>CM055824.1:18148738-18383994 GCA_029582265.1 Zoroaster sp. YZ-2022 | reverse complement strand
CGCCACTAATGCTGTTGGTACTAGGAGTTGAAATAAATACTACTTAATTAAATCGTGATTGCAGAACCATATAAAATAAAATGTTAATTGGTGCCTCCGGAATTCGAACCAGGTTAGTCTGCACCGTAACCCAGGGACAATGGCTTACGCCACCAAACCAACAATTTTAGTTGCATATTATTTAAATAATCCACATGATTGCCAAACCATAATTTTAAATGAAAAAGAAAAGCGACGGTATTGGGATTGGAACCCTATAATAATAATAATAATAATAATAATAATAATAATAATAATAATAATAATAATAATAATAATAATAATAATAATAATAATAATAATAATAATAATAATAATTAATAATAATAATAATAATAATAATACTTTTTTTTACTTTTCCAAGGAAAACTTTATTTCAAAAATCTTTGAAATAACAGCATATATACTAATATATACAAGATTAAAAGAATTATAGAGAAATACATTCGGTACCTTAACAGTAGTAAGTTAAACATGTAAGCCAGAGCGTAGGATTTTAACTGAGGATGCCGTCAAGCCAAGTTGCTACTGTTGGAAGCTGGATGCCCCAAGTCCTTTATTGCGTAACGATATAAAATTTAAAATTCAATTGGCGCCGCTAGGATTCGAACCCGGACGTACCAGCCTAGAATTGCCTGTAATTGACAGCCCAGTGGACTAACGGCTTGCGCCATTTATCCTGTTGATATTTGCAGATGAATTTAATACTACTTAAATAAATCGTGATTGCGTAACGATATAAAATTAAAAAGTCAATCGGCGCCGATAGGATTCGAACCCGTACGTACCAGCTTGGAACTGCCTGCAATTGACAGCCTAGTGGACTAACGGCTGGCGCCATTTATCCTGTTGGTATTTACAGTTGAATTTAATACTACTTAAAGAAATCGTGATTGCGTAACGATATAAAATTAAAAAGTCAATTGTCGCCGCTAGGATTCGAACCCGGACGTAGCAGCCTGGAACTGCATGCAATTGACAGCGCAGTGGACTAACGACTTGCGCCATTTATCCTATTGGTATTTGAAGTTGAATTTAATACTACTTAAATAAATCGTGATTGCGTAACGATATAAAATTAAAAATTCAATCGGCGCCGATAGGATTCGAACCCGTACGTACCAGCTTGGAACTGCCTGCAATTGACATCCCAGTGGACTAACGGCTTGCGCCATTTATCCTGTTGGTATGTGCAGTTAAATTTAATACTACTTATATAAATCGAGATTGCGTAACGATATAAAATTAAAAAGTCAATTGGCGCCGCTCGTATTCGAAGCCAGTTGGCCAGCAATTGATCACAGCAGCAGACTAGCGGCATGCGCCACGAATCCTGTTGGTGTTTGGAGTTTAATTTAATACTACTTAAATAAATCGTGATTGCGCAATCATAAAATAATAAAAAGATATTGTCGCCTCTGGATTCGGAATCCCGGTTAGCCTAGAATTGAACACACCAGCGGACATCCGGCTTGCGCCACTAATGCTGTTGGTACTAGGGTTGAAATAAATACTACTTAATTAAATCGTGATTGCAGAACCATATAAAATAAAATGTTAATTGGTGCCTCCAGATTCGAACCAGGTTAGTCTGCACCGTAACCCAGGGACAATGGCTTACGCCACCAAACCAACAATTTTAGTTGCATATTATTTAAATAATCCACATGATTGCACAACCATAATTTTTTTAAATGAAAAAGAAAAGCGACGGTATTGGGATTGGAACCCTATAATAATAATAATAATAATAATAATAATAATAATAATAATAATAATAATAATAATAATAATAATAATAATAATAATAATAATAATAATAATAATAATAATAATAATAATAATAATAATAATACTTTTTTTTACTTTTCCAAGGAAAACTTTATTTCAAAAATCTTTGAAATAACAGCATATATACTAATATATACAAGATTAAAAATTATGAAAATACATTCGGTACCTTAACAGTAGTAAGTTAAACATGTAAGCCAGAGCGTAGGATTTTAACTGAGGATGCCGTCAAGCCAAGTTGCTACTGTTGGAAGCTGGATGCCCCAAGTCCTTCCAAAAGGTAGCAACAAGGCATAGGACGAGCGGAAAAACCATTAACATTCAAATAAAGCAATGAGGAGGGGAAAGGGGGGTTTGAGGGTTGGGGGGGAGGGGAGGAGGAATGGGGCCCACTGGCGTCTGGATGTGGACACATCGTGTCCACTGCCAGTAAGGTCCCGAGTGGGAATGTTCAAGCCACCGGGGTGGGCGGTGATAAAAAACACCACGTCCCGCCTGGGGGGCGGCGACTACCCACGCACCGGTGACCTGGGGAGGGAAGGAAGGGAAGGGAAAAAAAAAAAATACGGGCCATAACTCAGGGTAGACAGCCTATATTGTTGTGATTAAAACACAAATACGAATGAAATTATTTCTAGCGACGGTTATAACTTTAAAAGTTTTTAAGGGAGGCCGACAAATTTATATCCAAATTAAAGCTTAGGTTCTCCTCTTTTAGGAAATCACATGACTTTTACATTTAGACAATTTCTTCATACCTTAAACGGCCTCCATGCACACTTAGCCCTCCGTAAAATACGGTCAATATACGCGCCATAACGCAGGGTAAACACCGGACATTGTTGTGATTAAAACACAAATACGAATGAAATTATTTCTAGCGATGGTTATAACTTTAAAAGTTTTTAATTAAGGGAGGCCGACAAATTTATATCCAAATTAAAGCTTGGGTTCTCCTCTTTTAGGAAATCACATGACTTTTACATTTAGACAATTTCTTCATACCTTAAATGGCCTCCATGCAAACTGAGCCCTCCGCAAAATACTGTCAATATACTGGCCATAACTCAGGGTAGACAGCCTATATTGTTGTGATTAAAACACAAATACGAATGAAATTATTTCTAGCGACAGGTTATAACTTTAAAAGTTTTAAGGGAGGCCGACAAATTTATATCCAAATTAAAGCAGGTTCTCCTCTTTTAGGAAATCACATGACTTTACATTTAGACAATTTCTTCATACCTTAAACGGGCCTCCATGCACACTTAGCCCTCCGTAAATACGGTCAATATACGCGCCATAACGCAGGGTAAACACCGGACATTGTTGTGATTAAAACACAAATACGAGATGAAATTATTTCTAGCGACGGTTATAACTTTAAAAGTTTTTAAGGAGGCCGACAAATTTATATCCAAATTAAAGCTTAGGTTCTCCTCTTTTGAAATCACATGACTTTTACGTTTAGACAATTTCTTCATACCTTAATCGGCCTCCATGCACAAGCCCTCCGTAAAATACCGTCAAAATACGGGCCATAACTCAGGAGTAAACACCCGACATTGTTGTGATTAAAACACAAATACGAGATGAAATTATTTCTAGCGACGGTTATAACTTTAAAAGTTTTAAGGGAGGCCGACAAATTTATATCCAAATTAAAGCTTAGGTTCTCCTCTTTTAGGAAATCACAGGACTTTTACATTTAGATAATTTCTTCATACCTTAAATGGCCTCCATGCACACTGAGCCCTCCGCAAAATACTGTCAAAATACGGGCCATAACTCATGGTAGACAGCCTATATTGTTGTGATTAAAACACAAATACGAATGAAATTATTTCTAGCGACGGTTATAACTTTAAAGGTTTTTAAGGGAGGCCGACAAATTTATATCCAAATTAAAGCTTGGGTTCTCCTCTTTTAGGAAATCACATGACTTTTACATTTAGACAATTTCTTCATACCTTAAACGGCCTCCATGCACACTTGGCCCTCCGTAAAATACGGTCAATATACGCGCCATAACGCAGGGTAAACACCGGACATTGTTGTGATTAAAACACAAATACGAATGAAATTATTTCTAGCGACGGTTATAACTTTAAAAGTTTTTAAGGGAGGCCGACAAATTTATATCCAAATTAAAGCTTAGGTTCTCCTCTTTTAGGAAATCACAGGACTTTTACATTTAGATAATTTCTTCATACCTTAAACGGCCTCCATGCACACTTAGCCCTCCTTACAATACGGTCAAAATACGGGCCATAACTCAGGGTAAACACCCGACATTGTTGTGATTAAAACACAAATACGAATGAAATTATATCTAGCGCCGGGGATAAATTTAAAAATCTTGATTTAAGGGAGGCCGACAAATTTATATCCAAATTAAAGCTTAGGTTCTCCTCTTTTAGGAAATCACATGACTTTTACATTTAGACAATTTCTTCATACCTTAATCGGCCTCCATGCACACTTAGCCCTCCGTAAAATACCGTCAAAATACGGGCCATAACTCAGGGTAAACACCCGACATTGCTGTGATTAAAACACAAATACGAATGAAATTATTTCTAGCGACGGTTATAACTTTAAAAGTTTTTAAGGGAGGCCGACAAATTTATATCCAAATTAAAGCTTAGGTTCTCCTCTTTTAGGAAATCACAGGACTTTTACATTTAGATAATTTCTTCATACCTTAAATGGCCTCCATGCACACTGAGCCCTCCGCAAAATACTGTCAAAATACGGGCCATAACTCAGGGGTAGACAGCCTATATTGTTGTGATTAAAACACAAATAGGAATGAAATTATTTTTAGCGACGGGTATAACTTTAAAGGTTTTTAAGGGAGGCCGATAAATTTATATCCAAATTAAAGCTTAGGTTCTCCTCTTTCAGGAAATCACATGACTTTTGAATTAAGACAATTTCTTCATACATTAAACAGAACTCCATGCACACTTAGCCCACCGTAAAATACTGTCAAAATACGGGCCATAACTCAGGGTAGACAGCCTATATTGTTGTGATTAAAACACAAATACGAATGAAATTATTTCTAACGACGGATATAACTTTAAAAGTTTTTAAGGGAGGCCGACAAATTTATATCCAAATTAATGCTTAGGTTCTCCTCTTTCAGGAATATCAGATGACTTTTACATTTAGACAATTTCTTCATACCTTAAACGGCCTCCATGCACACTTAGCCCGCCGTAAAATACTGTCAAAATACGGGCCATAACTCAGGGTAGACAGCCTATATTGTTGTGATTAAAACACAAATACGAATAAATGTTTCGATACTAACCTAAAACGCACTAAGAAGCTGATGGTTGTATCAATCTTCCATAGAAATAAATGTTGTCTCAAGTGCAGACATTTTAAAGAAATGTTTTAATATTTCCGGTTTGAATTAACCAAAGAGTTCTCTTTCCCTAATTTCACATTAGAATGAATACACACATCTGAGTGACATGACTTATGAAGATACTGTTACAATACACACAAACCGCAAGTGAGGAGATAATCCGTGCGTGACCGCGTGTTGACCCCAAAGGCGGCGGGATTATGTTTACAGGTTATAAATAGAATGTTCTGGAAGTTTCTTTTGGAAAATGATGTAATTTAACAGATATTTCTAGAAGTGAAGTGAAGAAGAAACCTTTAGTATTTTATAGAAGGGATTAAAAACTATAGATACGGGCTGGTAGAGGATTTTAAGGAGGACTTGAGCAAACCAAGACCTCGGTAAACAGGAGTTGATTAGACTATATCGATACTTCAGTGTACACCTACTAGGACCTGTGATGTCGCTTACGACTCGTTTGTGGAGTGTTTTGAGAAAGTTCGTCTGGACCGAGTGAAGTGTCTGAGAGCTGAATTTAATTCCGGAAGAGACATTTTGTGAACTAAATCTACAGTTCAGTATTTTGGGATTTCTTCTCTCGCATATTTTTGTCACGGTAGTCGACTTGTATCCCCGTGGTTTCGTCTATTTCCGGCCGTTTGTTGGAGGTGCATTCGCCCCACGTCCAGCTCTATTTACACCGTGTCAGAGAACTGTTTTTGTGTCGTTTTCGCTGGAGTCTGCTCAGTCCTCGCCCGTAAGATCTTCTTATTTAGTATAAGATCTTTTCTTAATGTACACTTGTTTACCCTAATCATTGTACGCTTGTTAAACCCATCGATATTTGGAACGGTTGATATTTTCATTATTAAATCACTTTGTTTCTTTGTTCTTTATATCAGTGTGACCTTGTTTGATTTCTTTGTTGCATCTGAGAAAATTCAGGCTTTTTGAGTAATTTGCATTCACCTATAGTTTGAAGATTTTCGGATCGTAACAATACGCAAAGTACGTCTTGTGTATACAATAAACTTGCTAATTGTATCGACTTGCATTAACCTATGTGAGGGGATTCATGATAAAATAAAATCTCAAAGTCTATGAAACACTTTTGAACCAGAATCCGTTGGTTTTGTTTTTGTAAAGATTCAAGGACGTTTCAGAATAATCAGACTGAACAGGTTTCAAACATTCGCCTCGTCTTTCTTCGCCACTGGTCACTATTGGTATAAATTTTACACATTAATAATTATTACGTCTAGTTCAGTGGCGAAGCCAGTTTTTGTTATTAATAGTATTTTTCATTAAATATAGCCTATTTCATATAAATATTATTTTGTTCATATTTTACAAAACTTCAAATAAACATCTTGTTTTACAAATAAAAACAGTTTTAAATCATAAATATCGATTATTTTGCTGTAAATTTCTCAGTTCATTTTTCGAAATATTATTTTTTCAATTCATAGTTATGAATATCCAAAAACTTGAGTGCAAATTTTAGCAATTAATTTACAATTTCTCAAACTGGTCAACAGAGGGCATCACAACCCCTGATAATCAATGGCTGCACCACTTCACTAGATACATGACAGATAATAAGAACAAAGATGTCATATTTACGTCTAAACTTATAAATTTCGTTAAACACATTCAATTAATTAAATGGACAATATCGTCACAATCAACAGGGCGTATAATCAGAGTGCTAGTTTCAGATTGACTGATAATAATACCCCAAATGATAAGGTCATATTACCATAAATGAGCCAGTAATTTTCAGGCTTTGTGTTCATCTTAAAACTAGGACAATTACATGCCCTGTTGAAATTCTCTCATCTTAACGATATTATATTGTCCCTTTAATCAATACGTTCATTTGAAGTAATACCTAAATGGCCTATATAGTTATGCGAGCATGACATACTTTCAGTCTTTAATATACCTTTATCACGTTGAAGCCATTTTGTTTTTCTCCCACGTAAATAAACATGACCAAACCGAGGCTGGCAGGAAAATAGTCTGGTCCTTTTATGTATAGAAATCAGCGCTATGGTCGTATTAACGCACACAGGGAACCTGACGAACTTATAGCTACACTGTGATCAAAGTAAAATAAATACGCTTTTGGTCATGGTTATGTGTGTTCATAGTTCACGACGTTCAATACATAAACATAGGAACCAACCTATGGAGGTTTCAGCTGAATTAATCAGCACGTGACTGAGAACAAATTACAAACCGTCAATTTGAAATGAATTAAAGGGAAGGTACATCATTGGTTATTATCAGATTATCAAATAAACGAATTACTGAGAACTTACTTAAAGTTTGTACGAGTATCAATAATCCAGAGAAATGTTTTCGTCTAAAACAATTTTTTTCTTCTTTCAAATTGACAAAAAGCCTAAAACATAAAAAAAAATTGAATAAATAAATAATCAAGCGTGTAACAATTTGTCGTTATTTTCTCAAAAACGTCAGGACCTATTGTGATGAAATTTTCACAAGTTAGTTTTATTATAAATTTCCTGAAAACTAGAGGGTTGAAATGACCATACATTACCAAATACCAATGTTATACCTTCCCTTGTAAAGGGCAGCGTGTTTTACCCCATAGCAGACAGTACTACAATTAAGTACAATGAGATGGGCTTCTAAGTAAATGACAAGCAAGATAAGTTCCCTGTAGAAATGAATGATTGGAAATCTCATAGACTAAACAGTATTATACAAAGCCTGTGTAGCGCATGTTTTGTTGATGAAAAGAGTCAAAACTCTTTCGGTAAAATGTCTTTACACTCAATTGTAGAATTTATAAATTTGTCACCAAAATGCTTCACAAACATAAAATCTATTCTGAATATTTAATTATAGTTAATTACATTTTTACAAAAGATGATACTTAGCATAAAAGGCCTATGAAAGAGAAATATTTTTGACTTGAAAACATTATGCACACATTTGTTACAATGTTGACATAACTTTTCTACATTTTAGTTGCCAAATCGTGGGTGTTTTGATAACTTTGTAGCTGATTGTCCAGCGTCGCGCTTAAAATATAACCGTAAAGATATGCTAATAGCAATTTGTATAATTATTACTTAATTTGCATATTCATGAGCAAATCTGAGATGTCACTGCGAATCAGATGCAACATCATGGTTGATTTGTGCATAAAATATCTGACTAATCTTTTCAAAAGTCAGTTCTCTTAATTGTTTGCGTTGTCTTGTTAATTGAGTGTTTGTTTACCAATCGGTAAACTTATTGAGGCACCGGTAACCATTGTTTTCTTGGGTAATGTTGAGGGTTTTGAGTTTGTGCACTTTCAGTGCATGCTGTTTTGTTGTGTTCTCACAAACAGCGTCCTCGTGTGTCAAGGGAAAGTATGATTTCTTTTTTCAAATTTAAACAATTCTTCACTTTACCTCAAAAGTAAACTTTCAATTTTGTTTAAATTGTACTGAAGCAAAGAATTGTCAATAAGAGCAACATTCATACATTAGGTTATAGCTATTTACATTTGACTTTAATACAGAAATACCAGAAAGAATTTAAATTTACTATAACGATTCAGTAACTAAATTTAACTGATTAAAAAGAAACAATTCAATTAAAATCTTCTTACACCTGTGCTTCTACATTTGTATTGGTAAAAATGTCAATTATAATATGAATAAGTATTTGTAGTCCCATAAAGTGGCCCCATTTCTACACTTCCAAGGGGGTGGGGAGAATTTAGTGTGGGTAGGTGTGCAGAGTGGTGACTTCACCACCCCACCCCCCCGTAATTTTTGGGGGGTGCCATGTTACTCAGAGATATCTTGAATATTATCAAATAATTTACAGTCCAATATTATTCAGATGAAGAAATTCAATTTACTTGTTACAATTTAACCATCAAATTTCACTGATTAAACAAAATCCCTTGTTTATTGTCCCCAGTTTGTCGCCTCCCGCAGACGGTCAGACCCATTGTCGATGTTTTCCTAAACTCCCCTCAAATTCCAGTTTCAATTACACTTCTGTTTCTTTATTCATGGTGAAACTTGTATCAGGTGAGTGTACATGCTTGAGAATAAGGGTTGCATTTTGCCCATTTGTTTTGGCTCACATTAATTGTTGTGGTCACCAAACAAACCTAAAAATATGACACTACACCAGGTCTGAAGGTGAACTCAGATTGGGAATTCTTTTTATTTCTCTGCATGGCTGCACTAAGTGCAAATGTACTACTTATACATGGGCCCGTATTTTAGAACGTTCCTTTACTGCAAAGGACGCCTTTATGCCTATTGTTCTCTTAAGAGAACAATAGGCATAAAGGCGTCATTTGCAGTAAAGGAACGTTCTAAAATACGGGCCAGACATTCTCACACAATTACAGTTAATGCAGTAACTTCTTTTAACTCACATCTCAAAAGCCACAGTATATACTTTTGGTAAATTTCTTTGTAACACACAATTTTGAAAAGTTATTTAATTATTTATGATACACAAATTTATTCTTTTTGCTCCCCACTAAAGCAAAATTAAACACACAAAAAACACAAATAATTATCCTTTCAGAACGATTTTGTTTTAATGTTGATGTTATACTTCCATCATTATACCAGTGTACATATGGAATGAGTAATTCGTTTGAGTACAGATTTCTGAGTTATCGCAACTCTCTCTAATGGGCAGTATTGGAATGGACTTTGCATTTTGAATTTTGGATGGCCTTAACGATTTATAACCGATTATGGTGCCTTAGAATGTTTGATATTACCATGACCGACTTAATAGCAAGCGCCGTACACCTTCAGGTATTTTTTGCATGTTTAATGCATGTTTTTTGAATGTTCAATGATTAATAATGTAAATGTGTTTTAAGTTGTTGTAGTCTCCAAGCGATGAACACATTCATATGACTTTAATTGCAACCGATAAGCTCGAAGCGCATACACACATACCCAGTGGTGTACCCTGTCGGATGTATACGGATGTATCTTGAGCGGATCATTCTCTGTGATGCGGACTGAAATGGGACTATCACGTCTGAAGAAGATGCATCCCACGAGGAAAACTGAGAACGGGAGTAGAAATTTTAAAAGACCTCTTTATTTCTTTTTGATGTATAAATGTATTGTTTAAATACAGGAGCAGATACAGGAGCAGATACAGGAGCAGATCCAGGGTAGCAGATCCAGGGTAGCAGATCCAGGGTAGCAGATCCAGGGTAGCAGATCCAGGGTTGCAGATCCAGGGTTGCAAACAAGGGGAACACAGATGTAGGATTTGAGGCTTTGCATGGCGGAGATAGATATATTATTGAGTTCTTTTGGGTACACCATGTAATGGGGACACAGCAAACCAAGGGATGAAAATAAAAACATATGGTTTATAGTTTATATGTAAGATGATCACAATGGATGGGGCACATACTTTATTTGACACCCTGGATCAGTCAATTTCTGATATCCCAACCCTTCATAGACCAATCACGCAAACGATCATAATGTTTAAGAAAGTTGCAGTCCAAACAAAAAGTGATGCCATGACATTTCTCAAGAGGCTTTTTATGCTATAATAAACAATGCTGGTGATATTTCACCTGGAGTAATTTGCAAAAACAAATAAATAATTAGCTGTTGCAAACAACAATGTTGATGATACAACTTATGTGTCAATCTTTTACCAATGTGGAACAGACAAATGATATTCAGTATGATCGTATTCACCAGTGAACAGTTGTTTTTTTAGTAACGAATATGACCTAAAATGGATAACTAGTGGCCACACTAATATCTATTCCCCACGTTTCGAAGTAAAGCCATTAAATAATTGTCTTAAGAATTCGAGCAATGCACACTGCAGGCAACTCTATTTCCAACAATTTGCTGTATTACAATTTTACATAGCAAGTGTGTTAAACTGATTTATTTGTTTTACCCATTCTGATTCTCTTTTTCGGCCCACAAAGAATATGTCCAAACAAATAATGGAAACGTACTGTAGTTTCATTATTAAGCGTTTACAGAAATTGTTGGAAATAGAGTTGTCTGCATTTTGCTGTAAATTTACATGTTTATTTTTACATAAGAATTTTATTTAAGAATTCCTGCAATGCATATCGTGTGCACACTAAGCAATAGTGAATAGAATATTTATAGGATGTAGCCAGATTTAAATAAAGGGAAAGGTAACAACAAAGTTAGTTTTATACCAAGCTCTACGCTAAAATAATTAAGTCCAACACCCCACGGAGGGGAGCACTGAATTGTTTTGGGGCACAGGTTTTCGGAACATTTTAAAATGTTATCTCTGTTTTCCTGAACGTCACGTTCCCCGTTGAAGTGGATTTAATCTGAGCAATTAGCCCCAAGTATTTAATGTTTATTAATATGACGATGCTTTAAAGAATTTTCATTTATGAGCAGCAATGAGGCCTATAGTGCAATACAAGGCTGCATCGAGTGTCACCCATTGGCTTCGCTATCGTAGGTGTCACTTGTGTGCTTCGCTATCCACATATCAAGATACGTGTCTTTTGTATAATTGATATAAGTGTTAGTATTTCACTATTTCACTAGATATTAAGGATTTGAAGCTTTGTATTGTGGAAGTAAGTAGGAGCAAGATTTGCGGTAGCAACATGTAACAATCTCTGAGAACACTACAGGGTGCACCCCACTAAATAGTGAGGAATTGATGCGCCGAGCTATTTATCATAAAGTGTATGCCCTCAAATTTTTCTGAAAAACTAAGATTTGAGGCCCATTCATTTGATGGATTGTGTAAAAATGGCCCACTATCATAACCTGGGGGTCCTTGGCTTCCAACTGTGAGTATTTTGGACACACTAGGCCCTGAAAAAGTGGTCCTAATTTGATTTCAAGCGTAAGGCCTTTTTCCAAAATGGCTGCTTTTCAGTGTGGACGTTTTCACTACTGTAGAGGGTGGTTTTCATTGGGATGAGAATAACTCCCTGGAAACCTGGACTTTAGACAGTAAATAGAGAAGAAAATAAAAGGTTATATATCGATTAATATTTTTTCTTTTGGTTTTAAAAACTGTGGGACTTCTAAGTATTTTTTAATGATTTTTGAATATTTTGTATTTAGCACTGTTTACTATGGGAGTTTATTTAGTGGGGTGCACCCTATAGATTCAAAATGGCGTCGTCCATGGTTTGTTTTGATGGTGGGATTTAAACGTGTGCTTTTGTTTACAGTATCAGTAAGGCTGATAATAAATGAAAAATCTGTACACATTAAATTTTCCCATTCAATATCCTTGTATTTCAGGTCTTTATTGGATGAATACAGTACTGTTACAACAAAAAGGTATGTGGAATTGTGAAATTAATACCATAGTCTGCATGTGCTCTTTTTCGGCTATTGAAATTGTGCATTATCATTGGAAGTTGGTTGTTATTTGTTGTCTTTAATTAGTGTTACATGTGTGTTGCATTAGTAAAATTCACAAAACTATTACAAGTAGTTGTTTCTAAAATAGTACTGGTTCAGGAATGCATGCATTAATAATGAAGGTTTTGAAATTGTGTACAACTGATTGTACCATTCCATGCACCCTCTCCATCACCTATCAACTCTCTTTGCAAGGACCTGTATATACATGGGGGATGTATGCAGGGTTGGGGATGTTTCTTTCTCTTTGTGGTCTGTTTACCATGAAACAATTTACATTTTACATTTTCTTCTCAGCACATCATGTGAAGAAAGGCTCGTGATTTGCCCCCTCAGCGTATGCTTCATTGTGTATGAGGCCCCATTTTCTGTCAACCTGGATCCGCCCCTAATAAGGTTAATTTTGTAAAACTTTCTGAAATTGCCTTTAGATAATATCTCAGATATTGTTTAAATATTCAAGGAGGAAACTAATTGTTATTTAAAGAAATTTTTTAAAGAAAAACATTGCACCCAAGAAATACAATAATGCATACACAATGCATGGTTATCCATTACAAACTGCACAGAAACATCATAGACGAACCGAGTATGTTTAAAGCTGTCATTTTGCAGTGGAGTAATATTTTCAATTTTTTCAGAAACATGACCTCTGCAATATACTGGATGTCCTTAGTGTGTTCCCAAGTCAAATTGAAAAAATCATCTCTTTAAAGGGTGCACCCCACTAAATAGTGAGGAATTGATGCGCCGAGCTATTTATCATAAAGTGTATGCCCTCAAATTTTTCTGAAAAACTAAGATTTGAGGCCCATTCATTTGATGGATTGTGTAAAAATGGCCCACTATCATAACCTGGGGGTCCTTGGCTTCCAACTGTGAGTATTTTGGACACACTAGGCCCTGAAAAAGTGGTCCTAATTTGATTTCAAGCGTAAGGCCTTTTTCCAAAATGGCTGCTTTTCAGTGTGGACGTTTTCACTACTGTAGAGGGTGGTTTTCATTGGGATGAGAATAACTCCCTGGAAACCTGGACTTTAGACAGTAAATAGAGAAGAAAATAAAAGGTTATATATCGATTAATATTTTTTCTTTTGGTTTTAAAAACTGTGGGACTTCTAAGTATTTTTTAATGATTTTTGAATATTTTGTATTTAGCACTGTTTACTATGGGAGTTTATTTAGTGGGGTGCACCCTACAACTCTCAGAGTGTTACACATGATATTGCCCGTATAGTTATTTATGTATTGATTATTGTTCTTAGGGTGTTGTATTTGCAATTATTTTTCATGAAAATATTTTCAACGACAACCAACTGTAGTTTGTTGGTCACTGTATACGGAAACACATTTCTTCGTTGCCACCTAGTGAGTAAACATACGAGTGGAAAGTATAACAATATTGGTATAGTCTTAACTTACCTTTCGTTGAGTTTCATCATCATTCTTCATGTCAATCCACGTGACGTCATCATCGCTGTATCTTACGTAAAAAGTACCAACACATTTATTAGAGTCGTAAAGTCCTTGGACTATCAAGCCATGGAGGTCTACCATGCGACCGATATCCACCTGAATCCAATCTCCAGATCCCGAACCACACCAAGCGCCTGAGATCAAATACAAGAGAAACAATGTAATTATCATCTCCATATAAACAACGTAGATTGAGTAATTATTCATCGCCAGCTATATTTATCAACTGATATAAAATTACAAGTCTCGAGCAACACCTTAGTCTCAACCGATCCAGCCTGCCAATCAAACAGCACCAAACCAATACTCTCGAGCAACACCTTAGTCTCAACCAATCCAACCTGTCATTCAAACAGCACCGATTAACCAGCAGGGTTTGGCCTTTCATGACATTGGTTACTAGGTTGTTCAAGCGCTTGAATTGACTTTTATGAATGTGGCTTGACCGAGTTCTTAGCATTGGTATTAGAGTGGGCAAGTACTATGACCATACACAGATCGGTGTAGTGAACACATGGGGCATTGCTTTTCAGTGGGGGGGGGGGGGGGGGGCAGGGGTATGGGTTTTCCCCTTTTCTTTTTTGGAGGCACTATCGGGATTTTTCGTGGGGGACACCTGGGGGCACTGGAAATTTGTGGGGGGCACGTGCCCCCTCAGGCCCTCCGTGGCTACGCCACTGGGTCCTAAGCCGTTCCTTTTGGTCTGCCCTCACGTTGGCTGCATGGTTTAGATTTCATGGTTTTGATTCCCTTTATGAATGAAACAAATAGCGTTTGACGGCAGCCGCAGCTGCTGCTCCTCCTCAGGGCTGTCCCAACAAATTGTTTCCTATTTACGTTTATGTAAAACCAAAAATACATATATACAATGTACATTGTACTTACTGTTGCTGTTCAGTCGGGCAAGTGCTGAGCTGTAGTTCGCATAGTCGTCGTTTAAGACACTCGACGCGGTGATCTGACTGTCGAGTATGGCGCTGTTTTCCATGCCAAGCGGAGTACAACAGTCACAAACTGTATACAAAATAGAAAAGAACATAGCCTAATGATTATCCAATTGAGTTCACTGTTGCCATTTATATAGTAATTAATACAACATTTGCCTATAATTATTTGAAGGAGACTTACCTAGAAAACTTAATTAAAAACATTATTCAATACAATACAGCTCATCGTAAAGTATTAGTTTCAACAAATTCAACAGCTTCATACCTATGACATTGACTAAGAACCCACACTGTCCCTGGTTACCAGCCGTATCTGATGCTGAACACGTGATTGTCGTGTTACCCGCTTTAAACTCGTCACCTGATCTGACGGTCGTCCCTTCGTCCTCGTCCTTACACGTGGTTTGGTAAATGGCCCCATCAACGTCATCTGTGGCACGACAGTACCAGCGAACTGGGACACGTGTATCGATGTCTTTGGTGTAACTGTAGATATCTGGGCAGGTTACTTCAGGACCTTGAATATCGACTGGTGTCAGAGTAGGAAGGGGAAAAAAGTGAACGAGTTTCAAAGAATTCCCTTTTCTCCAGCTGTACGCTTGGTCGAAAGTATTTGAAATATATCATCCCCTTTATATCCTGATTATCATTATCCTCTTCAAAGTGTTTTTGGGGCACTGTTTAGGAGAGACGGTCTGTTGAGGTTCCTACACTCGTGTATAAGAGTGATTGTAATAATTTATTCATAATTTGTGCCCCTAATATTGTTAATGTGTTTATTAAGGGTGTTATCATAAGAATGGAAGAGGAATCGCCTTTTCAATAACAAATTGAGTCAGAGCACCATTGAAATAGACGACATTCTGCGTTAAGGGATCTTTCTTGCGCGGTCTTTACCGAAGGATAAAGGGACAGAACCGAACCGAAGGAGAGGTCCTTTATCGCCCGCGGCCACGACCCGAGGTCTTTATCCTGCGGAAAAGACTAAGCATCGAACTTTTATTCCTGTTCATAAGTGCCCATTTAGATTTCGTTTTTAAATTTTAATATCCAGTGCCATTTATATTGAAAACGCGCCAGAACGAATATGTCATATCTAACATTTAAGAACGGATGATATTCCAACTTGGCCCGTTGGTCAGCGTGGCGCGATGCAAACTTCTACACTCTGAGAGTGGGTCATTCCTGCGTGGAGCATACACTCGCATACTTGCTGGTTGGTTATTATCGCCGGTGATCACGTGAACACGTTTTGTCAAATCAGATTGTCTTAACTGTCTTAGGCTTTTATGAATAAATTCTGGTCCCAATTTATCGATATAGAGTATTTATGGTTGCCCTGACACCAGCATCGGAACCAGGATTTGCCTAAAGAGGCGTCATCTCTAAATACATATTGCATCGGGGAGGGAAGTGTTGCCACTTTTGGGACTCATTATTGGGGTTGTAACATTTTTATGAGCTCAAACCGTTAAGTGAGTAAAAGTTAGTCCCTAGACATGGACTAAGAAACCACACTCTGCAGAGTTAACCAGCCGTGACATTCGTGTGACCCACTTTAAACGCATCACCTGATACGACTATCGTTCCGTCATTATCATCCTTACACGTGATTTGGGATCTAGATATTCCCCCATCACTCGTCATCAGTGGCACTAGGTCGCGTTGATAGGTACCAGTAGACTGGGACACGTGTATTGCGTTGTCTTTGGTGGATTTGAAGGCATCTTCGGGGCAGGTTACTTGAGGATCTTGAGTATCGATATTATGTACTTAACCACATCAGGTCTGGAATCTTTTGCGTTCTCAGGCAGGGAGGGTGGGTGTTGAAAACATTCTTTGTATTTGCTTATATTTTCAGTACATTCAAGATAACATAATCACATCCATATCAATATTTATGTCGTAAATTCATATATTGGGCAAAACTCTATAAAACAACAACCCAAAATCAATGTCATAGAGTATCAACAATCCAGTAAAAAATTATTTTGTTGAATTTTGATGAGTTGATAATTGTTATTCTTAAATAATACATTGAAAATACACCTTTTACAATGGTGAGATGGGGTGGGCGTTTTCCTCGATGTGATTCAACCACTGCATTGAATTTTTACCCCAAAAACATTTATATTCAAAGACAATTCACTAAAGTGACCTTGATAAGGAATGTGATGATACCCTTGTTGAATCATTCTTACCTCCATCAGCTGCTGTTGTTGCTATGTCAGGTGGACTCGTTTGAAGTTCATGTGTCTTCATGCTGCAACTAGCCTAAACGTGTTATCAAATACATTCCATAATTACATCCATCATAATTATTCTTTAGAGACACATTTTATCTCACTCACCCGTTGTTGTTAACGTCACCAGTATAAATGCCGGAAGTGGACCATATTTCAAGTAATTCAACAAGTCTTTCATAATATAGTCCAGTCAGTAATATTTGCGTAAATGGGCCTGTGATTATTCAGTCAAAACAAAAATAATAATCTCTCATGTTGTCGTTTAATTTGTTTTATCATTTTATATTATGTCAAATCTAGGAATGTTGTAGATCATTGAGGGCAAACGCATAATATTTCAACCTTGAACTGGATACTAGGAAAACATGTAACTGCCGCTCTTATTAACTTTGAATGGCACTAAAACACATCTACAACAAAATGAAGGGAAAGTACATGCTTTGTTTTAGATAGCAGACAAGGTTTCTGTAAAACAGGATTCTATATGTGGATCAAGAGCATTGTCACATCCAGGGATTCAACATGATCATTTGATCATCTTGAATATATACCATACGTTTGATGAGTGCCTAATTTTGTTTGGCAATGTGTGACATTTTGTTGCGTGTGGCCCTCTTTTCTCTTAACTTGGATCCGCCCATGGTGGAGGGAAACGTATATTTGCTGGTTTGCTGCTCTTTAATGTGTGAAATAAGCAACAATACCACCCAAATTATGAAGCCACTCGCAACAGAATCAGTAAGAGCGCCACTCAAAATGCATCTTATCAACATAAACTGAATTAAATTATATAAAGTGGACAAAATATTGTTTGGTTACTATGTAAAACAGGACTCTCAGAATGGTTTTTAGTTTGAGCGTATAAATGGTGCTTCGTAATAATATCAGTATAGGTATCCATGGTTTAGTCAGTCAGCGTGAAGGTACACAAAAGAAGGCGTGAAGATATACAACGTGTTGTTGTTATGGTTACACTTTATTAACCTTTGTTGCATTGCTATATACCTCAAGGACCATGAAGTCTCCATGGGGGAAAACAAAATTTTCCAGTGTATTTTTGTACCACGAGTGACTTGTGACAGCATCCATATATAATGCTAATAAGCCACGTTGGTTTAATTGTAGCCAATATTGTATGTTGATGGGCAATTGGACGTTTTTTAATGAACATGGCCGTATTTTTAAGGCAGTGTGAACCTATTATATTCTAAAAAGCATACCTGATCAGTACATAAAACCTACTTACTGTAAAGTTGATGTATAAGATATCCCTTTAAATCTTCTTATCTCTGCACTGTAATAGCAGCCAATTTTTAATTTTGTTTTGAATAAATATATATATATATGTTTTATTATAAGGATTCATGTAGTTTCAGATGGAGTATCATTAATTTTCACTTTATAATAATATTGTTCATAATTAAAGATGCATCGCCCGTGTTTGGGACGATTTGACGGTAAAAAATAGATTTAAATGTTGAATTGCTATTTTTCTGGAGTTAAGGAAGTTATAAGCGTTCATTTCAGAAATTGAACGAAAACATCCATCCGAGTTGGTTTCACTAAAATATTATTTTCATTTTCGTATAACGGCAATCAATTTCGCAAAATGAGAATTTAAAAATGAATACGAGAAACAAATGCAAACAAATAGATTAACTGTACAAGACAACTAAAAACGTTTCATATCTTTACTTTAATTCAAACTTAATTTTGTTTTCTTTATTCATGTGCGTTTCTCGTACACCAGTATAGAAGGTCATATCAAGTTTTTGTGACAATTTGTTTTGTTTATTCTCTGGATTAGAATCTTTTATTGGTTTTCTGACCTGGAGCCTAACACTTCTGTAATGTGTTTTTGAAACATTTATGCAATATATATTGGACCCTGTTTCATTATAACCTGTTGTATTGTTTGGAGTGTGTCTTTATGTTTTTTGATCCTGGTTTCTTAATGTCCATTCATGGTTTTCTCTTCTCTTAAAGGGACAATATCGTCAAATGCGATCAGAGCAACTTTTCAACCAGGGCATGGAATTGGTGTCCTATAGTTTAAAGATGAACACTGAAAAATTATTGGCTCAACAAATTGTGCAGCAGCAACGGTAATATGACCTTATCGACAGCGGGTATTATTTTTCAGTCAGTTTAAAACTAGCACTCTGATTCCGTGCCCTGATGATCGTGGACGATACTGTCCCTTTAACCGTCAATTTAGTTGCAATAAATGTCACAAATGCCTTAGCCCAATAATGGAATTTGAATGGCCAAACACGCGCCGCGAAAAAAGCTCCTGTGAATGTGGAATGCTGTTTGAGTGGATTGTTAAATCGATGGTTATTTTGTTTAAATCGCATGATGACACAAGAAGTACTACCAAGGTTTGCCTAGATCATAAACGTAAACGAAATCGAATGACGGGTTTAAGTAGCATTCACTTTCGCGCGAAACACAATTGACGCGGTGTAATGGCTGCTTATTTGCCGAAATTGACCAGGGGAAAACCCATAATATAACCATACGAACGGTAAAAAGTGTGTGGCAACTCACATGTCAACCAGATCTCTCTCCTCTCTGAATGGCGAATTCGAAACTGTAATGTTCATAAAGCGCACCCGGCATGGGCGTAGTGAAGGGAAATTTCTCTTGGGGGGTGGGAAGCTAATTTGCCGACCGTGGACATCAGTGACGTAGCCAGTGATTTTCAGAGTGGGGAAAACACGGTTTTATTTGTGGTAAATCATTACCGACACAACACTAATATGACCATGGGGTTGTGAGGGGTGAGGAACTGCCACCCCAAACCGTAGCTCTTTCTTTTGAGTAAAATACAATTTAAAAGTAAAAACAACTGATAACTAACAACTCAGCAAATCTTCAGTGCTTAGCTCCACAATACACAATACATTTGGTCAGTCGGCAAACACAAAGCTCCAGGTTTGCCGACTGCAAATTTCTTCTGGGACCAACACTTGTTCTAGTATCTTTGATGCTTAGGGCTCTAAATGCCGACTGAGGAAAAATTATTGGTGGGTGTCACAACCTCCACCTCGGCTCGCTCGGGGTCTGCACTGGTAACCTACTGCAAGAATTAAACCCGCTTCAGTGGCGTTCATATTACAAACCCCGCTCAATATCGTGAACTTGACGGAAAATATATTGCCACCACCCGGGCGTAGCCAGGATTTTCAGAGTGGGGGGGGCAAACATTTTAGGGTGTAAATTTACCGACACAAAACTCATATGAACCGATAAATTAAATTTGTTTCCCCCCAAAAATGGACGATCTCTAAAGTCGCTCAACGGACGGGGGGGTGAGGGGGGGGGGTCGTTGTGCCAATTATATTTTTGCACTCAGTGATTGCATGTATGCCCTGGTTATTTCTAAACCTCCCACCCCTTTCAAACACTGCTTAAAATAACATTATGTTGCATTTTTCTCCTCTCTTTTATTTCTTGGCATTTTTTTAAAGTTTTTGTATATTTTTAAACGCCACTTTTTAGCAGACAAATAATTTCAGAAGTACCAAGAAGTTCGTGAGTTCGCACTTAAACTGGACACTATTATTGTTGCCAAACCAAGTGGGGGACGGCCGCCCACCAGCCCATCCCCTTGATTACGTCACTGGTTAACACCCGTAAGCTACATCCATAATCCACTGTAACAACCACACCATACTACTACTTGGTGTACAATTAATGAAATACTTTCCTAACCAATTAATTTCTGTCTTCATGAAAACAGTAGAAATACCACATTGGAATAATTACAAACAGTCTTGCGGCATTCTCACTTTGTGAAATAAGCTGAAAATTTCACTGGTTAGTTTAGATACATCTTGATTCTTATCACGTACTTTGGATGCATAAGGATTGGTTATTTTTTGAGTTTAAATCCGGTCGGCTTCAAAATCGGTGCGGTGACGTGAGCGTTTTTTTTTTTTTTTGCCAACAGGGAAATACGTGGTACATGTATACGCAGGGACCAAATTTCCTATATACAAAGGCCTCAGAAATCGGGCAAACGTTCATACCCCTGAACAATTGTTTAAAACACAGCACGGCAGAATTCCAATCGATCCAGCAATTTTGGCTGCAATTGGACATCGTTTCATAACAAAAATAAATAAATTTGCCGACGCGCGGGTCTGAGGCGACGCGCGTGGAGACCAAAAACCGGTCACCCTTGGTTTTTGTTTGGCCTTACCAGAAGTGCATGGCTTTAAATGTGATTAGATACAGAGTAAATAGGTGACTTAGCATGATAAATATAGTGTATGTAAAATAAATGGTCTGTGATGATTCAGTCAATGTTTTTGTGAAGGTTCTCACTTGGAAGTCATCCCTTTTTATAAGGATAATACAGTTGGTCCGATTAAGTACATGTAGTTGCCGGTAAAATCAATATTGATTCATCCTTCTCGTATAATACCTTTACAATTTCCATTGAAAGATGTATCGCCCGTGTTTTTCGTTATTTTACCTGAATATTTTGTTTTAATCGGATCGTACTTCCTTTTAAAAGGAAAAAACAAATAGAATATTTAATCTCATAATATAAAGGGCTTTAAGTTTGAGCGCATGGTGCTCTGCAACGTGTTACTATGGCTGAAAGCGGCAGCAATAATGCCTCAATAACGGGCATTTACAATTACGCATCTCAAAAGAACTTCAATGAAATATTTTATTATGCACTGAATATTAGACAGTATCGATAGCAAAACAGGGAAAAACCCCTCATATTACCACTCAAGAGCGAAATATTGTAAACAAAGAAATATCCAAAATTTATGACTTTTTTGTAAGGTGACCCTCTGACATGGGCGGCGATGAGGAAGAGGGAGGGGCGGGTGGACATGCCTCATAATATTTATGAGGGCGGGGGGCCAAAAATGTCCCACCAAAAGTTTCGTCCCTCCATACCAATAACATTAATGCTTTGTATTTTCTAATGCAGACAAACCCATTAGACAAAAGAAAAGTCTCCGGTATCTGACTTTTTTGCCTTATCCTACTTTTTTTCTCAAATTATTCGTTTGCCCATAATACCCCCATCACACATTTATTAATTCGTTATTTTGAGTCTTCGAGTATGAAATCAAGCAAGAAAGGCGCCTACCTGTTCGCCGGTGGTGGAGTAGACCCAACCTTGTCTCTGGACCAAAATGAATGTAAGCCATGGTAGTCTGAGGGTTGACGAGTTCACACTGTCCTGACGATACCTCGTAGTTCGCTGAGTGACATGACACCGAGGCTTCGCAAACCAGATGACATAATTTCTGTGTCTTGGTGTGTGTTGAGGTGCTGTTAAAACCCACCAAGGCAACATCAATCATTGCACACCACACATTATTGCATGATTTTAGCGCATTTCCCTTAATAGGTGCATATATTACAATCAGACACAAGGATATAAAGGCAGACCACCATGCACCAATGGTCGCCATTGTTATTCTGATTTACAGTGCGTCAGCGTGATGACATGACGAGCCAGAGCGGTTTGTCGATAACTAAAACGAGCAACACCTTGTGGACCATTTCACTCTCTGAAATCGCTTAAATTCCTGACCAATCGGATAGCGCTGATCGCCAATGACGTCACAAACATTAATTACATATTAATGAGCCATGCCCTGGCGAATCTTCAGAACAAACATCGTGATATCGTCTGTGAATAATGATCAAAATATAACTATGTGACAATTGTCCGAAAGATACTTCCTTCAGAATCTGGTATTTATTCTGCGATAGACAAACTACTTACCAAATAAGATAACTAATGAACTGGGGTTTTGACAAATCTGTGAAAATATGACGAATTGTACCAGTGTGTTGTTTGTCTTTTACGATAATAACTAAGGTTTTTTGTATTATTTAAACAAATATTTTTGTGATTGTATAGACCTAGATAAGGCCTTTACTATTTATTTACATAAAATTAATTCAATAGAAAATATTCAACATAATATAGATGATACAAGAAAAAATAAGAGAAAGGATATTCAGTTCTTTCGAATGCCTTTTAATTGTTTTAATAGCGTTAACATTGATAACATGGTGCAAAAATATTAAAAGTGACTCAGACACCAGCGGCGAATACAGGATGTGGCAAATGGATGATACACCTGACAGGAACACCTCTCATCTTTTGATGATTAAAAACATAACATTTTCCGAAGCAAAAATAAGCAGTTTACGGTCTCACTCCAGGCCAAAACACAATCTCCAGTTTGAATTCCCGCGCGTAACACAGCCTATTCGTGGTTCAAGCCACGACTAGGCTTGTGTGATCGATTCTTGATTGCCGCTGAATGATTGCAGTGGTGCGTCGAGTGAGGGCGATCTAGCCAAACTGATTCTAGGCGACATGATTAAAACAAAAATTTCTTTTGACACCAACATTACATCGGTCGCGATGCCCGCGCTATGTGGTTATTAGTTGATGCTTGTGTGTTCCCAATTATTACATTCTGCTCAATGTGTTTTGTTTTAGACTGGTTTAAAATGAAGTTTTTATCAACTGGTCATTTGTTTTGTTAAGGTGAATTGGTATTAGTTTTATAAATGTTTTGATACTAACCCTAAAACGTACTAAGAAGCTGATGGTTATATCAATCTTCCATAGAAATAAATGATGTCTGAAGTGCAGACATTTTAAAGAAATGTTTTAATATTTCCGGTTTGAATTTACGAAAGAGTCCTCTTTCCCTAATTTCACATTAGAATGAATACACACATCTGAGCGACATGACTTATGAAGATACGCAAGGTACGTCTTGTGTCTACAACAAACTTGCTAATTGTATCGACTAGCATAACCTATGTGAGGGGATTCATGATAAAATAAAATCTCAACAAGTCCCGTATATAAACCACTTTTGAACCAGAATCCGTTGGTTTTGTTTTTATAAAGATTCAAGGAGGTTTCAGAATAATCAGACTGAACAGGTTTCAAACATCCGCCTCGTCTTTCTTCGCCACTGGTCACTATTGGTATAAATTTGACACATTAATAATTATTACGTCTAGTTCAGTGGCGAAGCCAGTTTTTGTTATTAATAGTATTTTTCATTAAATATAGCCTATTTCATATAAATATTATTTTGTTCATATTTTGCAAAACTTCAAATAGCCTAAACATCTTGTTTTACAAAATAAAAACAGTTATCAATCATAAATATCGATTATTTTGCTGTAAATTTCTCAGTTCATTTTTAAAAACATTATTTTTTTAATTCATAGTTATGAATATCCAAAACCTTGGGTGCACATTTTAGCACTTAATTTACAATTTCTCAAACTGGTCAACAGAGGGCACCACAACCCTGATAATCACTGGCTGCACCACTTCACCTAGATACATGACAGATAACAAAAGATGTCATATTTACGTCTAAATTTATAAATTTCGTTAAACACATTCAATTAAGCAAATTAAAAGAATCCACAACAAAATGGACAATATCGTCACGATCAACGGGGCATATAATCAGATTGCTAGTTTCAGATTAATGGATAATAATACCCAAATGATAAGGTCATATTACCATAAATGAGCCAGTAATTTTCGAGCTTTGTGATCATCTTCCAAAACTAGGATAACAATTCCATGCCCTGTTGAAATTCTCCTCTCATCTTGACGATATTATATTGTCCCTTTAATCAATACGTTCATTTGAAGTAATACCTAAATGGCCTATATATAGTTATGCGTAGCATGACATACTTTCAAAGTCTATATAATACCTTTATCACGTTGAAACCATCTTTTGTTTTACTCCACCAACATGACCAAAAACCGAGGCCAAACCAGGAATATAGTCTGGCCCTTTATGTACAGAAATCAAAAGGCTGTGATCGTATTAAAAAACCAGGAACCTGACGAACCTATGGCTACACTGTGATCAAGGCAAATACGATTTTTGGTCATGTGATGTCTTCATAGTTGATGTTCAATACATAAACATAGGAACCAACCCATGGAGGTTTCAGCTCAATTAATCAGCACGTGACTGAGAACAAATACCAAAACCGTCAATTGCAATGAATTTTTAAAGGAAGATGACACAACACGTTTATTATCAGGATTATCAAATAAACGAATTACTATCTAAGAACTTACTTGGTTGTAAAGTTGATGAATATCAAATTATCCTGAGATATTATTTGTCTAAAACAGAATTTTTTTAAAATTGACAAAAGCCTACAACCCAAAAACCCCCAGAACAAATAATCAAGCGTGTAACAGTTTGTCGTTGTTTTCAAAAACGTCAGGAAACCCACAAGATGACATTTCACAAGTTAGTTTTATTATAAATCGAAAACCAGAGGGTTGAATGACCATACGTTACCACTACTCAAATTGTTATACCTTCCTTGTAAAGGGCAAAGGTACACCCACAGCAGACAGTATCACAATTGAGTACAATGAAGAGGGCTTCAAGTAAAATGACAAGATAAGTTCCTGCAGAAATGAATGATTGAAACCTCATAGACTACAAACCCAGGGTAACGTACATTTTGTTGGTAAAATGATTCAAAACTCTTTCGGTAAATGAATTCATTTCGACAAAATTCGAAAAAGAAGCTCAAATATACTAAATATCAATCATAAGTGATCGATAGTATTTTGACTAGGTATTAATGTTTCACCACATAAAATCGTTCTTGAATATTTAATTACCCAAAGCATCACATTTTAACCAAAACATGATTCTCAACTAAAGGGCCTATGAAATAGAAATGTTTTGACTTGATTTTAGAACTAATGTATGCTGTTTCTGTTGTGTTCTCAAACCAGCCCTTTAAAAGTCAAAGGGAAAAGCATATTTTTTTTCAAATTTACAAAATCTTCACTTTACCTCAATGTTTAAACTGTTCAGAAGCATGGATATTTGTTAAAATATGTATCTATATAATATTTCCTTTCATAGGCCCTTTACAAATATTTTGTTCTTGTCAAAGAATTGTCAATTAAAGAGCAACATCCAAAGATAAAGTCACAACTATTTACATTGACTTTAATATAGTATAACATACCATATAGAGTATAAATTTACTTATAAAGATTCAATCAATAAATTTAACTATTAAAGCAAAAAGTAATGATAAAAGTTTCTTATACATCGCATTGCTCAGAGATATGTTGCGCCATGTTGCTCAGAGATATCTTTGAATCTTATAAAAATTCATTGTCCAATGCACTTACTTATTACACTTAACAACAGATTTCACTGATTAAATAAAAATTCCGGTTTCTTGTCCCCGTTTTGTCGCTGCCACCACGTCGCAGACCCATTGTTTCAAATTTCACGTTCTTCTATTACTTATTTAGGTGAACTGTTATCAGGTGAGGTTTAAAACATGCTTTGAGATATAGTATGTATTTTTGCCCATTTGTTTTGACTCACACACCAGTTGTGGTCGCCAAACAAAACACATCTCTAAAACATGACACTACACCAGGTCTGAAGGTGAACTTGACCAGAAACCAGAGGTGTTTTACACTGCCTGCAGGAATTATTTTTCTGCATGACTACTAAGTAAATGAACCCATTACACGTACTATCTATATACATCTTCAACACAACAAAGTAAGTAAACACACACTTCATTTAAGTCAAATCAAAGCCACAGTGTACACTGGTTTTAAATTTTTAATTAATTTATGATACAACAATTAATAGTTTTTGCTCCACCAAAATAAAAAATTGAAACACAAATAATTATCCCTTCAGAACGAAGAATTTTGTAAAATGTTGATGCCATACTTTCCGTTTTTTAAAATTTTTCTATAAAAATTGTTTTTAAATTTTAGACATTTTATCGAAAGTTGGTACCGTGTTCTTCAAGATATTATCTATCATTTGTAATTCGGCTTCCACAAAATTATTATTATTATTATTTTCAAAAGAAAAAGTGCAATTTTAAATCACAAATGTATTAATAAAGTAAAGGTACCTACTAGCTGAATTGGTCAACATGAGACGTTATTATAATCCCATCTGAATAATTATGGTTTTGTTTTTCTCTAAATTGTACTTCTTGATAGTGTTGTACTTTTCAAAGATCAACAGTCAGAGTGCTACATCCATTTTTTAGAACATATTCATCACTAATTACATACAAAATTTGAACAATACCAGTACAATTTAAATCAATTTCCATTGAAATTAATTCACTAAATCTTAACTGTTTTCAGTCACCAAAAGTTCCCCCCTTTGCAAAATATTTTAAAATTTGCTTTAAATGTTTTATCTTGGCAAATTTTCTTTCAATTCTTAGCTTATAATCGCAACTTTTTTTCCTCTAATGTTTGGGCCAAGTTAAAAATTCAACGGACTTAGCATTTTTTAATTAAATAATGTATAGGAATAGGCCTATATGGAATGATTTTTCTGAATGTTTGAATACCATCGACTTTAGCATTAAACAATTTCAGGCATATCTTTGTACGGGTTTTATTTAAAATTACCAATATGTGTATTAAAAAAAAGGGCCCCCTTGGGGAAGAAATTTTGCCCGTTTTTTTTTTTGTAGTTTCCGAGGGGGCGATGAACACATAAAAAAAAAAAATTTTCCGGGACCTTAAATTGGCCAAAGGGCCCCAATAAAGGGCTCGAAGGCGCCAACACAATTCCCCAAACGATATACCCTAGAAAAAACCGTATTGGCCCCCCGGATATAAAATCTTGAGGCGGAAAAACGCCTTCGTGAATTTGCGGACTTGAACCCTTTGACTATTCCAAACGTCTGTTTTTTAGGAAAGGAATGCACCGGGACGAGAAAATCCCCAAACTTTGAGAAAATAGGAAGGGTTTAAGAAATTTTAAAAAGATTTAACTTTATTTTCCGGGGTTATTTGGGCCCTTTGTAACATTGTTTTTAAATACAAAAAAGTTTAAAAAGCAGATTCCCCAGGGTTGCCAAAACAAGGGAATGCAGCAAAACAAGGGATAAAAACGATATGGTTAGATTATATTCATAAGATGATCACAATGGATGGGACACATACCTAATTTGACCCCCTGAATTCCCTGTAAAGGTGACTGATTATAAACATAAAGGAATATCTGGAAAGGTTGAATAGTAAACGCATGAGAATATTATATGTTATAATTTCTGATACCCAGACCCTTCATTAGACCAATCGCGCATACGACCATAAATGTTTGAGAAAGTTCCAGTCCAAACAAATGAAAGGCCATAACATTTCTCAAGAGGCTTTTTAGCTACAATAAACGATGCTGGTGATATTTCACCTGGAGTAAGTTACAAAAATAAAAAGAGAATTAGCTGTTGCAACAACAATGTTGATGATATAACTTTGTGACAATCTTTTACGGATGTGGAACAGACAAATGATATTCAGTATGATCGTATTCACCAATGAACAGTTGTTTTTGAGTCAATAATCTGAGCCAGTTAAAATGGATAACTATAGTGGCCAAACGTTACGTTTGATGAAGTGGTTATAATCTGAGCAATTAGTCCCGAGTATTTATTGTTTATTTATATCACGATGCTTTAACAGAATATTAGCAGCAACGAGTAATTGATTTACGCTGTAAAATATATATATGCATGATTAAGTACATATACCACAATACAAGGCTGCATCAAGGGTCACCCGTTGGCTTCGCTATCGTAGGTGTCACTTGTGTGCTTAGCTATCCACATATCAAGATAGGCTGTGTCTTTTGTATAATTGGTATAAGTGTTAGTATTTAAATGTTTTCACTATATTAAGGATTTGAAGCTTTGTATTGTGGAAGTAAGTAGGAGTAAGGTTTGTGGTAGCAACATGTAACAATCTCTGAGAACACCACAACTCTCAGATAGTGTTATACATGATATTGTCCGTATAGTTATTTATGTACTGATTATTATTCTTAGGGTGTTGTGTTTGCAATTATTTTTCATGAAAATATTTTCAACGACATACAACTGTAATTTGTTGGTCACTGTAAACGGAAACACATCTCTTCGTTGCCACCTAGCGAGTAAACACACGAGTGGAAAGTATAACAATATTGGTATAGTCTTAACTTACGCTTCGTTGAGTTTCATCTTCATTCTTCATATCAATCCATGTGACGTCATCATCGCTGTAACTCATGTAAAAATCTTTGACATATTTATTCGAGTTGTAAAGTCCTTGGACTATCAAGCCATAGAGGTCTACCACGCGACCGATATCCACCTGAATCCAAACTCCAAATTTCGAACTACACCAGGCGTCTGCGATCAAATACAAGAGAAACAATGGAATTATCATCTCCATATAAACAATGTAAATTGAGTAATTATTCATCGCCAGCTACATTTATCACCTGATGTAAAATTACAACAAGTCTCGAGCAATATAAGGTGTCTCAACAGATCCAGCCTGCCAATCAAACAGCACCGATTAACCAGTAGGGTTTGGCCTTTCATGACATTGGTTACTATGTTGTTCAAGCGCTTGAATTGACTTTTATGAATGTGGCTTGACCGAGTTCTTAGCATTGGTATTAGGGTGGGAAAGTATGACCATACACAACTATGACCATATACAGATCGGTGTAGTGAGCACATGGGGCATTGCTTTTCAGTGGGGGGGGGGGGGGCGCAGGGTATGGGTTTTTCCCTTTGCTTTTTCTTTTTTGGGGGCACTGTCGGGATTTTTCATGGGGGGAACCTGGGGGGCGGACACTGGAAATTTGTGGGGGGCACGTGCCCCCCTCAGGCCCCCCGTGGCTACGCCACTGGGTCCTAACCCGTTCCTTTTGGTCTGCCCTAACGTTGGCTGCATGGTTTAGATTTCATAGTTTTGATTTCCTTTATGAATTAAACAAATAATGTTTGACGACAGCTGCTCATCCTTCTCAGGGCTGTACCAACAAATGGTTTCCTATTTAATTCTATGCACGTTTATGTAAAACCAAAAATACATAATACAATGTACATTGTACTTACTGTGGCTGTTCAGTCGGGCAAGTGCTGGGCCGTAGTTCGCATAGTCGTCGTTTAAGACGCTCGTTGCAGTGATCTGACTGTCGAGTATGGTGCCGTTTTCCATGCCAAGCGGAGTACAACAGTCACAAACTGTATACAAAATAGAAAAGAACATAGCCTAATGATTATCCAATTGAGTTCACTGTTGCCATTTATATAGTAATTAATACAACATTTGCATATAATTATTTGAAGGAGACTTACCTAGAAAACTTAATAGAAAACATTATTCAATACAATACAGCTCATCGTAAAGTATTAGTTTCAACAAATTCAACAGCTTCGTACCTATGACATTGACTAAGAACCCACACTGTCCCTGGTTACCAGCCGTATCTCCTTTATATCCTGATTATCATTATCCTCTTAAAAGTGGTTTGGGGGCACAGTTTAGGAGAGATGGTCTGTAGAGGTTCCTACACTCGTGTATAAGAGTGATTATAATAATTTATTCATAATTTGTGTCCCTAATATTGTTAATGTGTTTATTAAGGGTGTTATCATAAGAATGGAAGAGGAATCTCCTTTTAAATAACAAATTGAGTCAGAGCACCATTGAAATAGACGACATTCTGCGTTAAGGGATCTTTATTGCGCGGTCTTTACCGAAGGATAAAGGGACAGAACCGAACCGAAGGGGAGGTCTTTTATCGCCCGTGGCCACGACCCGAGGTCTTTATCCTGCAGAAAAGACCAAGCATCGAACTTTTATTCCCGTTCATAAGTGCCCATTTAGATTTCGTTTTTAAATTTCAATATCCAGTGCCATTTATATTGAAAAAGAGCCAGAACGAATATGTTATATCCAACATTTAAGAACGGATGATATTCCAACTTGGCCCGTTGGTCAGCGTGGCGCGATGCAAACCTGTACACTCTGAGAGTGGGTCATTCCTGCGTGGGGCATACACTCGCATACTTGCTGGTTGGTTATTATCGCCGGTGATCACGTGAACACGTTTTGTCAAATCAGATTGTCTTAACTGTCTTAGGCATTTATGAATAAACTCTGGTCCCAATATATCGATATAGGGTATTTATGGTTGCCCTGACACCAGCATCGGAACCAGGATTTGCCCAAGGAGGCGCCATCCCTAAAGACATGGTGCATCGGGGAGGGAAGTTTTGCCACTTTTGGGACTCATTATTTGGGTTGTAACATTTTTATGAGCTCAAACCGTCAAGTGAGTGAAAGTTAGTCCCTAGAAGAACTGTTCATACCTATAACATGGACTAAGAACCCATGCTCTCCCGAGTTACCAGCAGCATCTGACGCCGAACACGTGATTGTCGTGTTACCCGCTTTAAACGCATCACCTGATACGACAATCGTTCCGTCATTATCATCCTTACACGTGATTTGGGATCTAGATATTCTCCCATCAACGTCATCTATGGCACGACAGTACCAGTTGACTGAGACACGTGTATCGATGTCTTTAGTGGAGCTGTAAACATCTTCGCAGGTTACTTCAGGACCACTGCACTGAATTTTTTCAACCCTTCTTGACAGACCTTTTTATCCCCCAAACATGTATTTTCAAAGACAATTCACTAAAGTGACCTTGATAAGGAATGTGATGATACCCTTGTTGAATCATTCTTACCTCCATCAGCTGCTGTTGTTGCTATGTCAGGTGGACTCGTTTGAAGTTCCTGTGTCTTCATGCTGCAGCTAGCCTAAAAAATGTTATCAAATACATTCCATAATAGCACCCATCATAATTATTCTTTACAGACGCATGTTAACTCACTCATCACTCGTTCTTAGAGTGTGACCTCATGTAATTTGACCCATGATGTTATCCAGCCCTATAATGTTATACCAAAAGCTGTTTATTAATGTCACCAGTATAAATGCTGGAAGTGGATAATTCAAATAGTCATTCAGTAATATTAAAAATGAGGAATATTATGATTATTCAACCAAACAAAAATATCTCATGTTGTCGTTTGATTTGTTTAATCATTTTACATTATGTCAAATCTAGTAATTGTGTAGATTCTTGTGGGCAGCGCAAACACATAATATTTCAACCTTGAAGTGGATACTAGGAAAACATGTATCTGGCACTCTTATTAATTTTGAGTGGCACGAAAATACATCTAACACAAAATAGAGGGAAATATCCGATGCAGTGTTTTTTTGAAGGCGGCAAAGCTTTCTGCAAAACAAGATTCTAGATGTGGATCAATAGCATTGTCAGATTCAGAGATGCAAATTGATCATTTGACCATCATGAATATACTATACGTTTTATGAGTGCCTCGTGTTTTGGCAATGTTTCCTGTGGGACCTCAGTCTACCTTACTCTGGATCCGTCCTCTTTAATTTGTCAAATAAGCAACAATATCATCCCAAGATTCTCATAAGTATGGAATTCCATATCTGCCATTCTAAACGTCACCCGTCGCCCTTCTACGGTCACGCGTCTCCCGTCGCCCGTCGCCTGTCGCCGTCGCGCGTTGCCCGTCGACCGTCGACCGTCGCCTTCAATTAACGTTTAAATTTGGGATACCAAGTACAATTTGCACATTATGATTATTTTCATTCAAGTTTTGATGTCCTTTTCCTTTCTTTTCTGAAAGTGGATACTTTATTTTCTACAAGGTGTGTAGAGGGGTTGTGGGATTGTAAACGTATCACAAATTTCTGTTTTCCTTATTCAAGTGTCGTGGCCGAGCGGTCTAGCTTACCGGACTCAAGTTCTGGTGTTAGCAGCAGAATGTGGGTTCGAATCCCGGCCGTGACACTTGTGTCCTTGAGCAAGACACTTAACCATAATTGCTTCTCTCCACCCAGGGGTTAAATGGGTACCTGTGAGGGCAGAGTTGGTTGATTAGCCCTATTATGCGCTGTAATGGCAGCAATTGAGCTGTATACTCCCCAGGGAGCTGAGATGGTTTCAGGAATGATTTATGAGCCTTATGAGCAGGGGTAATAATATGCGCCTTGAGCACCACTCAGTTGGTGGATACGTGCGCTATATAAGTCCACACATTAATTGCATTATTATTATATTATTATTATTATTATTATTATTATTATTATTATTATTATTATTATTATTATTATTATTATATTATTATAATTATTATTATTATTAGTATTAGTATTATTATTATTATTATTATTATTATTATTATTATTATTATTATTATTATTATTATTATTATTATTCTTATTATTATTATTATTATTATTATTATTATTATTATTATTATTATTATTATTATTATTATTATTATTATTATTATTATTATTATTATTAGTATTATTATTATTATTATTATTATTATGATTATTATTATTATTATTATTATTATTATTATTATTATTATTATTATTATTATTATTATTATTATTATTATTATTATTATTATTATTATTATTATTATTATTATTATTATTATTATTATTATTATTATTATTATTATTATTATATTATTATTAGTTTTCTTTATACTTCCCTACCGATTTGGTAGAGAATTGTTTATGCATAATCCATCAACTTTGTTATTATGTGAACTATTTAAATATAGACAAGCCCACTATTTTGCTTACGGTGGTTGGGTTTAATAAATTTGCATACGTAAATTATAAATTTTGCTGGAGGTTTATGAATAATTAAGTAGAAGCTTTCACTGAACGGACTGGTTAAAGCACTCGTGGCTTCCCCACTAGCATGCATGGTTTTACTTCGGGCATGGTATTCTGGGTTGCCACCTGCACACGCCTTGACTAAAAGCTAGGTATAGTCATATACCTGTCCAGCCGTTTATCTATCAGAACGGATGTCTTTCTGTTTCTATGTATGTAGGCCTATGTTCGTTTCTGTTAGTTTATTCTTTTGTATTTCTTTGTATATTTCTTTGTCTATTTGCCTATCTACTTCTCAATTTCATTTCCCTATTTCTTTATCTGTATGTACACCTGGATGTCGGTATATCTTACTGTATGTCTGTTGATTTATATGCCAGTATTTGTTCAGTACAACGTCATCATCTCACACTTTACTTTGAATATGAGATTTCTTCAAGAAATATTGTCTTTTCCTCAGATTGTGATCAGGAATCGAATGATGGAGGATGGATGAGGTGAGAAAAAATACTTAAAATAAAAACAATATCATATCAATTGAATTGGAATTTCTTTAATGTACTATTTACATTTGAGACCCTGTACCAGGGGACGTCAACGTTTCAAATATTTATTCATTATTCCACTCTCCTTCCCGTTGTTATTCTATTGTTTTTTTAAATTATATTTGACACAAAGGTTTCACTACAAGGATCAACCGAAGTCGTGCAACAAATACGACTTCATCTGGACCGGTGATCTGATCACCTGTCTTGGGTTAGACACCCAAATCACCTCGTTTGCTGTGAGTGATGACGTCACTACTATCAACAGGGAAAACTCGTGGATTCTCGAAGACAGCTACTGGAACTTTTTTAAGTGCGTCGATAGTGCCTGCAATCAGCAAGAGAGTCTTGACGTTCCAAATGCTGACGTTATCGCCAACTTGGCCAATTGCAAAACACCATCGGGTACCAGCTGGTCCATAATTTATGCAGGTGAGAACCTTTAATATCAGAAAGACACTTTATAATTAGTGGAGATCCAACAAATTAGGACTGGACTTATTATATATCAATCGGGTGCGAAGAATATAATTATATTATTTGTGTAAAATATTACATGAACATAATATTATCGTACACTAACATGATCTACTACCGGTATTATATCATCTGTCACCAGCGGCGATTTCTTGTGACGATTGGGGGATGCGTTGGCAGGTATGTGACTTGACCCTGACTCACCCATCCGCCATCTCCCAATGATTTAAAAAATTGTTTACGCGAAATTTCTCAGTTTGTATAATCCTGTTTTGAAAACGCACAATATTACTAGGGTTTCTGTCATCAAAATAAGCTATAATTATGTAGTAATAATTTTTATGTGGGCTTCAATGTAAACAAAATTACCGTTATTTAACGGGAAAATCCGCTCTTTTTAACAGCTCCGTAAATTTAGGAACTGATTTACCCTTTTCCGTATTTTAAATGGTTTCCGCAAAATTGATTCTAATAGTAATTTACGGAATTCTGGAAATTTTGCTGCCGGAATTTTCTTTAAACTTTCCTTATTGTTAAGCAATCCTTAACAAAATTCTGCCACAACTTTTTCAAAGATTCCGTATTTTTTACAAAATATCCAAATGCAGTAATTGGAATAATCGTTTTTATAAGGGGATGACAATTGTTGGTGTGGGGGACATTGTCATTACCGTCTGGGAATCGGGGAATCGCTTCCAATGCCATTAGCATCCCCTTCACCATACATATCGGGAGACATGTGGTCCACCCCCGGGATAGCCGCCCATGTAATCTGTCATTCTTAAATACAATTTATGGAATGCAAAAGTGAAGTGCCAAACTGTCCTCAAAGGACAGCACCAACACAATGCATTACTTTTCTGTGTCAAGTAAGAATTAACATTCGCTGTAAACAAGCAGTTTCGTTACACGTGTCTTGCTTCTTGAGCCCCCCCCCCCAACCTGGCCGAATCGTAAGAATAAATCGCCACCAATGATATACATTATAAAGAATAACATAAATTGTGATTTTTTTAAATTCATAAAAAATTAATTAGCATTAATTATACATTACAGATGGTTATGCTTTTGTAAAGGGCGTTCTCTCTACCAATGGAGCTTGGCACACTGTGTACGCTAGCTGCGCTAATACATACTACAATGTCGGGGACACAATATCGTTCCGCTTCGGTGGCGCCCCTAGTCACACGGGTGAATTTATTCACACGTCATGTAACGACTACACTACGGATGCTGAAACAAGGCCAACCTCTCGCTGGTAATTTTAAATTAAAACACAAAAACATCATAAATTGTGCACTTTGTAAAATAAACACAATTATTATTTAGATTTGCTTTAATGAGAATCCATGTTATTTTTATTGACATTCGATGTTCAATAATAAGTAGATTGTAAATGCCATGCTACAATAACATGAGTGGTTATTCCTTGAGTATTGTCATGGGATCTTGTGCATCTAAACAACATCCAGGTTTAATATTCTTGTTTTTCTTTTATTTCCAGGGATATGAACAATGTCAGGGTCATGTGGATCAAGACTTAGTCGACATCTTAATGAGAAAGATCCTCCTTCCTTTGAAGATCAATTGGAGGCCAGTGTAATTTTGTAGTTACAGTTTGTAAATTAATATGTTGTTATCTTAAAGATTTACCTATATACTTCTTGAATATAGATCTGCATTTTTAATTTGTTTGTTTTTTCTTCACCAAATGAAATATCATAATTATGAAAAAGCATAGTTTCGCAAAACGATGGAATTGTTTAAAACAAAAGACATAATTAATTTAAACAGTTTTTGTCGGTAAATAGCGTATCATTAATTGAGCGTTTTGAAATTAATTTGTTTTCAAGATAAAAATCAGCTGTAGTCTGCATGTACATTATATAATTTTAAAGACAGGGACATGTTCAGTGCATGGATGGCACCTATGTACGTTGGTATTTATCTTATCTAAATTGTGCTTGTTTCACCTGCATGATGTGTTTTCATTGTCACAATATTATCATATACCTACTTGTGTGTCACGCTGCCGCCGCCGCCATATTGGCATGAACAACAGACGGGATATTGCGAGATTATGACGTATATTGCAAAATCATGATGAAATTGAGCCAGTGTCGACAAACTGTGAGCATGCATGTTTCCATTCACTGCGTTCAACAGCGTTTTCGTTCATTGTTTGAATTTCATTTCAGAAATATATTTCTGGTGACTAGACGACGAAGACGCGCGCACCTTGTATACCTGAAGGGTTCATTTTTCGTTTGCTCGTGTGCCATACATACCATTTCATACACAAGTTTTCCCCGAAATGCATCGAGCTACCACGGAAACATCTGAAGCCATACACAACATAACTTGTGACATACAGAGTTCAATCAAAGTGCAGTGCGATGCAATGAGAGCGTTCTACATGTGCAATGTCAATAGCATAGATAGTGTGCACGTTTTTGTAACAATATTTTAAATAAGACTTGTAGCTTTGCATGATGAGGAGGAAAAGTAAGACTAATTGCGGTGACACCATGTGAAATTCTCAATTGAGTAGTAATTAGTTCTGAAAAGAACTGGAGGTACAACTCGACGTTTCGATCAGTGTGCTCTGATCTCCTGAGGACGATCAGAGCACACTGATCGAAACGTCGAGTTGTACCTCCAGTTCTTTTCAGAACTAATTACTACTCAATTGAGAATTTCACATGGTGTCACCGCAATTAATATTTTAAATGTTTGTTATGCTAGTGAAAGTTTTCGTTTGATGGATATGAGCATGAGGTTATTTATACATTACGTACAATTGGCTCAAATTAAATTTGCTTAATTAAACTAAGGAACGTTATGACGAAAATTATTACTTAAAAATACTGAATAGTGATGCATTTTTAATTATTCCGTCTTTGTGTGGCTGGCTACAGCTTTCCAACTAATGTCAGAAAGATTAAGCTCAATCGGTCAACACGTTTCTGAAGATAAGTGATCTATACATGTATATAGGACACTGGAAGTGTCGTTTGTGTATAATCATAACTTTGAATTGGCAAAAATTATCAACATTGTGTTCGGGATTTTAATATGAGATCACAAATTATATAATAATCTTAATTTGTCAGTATTGTGCATTACAGGTCCGTAATTATAGGTTTTTGGAGTAGTTGTATCAGTGAGTTGAGCGGATTGTTTAATAAATCGCGTTCAGTGTAAAAACTGTGATGTTAAAATAACACCAGTGGTGTCAACTTTATTCTTCCACGGTGTTTATATTGTGCGAATTGCCTAATATAAACACAAATGGTGTAGTTTTAACACCACAGTTTTTGCAGTGTATAGGCACTATGAGGCACAGCACAAATGTGCATTTGAAATTCACCTGAATGTTAATGGAGTATGTAGCGCACGTTTTACTAACGATATACTGAATACAAAGTCAATTAATCATAAATGCTGTTAATCTAACTACAAAATAATTAATCAAAAATGCGTTGGTTGTAAATGCACAGTGAATTTGTTTCCATTAAAGTGGAAATCCCTGTTTTTTCCATACAGTTAGACCTAATAAGTATCACAGTTTTGATCCGGGAATTGATAGTTTAAGCCATCACATAAACACGAAAATTACTTTAAAGGGTGTTGAATCCATCATAACATTTTCAAACCTCGTAGCCAAATTACAGGCGTTATCTGGACCAGTCGCTCATATTCAACGCGCGCGTACAGTAAGCACACAAACGTTTTTCAAGAATCGTGTTGGTAAGTGTCATGTCATTCCGACATAAACCCGATGATCAGAAGCCCATTGGAAATGCATTGACCACCCTTTGCTTAAAGGATTTACGAAAGAAATTTGAAAGCTTGGGACTTGCATTTTACGTATGTGTTAATTTCTACCTCGCGAATCACCTTTGAACGTTTAAAATCAAAGAATTAAGGTTACATTACACATTTGTGTTTACATTTTTGTGAAGGAAGCGTGGCTTATGTTCATTTGACGTCACACTTACCAACTGGATAATTCTCACATAATATTTAATTTCATCAGTGTCAGATATTTTTTACAGATATTGTGTATTACTTTACATATACATGATTGTTTAATAAAAGCGAAACTGGGCGATCATTGTAGCTGGAATGTAATGATGGGCAACACACGCTTAAAAGTGTTTCCTCAACAAAAAGCATTTAAGTATTGTAAGCTCTAATAAAACCACTGTACATTTTTGGTAAAATGTCTACAAATGCATCCATACTTTAAAGGAATCAAGATATAGACTTATGTATTTAACTCAGTTTGCGTAAATTGCACCGAGACTTGATCGTATCACTAACTTTTCACCAAGTAAGGTCATCTGTGATCTGTGATAATTTTTGAAATTAACCAATAGTGTATAGTGGCTTTAAATTTAAAGACGAGGAGTCGTGTGTATAATTGTCTGATGCCTATTTTTCGATTACTTGTATAATAATGTGCGCACTCAGTAATAAACAGGGATTGAAACTGGATAAGCCTGTTGATTAGAATATTTATTGGTTTAAAATTCAGTAGTTTTTATTTGCTTTATAGAATTTATCTGGTTTTCTCCTGTTATACGTGGGTAGTGAATTGAGTAATAGCTTCGTCTACATAAAGGATTATCGATCGTAAATGATGACCTGGCAGCAATTAATAACGTTTCACCCGTCAATAGGTTTTCTCATTCATTACCATGGCGATAGCACACAAAAAAACTCAGTCTCTTAATCAAAAATTGTTATTATTATATACCTGACCTTCCCTGCGAATTATCGTTTGTTTTGTTACCGGGATCACAATGAAGGCCTGGTACACGCTGGTAGATCTTGTATCAAGAATAATGAAAAGATCTCTGTGTACGTCACTGGATTTAATGAATACCAAGGCGTGTTTCGATATCAAATTAAATATACGGTAGTCGGCGGCTTTGATTCATTTAGCTGCACTGGTGCCTGATGTGACGGGAGTCTTCATATCCCCGGTAAAGATGGCGATCTTTGCAGGAATTCTCGTGTTTCTTTTCTTGTCCCTGCTCGCTCATGATACTCAAGGTAAATTTCCATCTTAAGTTTGAATTGAATCTTTGTGGTTACAGATTATTTGTGTGATATTGTGTTGGGGGATAGTGACGAGCGATTGGTGGGCGGTCCACTTATGCCAATTATCTATTGCTCTATGGGGCCAGGTCAGAGGCCAAACCATATCTGCCGAGTAGCCAGGGATCAAGCCCCGGTCAGATGCAAACAACCCGGGTAACGGCAGTAGCGGGGATCACACAATTAACGGGACACAAGCCTTTTATGTGGTTGTACACAAAGTAGATTTATATGGAGAAACTGACCTGAAATATTATAAACGGTTCGCAAGCAAAGAAAAATTGGCTGATGCCGGACTCGAACCCGCGACCTCTCGATTACCGTACGAGCGCTCTACCAACTGAGCTAACCAGCCCCTGTGTTGGTGGGCGGTCCACTTATGCCAATTATCTATTGCTCTATGGGGCCAGGTCAGAGGCCAAACCATATCCGCCGAGTAGCCAGGGATCAAGCCCCGGTGAGATGCAAACAACCCGGGTTGTATTTGGGATGGTAAATACAAAGTTATAATGATGAGATCAATAATAATGGATATGCCTTAGCATATGAATATTGCTTTGGGCAAATTTGATTCACGTTTTCCTCTATGAACAAAAAAGAAGGCTCGGCAATAGCATATTTTGGGGCGAAAGTTTCTTCTAGAAGTGGTCGCTCATATCATTGAGTGATGTTATTTGGCCAAATACTTCTTGGTTTTGACAAGGCCTGTATTTTTTGTTACTGTTATCATTCAAATTGAAACTTAATCATGCAGCCAATTTGAATTTTTCGTTGATATTGAACTCTTCTTGATGATATTTTGAATGGAATGCACAACATTTGTATTTGGAAACGTACATTTATTTCAACACTCTACTTTAAAGACTACTTTAAATAATATATACATATATATATATATATATATATATATATATATATATATATATATATATATATATATATATATGCTTAAATGTAGCGGTCTATCTTGAAGTAGAGTGCTCAATGCCACATAGACAGAGCGTAATATACATGTACTTGTAGTAAAACTAGTGGAACGCTGGTAGTTGTAACTCCGAGTTTCACGCGTTATGCGATCATCAGACAACTGATAGTCACCAAGTGATTACTCCTATATATATAGCCAATTTCAGCCACATGTTAATATCGTATGTTGTTTCCTTTCTTATGTATAGCCATGTTTTGCATCATGGGCCAGGAACCAGATGCATACTCCAATCACAAGTACCGCTGGGTGATCCCAGTCGAGGACCCCTGCCAGTGTACCAAGATTCGACTGGGTGGGGTAAACACCCGTACACCCTGCAGACCCTTCAATGTGACCTACTATGACACCTTTCTGCGCAGCAACAACCCACAGGAGATTCAACAATGGCTGAAGTGCTCTGGTAAATATCATATTTTCTCGTGCTTCCTTTATAATTATTATGCATATTAATCTACCACACATCTTTTTTTAAATGTGTTCCCTTGTTCGCACAGTTGACCTCTCTTTTGTTGTAGTGTGCTCCCATAGACACTCACATGATACAAACATGTTAATTGCTTTCCTTTTTGAACGTAAAGACCTATCATAGGCATCAAATAAATAAAACAACTCATTTCTTTATTATTGCATTTTTCTTTATTATTAATTACCTTATTTTACTTATTAGTTTAATATTGGAACATTTTCCTTGTTTTAAATTGCTTCTCACATTTAGAATATTTGGTGACATAAATATTCCCCACTATTAATCTATTGCAAGGTTAGCATGAATACACAATCTGCATTTTCCTATTTTCTCGTTATAATGGAAGGCTTCTGATATCTTTAGATTCTTTTTAAGGATGCTTACATTTACAGACATTTTACCAAAACGTTTACACTGCCTTTAAACCACGTATAGCTTAATATACACGCAGCACGGTTGCAGCCTTGTATGCTTTGTGGCTCGTTAAATTACAAAATACATGACATTTTGTTGGTTCCTTCTCTGCTAATATTAATGGTTCATTTGGCCAATTTAGTCTTCAGCCTTTGTGCTGGTTGCTATATGCTGTATCATGTATGAAAAATTTAAAACACACCGCCTACTTGACTATAGCCATACATGTCAATTACAATTATGATAATTTTCAAAAGGCAAGCTACGAAGAAAGTATACTTGCTTTTACGTACAGTAAAACTGTTAAACAAATTATAATGAATGCTTATAATGTCGAGACTGAAATGTACAAGACAAAAACTGTTATACTTAACTCAGTATAATTATGTAACTGTAGTTTATTTCTAGAGTAAAATTTGAATCTGGATAAATGAGTCTTTCATCCAACTATTTTCTACGGCTGTTGCTTCAATAGACCCCTTATAAAAATCACTAACTTACGATTGAAATAGCCCGGTATGAAAAATAATATTTTGTGATTCTGTCTGGCAACAACATATAAGTATGGATTTCATTAATATGGTAAACATATGTTAAGTTGTTATTGAGATTTGAACAATATCAAATTTAAACTAGAGATTAAGCTTTTGATGAAAACGCTGACATGGGTTTCGGATGTATTGATAATATTGGGCACTGATGTCGCTAATTCTTTGGTTAGTGTTAAGGAAGTTGTGATATATTGAAATAAACTGAAAAGGCACATTAATTGTAGTCATTTTATATAAAAGTTGCATTGTGTGTTCCTTATATAGGCGTCCAAGTAGTACTAACTTGTCCAAACGAGTATGTTTTGTATTTGTGCGAAAATGGCAAGTGCTAATGACACTTCGTGGGTCGAGTTTTGTTTAGGTCTAGTTTTCACAAAGGTCGAGATGTCTTAATCCCCCGCAGGGTCACACTATTTGTTTAGGTCGACTTGACCGTTGTCGCCAATCTATACGTCCCGGAGATTAGACTAAAATGTTAATAAAATAATATTTACTGACGTAATGATGAGGTAATTGGTTCTACAAACTATAAACTGAGTCACATTACGAGCTTTCATGCTGCATGTTTTGTATTTATGCGAAAATGCGAACTGTGTACGTCATGGACAAAACATATCCACCACAGCTCGGCATTCATTTGATACCTTGTGTGCCTTTGCCTGTAATAACGGTTACACTTTGACCGGCTCAGCTTATCGAACCTGCTTAGTGACTGGCATCTGGAACGGGAGTGATACTGAATGTACAGGTTGGTTTCATCGTGTGCCATATAGAAGACTCTAATTTCATTTTATTTAGGGCAATTTCAAGGTCCTCCGCTTTGAGTAAAAGTAACACCAATTGTTTTAATATTATATAAAATAGTTAATTCTTATATAGCGCATTTCACATGTTCCTACACTACAGGGCTAATCAAACATGATATACCATCTTTAACCAACACAGGTACCCATTAATGCTCCTGGGTGAAGCTAGAGAAAAGCTTCAATATACAGTGTCATGATTCGAACCCACGTTCAATTTAATTAATACTTATTTAGCGCTTTTCACAAGTCCTTACACTGCATGGCTAATCAAACATGATATACCATCTTTACCCACACACATACCCATTTATACTCCTGGGTGAAGCTAGAGTAACATACAGTGAAATGTCTTGCTCAAGGGCACAGGTACCATGGTCGATTTGAAGATTCAAACAAAAGTCCAGTGCACTAAACCGTTTATTGTAGTATCTGTTATTTCCCCTAGATATCACCCCACCTGTTTTGCAGTGTCCAGCAGATAGAGTGATATTTGCTGGAGTAGGTGAGAACGTGGTCTCTATTCCATGGGACTGGGAACCATTCAAGGTAAGCCAAAGAATGAGAGATTTCTAATTTATCATAATTTCACGGTGGATCCACGAGGGCCAACAAGTCATGCACGCACCCTCATAAGTGTCCGCAGTGTTTCATCATACTGTGTTATAGTACCAATAACATTTCAAAGTGTAGTTTACATAATTTCAAAACTATTTTTTGAAGGCAGCGGCTCTTATCTTATTTTTCAGACCAAGCCATCTCGAACTCGTTTTCCATGGTCCCAAACATCGCTATCACATAAAATGCAAATAAAAATTACCAAATGTTACAAAATACCAATGCTGAAATATTCAGAAATTTTAAAATAGGCGTTTCCCACAATGTTTAGGAGTTTCAAAATTTCAAATCAAAATTTGTAATCTGTAAAGTTACAAACTGATTAGGTTTGTTGTCACTACTATGCGAAAATTCTGTTCCCTAAAAGTTAAGTGGTACATAAGTAAGACTAAATTGCGGTGACACCATGTGAAATTCTCAATTGAGTAGTAATTAGTTCTGAAAAGAACTGGAGGTACAACTCGACGTTTCGATCAGTGTGCTCTGATCGTCCTCATGAGAATTAAGTGGTACATATTTGTTGGTTGGCCTTAATATTTGTGTGACATCGAGATGCAGTGTATACACTACTTGTTTTATATTCTTCCAGGGTACCGATGCTGGCGGTGATATCCCTGCCGTTTTACAGACCATCAACTCAGACCCCGTCACTGGTTCAAAGCCCACTACGCTAGATGAAGGAACCTACTCATTGGTCTACACGGCAACAGACAGCGCTGGTAACTCAGGGTCATGCTCTATGCAAATTGAGACCAAAGGTCAGAATTTGCTAAATAGGGATTACTCTGCTATATTTCTTTTTAAATACAAAATCTAAACTATTTCTTTCTTGAATATTATCAATATTATAACAATGGGTCGTAAATTCTGCAAATATTTAATTTCGCGGGTGTTAATTTGCGTAAAGGGGAATATGCTTATTTAAGGAAGGTACAACATTGGTAATAATTAGATTACTAAATTAACGAATTGTTATCCAAAACCTTACCTGATGTAAATTGGGTACAAGTATAAATCATCAAATGATATTATTTCGTCTCAAGTGCTTTCATCTTAGAGAAAACAGGAATTGTTATGTCTAATAAAACATTAAAAACATAAATAAAAAAATGTACCATTTTTCATAGTTTTATTCTCTAAAAACGTGAACACATATTTTGATGACATTTTCACAGGATAGTTTTATGATATATGTTTTGAAAACTAATGGGTTTAAATGAACGTCAAACACAACACAATGTACATTCTCTTATCATGAAATATAATCATTCCCTTCGTAAAGAAAATGAATGTGATGACTGCTCCTCCGTGAGTTTGCTATTGTCTGACAATAGCTCTGTTATCACTTCGGTTTGCGGTAATACTACGTGGGTGTCGTTTAAGTCTCAACTATTGCTAAGTTAGGTTGTGGTTCTGATGTGAACCATACATATCTTCTCTACAATCCGACTAGTCTCCTCTATAGACATCGTCATCGTTGTATGATCTTGAGCAAGGGAGAGTGGACATCATAGAAAAACAATTGTATTTTGTAGAAAAATCAACATAGATTAATGTAGGGAGATTGTGTCTGGCCAGAGAATCCAGATCTAGATTTTCCACACACCTTTATTCTCTTGTTGTCTGGCAAGATATTCCAGAGTATGGAAGATGACCCTTAAAACTACGGAGAATTTGTGAGGATACCAGAATATCAAATTAACAAACTATTATCTAAAAACTTACTTTGTGTCAAGTTTGTACACGTATCAATCAGCCTAGAAATTATTTCTCCAAAAAGATAATTGTTAGGCCTCTGGTCAAATTAACAAAATAGTTTCACCAGGCATTTAAATTTGGGATCATCCCCGCTAACCTCCACCTTTGACAACAACTAATACGCAACTGTTCGAGGTCAATTTTAGAGGTCGCTGTCCATCAGGAAACATCAAACGATGGATTCACGGAGGGCAACAAGAAAGATACGTCCACCCTTGTTTAATAATTATGAACAAAAATCCGTGCGATTAATATGAATATCTTAATCCACAGTGTTATCGTCATGTCGCATGTACATTGAGGCTGGACTGTCTCGTGGGAGTGGTATCTACAAGATCACGCCTCCATCTCAATGCATTGACGTCTCTACTGGACCGATAGATGTGTGTGAGTAGGCATATGCCTTAATTTAATCATTTCTCTAAGATAAAACTTACAATAGTGTGCATTAGTTTACCCTTTGGTCAAGGCGCACGCGGCAACCCAATACTCCCTGCCCGAAAAGACTGACGAACGAGCGAAAAGACTGAGGAACGAGCGAAAACCTTTATCCGTCCGTTATGTGGTCTTATGTTTTCTTTATACTTCTCTACCGATTTGGTCGAGAATTGGACGCATAACTATTTAAATATAGACGAGCCCAACATTTTGCTTACGGTGCTTGGTTTAAATAAAGTTGAGCACATAAATTAGTCATTTTGCTGGAGTTTTATGAATAGTTCACAGGACGCGTGCGTGATTATTCTTGGGGTTAGTTACATTCATATTCCTGTTCAGCTGTATTATATATTAGTAAGGATGTCTTTCTGTGTTCGTTTCTGTTAGCTTCTTCTTTGAATTTATTCCTCTATTTGCCTATATATGGTTATCGGCTCTAAAGCAATCATGCATAAATGGAATAATAATCGCAATATTATCGAAAATCGCGATATATGTTTGCCGATATATCGTGGATGAAAAAAATCGATATCGCCCAAGCTTACCCTCAAGAGCCGTGGAGTCACGTGACATCTTAATAATGTGGGAATTAGGTTATTATACCTAATAATCTGTAAGTTGGTATAATGACCCTTGAAAGGCAAGTGATGGGTGATTTTATGCAAAGCATCACTGCTAAAGAAAAACAAGAAATATAAAACCTTTGAAATCACAGGGGTCATAACATGGTGAAAATTTGGGTCAAAGGTAACAAAATTGTGAATTTTGACAAATACGATTAGTATTTAGCCTGTATTTAAGGTAGCTGCTTGATTTTGGCTTATTTCATGAAAAGCAGCATTGCTGAAGAACATTTGAGTGATTTAGAAACCATAGGGGTCATAAACATGGGTCATTATTCGGGGTCAAAGGTCAAATGTAATGCTTTAGGCTATTTACTAAATAGTGACTTAATGGTTGTTTGCAGTAAATTAGTATGGTTTCATACACTGCCTGTATATTTTAGCAGTATCCAGATTGATTACCATCCAATAAGAAAATATATTTTAAGGTGATTCAAATCAACCTTTAAGTTATCACTTGCATGTTAAATATAAAAGTGTTTTTAATAGCAGTGGGTTCCCTGTTCTCCCACTTAAATTTGGTTTTGCATACCTCTGAAATTGTTTATTCTACTGACATTGTAGTTCAAAAAAGCTTCCTTTGATTGCACAACATTTCATCAGACTAGCAGACCGCCTCTCTCTCTCCAACAATCAAACCACAGCACTGATTTATTCTATGACCAAGACTGGAGGAGGAGGCCTTAATGACGTTTCCATCTTAAAGTCTACAAAACGGTGGATGAGGATGGTAGTTCGCTAAAGGTTATCTCAAATATCCATGGAAAAATTTATTGAGAAACCACCTCAATTTGGTGCTCTACACTGAGATGGAAAGATGGTAAAGGATGTTGCAATGGGAGTCAGTAGCGGAACAAGTTACCGCCGGGCCGGGGGGCAGAGCGCACGGTCGGCCCCCCCCCCCCGGCATTATTCCCTAACCACACGTGATTTCCGAGAGACCCGTCATGATTACACTTCATGTTTTCAGGGGAGCTCAAAATAAAGAAAGGGCCCGGTTGATTTGTGTAAGTTCCAGCTCGGGCCCGGTCCCCCAACCACCCCCACCCCCCCCCCCACCCCACCCCCCTCCACCAGAATGTTAAAAAAAAAAAATTAAAAAAATGTCTTTGGGGAGGGGGTCCGGGCCCCCCCCCCCTCCGGGCCGGGGGACGGCTGCCCCCCCAGCCCCCCCTGACGGTCCACCACTGATGGGAGTAACTAAGGAAATCCTGGCCGTGCTTGTCTCTGGTACTCCGCTATATGAAGAGGGTAAATTACTTGGCGTTCCTACCATCAGTGACTCCAGGGGCCTATCACAAGCTGATGCATCTATTGAGCTGCTTACAGCATGAGACCTGACAAACTCGATAGTGGCATTGGTATTCTACACTACAGCTAGTAACACTGGTATTCATAAGGGGCTGCAAAATTGCTAGAGAAGAAGCTAGGAAGAACAGTATTCCTTCTGGCCTGTCGTCACTATGTGTTAGAACTCATAGTTGGTGCTCTATGGGAGTAGCTGTTTGGCAAACCATTTGTTCAAAGAGTTGAAAGAAGCCTGGTCAGAGATTAACATGAAGAACCTCAACACACTGACAACTATGACCAGGCAGAACAGTTGGCGTTGGGAGAAGAGGAGCAGACCATCACATTGCTCAATGACATCCTCTCCAAGCCAGACACTACCAAGCTACCCCAAGCTGACTACAGAGAGGTGGCAAAGCTCATCATCATCATCCTTGTTGGCATACTCCGTCCTCTTTAGCAGACCAGGAGCAATACATCAAGCAAGGTGGATGGCAATTAACATTTGGGATGAGATCAGGTATGATGCTGTGACACAAAATAACCTGCAGAGGATCAATCAATTTGGTGCTCTTCTTATACTCACCACATTGGATGACAACCACCAGTGTTGGTGATGCACCAAATAATGACCTGCAGCTGATACATGACATGATGAAGTACCAGACGATAGATAAAGAGGTGGCTGATGCAGCCATAGGCAAGATGATAAAACATGGATGATACCTAACTCAAGAAGTGGCCATATTCAACTTGTTCAGCACAGATCCAAGAATGACCAACACAATGAAAGGCTTGATGGCAACCAAGTTGCTCAACACAGAAACACCAGATGAACTCAAACCATCACAAAGGACACCACACTTATTGATCTTATTGGGCTAGAGTCACACTTAATATTGAATGTTCTCAATGTAAGTTCTAATTGGCTATCCTCTACTGTGGACACATGGTCTCGTGAACCAGATTTCATGGTTGAAGAAATATTTGAATGGCATAACAGAACGATGAGTGAAGATGATGAATGACTTTGCCAACATCATTACTTGGCTTCTGTAAGCAGTGGAGTTTAACAGGAAACAATTTGACAGTTTCACAAAAGCAGCCCTGAACTTATAATCACCCCCGATCTATGATATAAAAATCAACTTCTGAAAAAATACACTGTAATAATCACTCTTCAAAATACTTTGTAATAGAAACACAGGCCTTTCAAGCCAATTATACGTATGTCTACATCTACTACCCTAAGACAGGTTATATTATGTGTATTGGTCAAAATTGGCTCTGTTTGACCTTTGACCCCAAATTGTGACCAATACTGTGACCCCAATTGTTTCCAAAGCACTCAAACTTTGCATAAAATCAAACCGGCATGTCGGCAGCAGGATGTCCAAAGACTTCAAGCGTATTGGTCAAAATACAATGTATGCCTATGCAAATTTGTACCTTTGACCCCACATTGTTACCATGTTATGGTCTCTATGGTTTCCAAAGCAATCAAATTCTTCAGCAGTGCTGCTTTGCATACAATCAAGCCAAACTGGCTGCAGCAGGTACCTTAAACAACATGTTACACTATACTATTGGTAAAAAGTGTCATTTTTGACCTTTGATCCCACATTTTGAATCATGTTATAACCCCTTTGATTTTCAAAGTGCTTATTTTTCTTCAGCAGTGATGCTTTGCATGAAATCACCCACCACTTGCATTTTAATGGTCATTATACCAACTTACAGCTTAATTTAGCAAAAATAACATAATCCCCCATTATTAAGAAGTCACGTGACTTCAGGCCTCTGAGGGACCATACTCCATTGTCTGAGACCAAGTTCTCACGTGCAAAACAATGGGAAACCAAGCAGTAAGGTGCAAAAATTGAAAAACAAAAGAGAAATCTGAACCGGCCTAATGCCGGTATGTCTAATACTGTATATTTGTAGATTTATATGGCAGTATTCGTTCAGTACAACGTCGTCGTCCCACGCTTCCCTTTGAATATGATAAGTCTTTTAAAACAAAAATATTTTCTTTTGTTCAGATTGTGATCAGGAATCGAATGGTGGAGGATGGATGAGGTGAGCAAAATATATATTGTTCATACCAGAAGTATATTACCTACACAGTAATATACTTCTGGTTATATTTATAATAACAATAAAAATAGGACTTTCTTGAAAATGTTCAGTTCACATCTGAGACCCTTGCCAGTTCAATGTTTCAAACTCTTGATGGCACTGTTTATGTTCTAACTAAATGTTAGGTAGAACTTGAAGCTTTGCATGGTGAGGAGGATAAGTAAAAGTAATTGCGGTGACACCATATGAAATGCTCAATTGAGTAGTAATTAGTTCTGAAAAGAACTGGAGGTACAACTCGACGTTTCGATCAGTATGCTCTGATCGTCCTCAGGAGAATGCCGGACTCTGGAAAATGCTGCTGCTTAAGTAGACTGCTGGAGGATCACCCCATGAATGGATGTTGGAGGATTAGTTCGTTGAAGCGCGCAGGCGGGAACTGTTGAGACTTGCGGTCGATGTCGGCGAGGGAGGAACGTGTGGAGGCGATCCTCTAACTAAATGTTTTCAAAAATAACGTTGATGACCACCTGTTGGATTGTTCATATGGCTAAACGATATAAAAACTTATCATAAACAGTACATGGTCCATTCTTTATATAAAAATTACATTTCACTGTTACTATGTCATTTCTGTTTTACTAGAAAAAATATACTATGCACGTGTTTTGTTTCTTTTTTGACACAAAGGATCAACTGAATAATAATGTGTTCCAAATTGTTAGAAGTGGATATCATATAAATGTATTTCACTTTGACTGATTCAAAGGATTATTTGTTTATTGATTCATGTTTTCCGTCAAACAAAAAGGTTTTACTACAAGAGTGGCCCTAACACTTGCTACAAATACAACTTCATCTGGACTGCTGATCTGATCAGCTGTCTTGGGTTAGACACCCAAATCACATCGTTTGCTGTGAGTGATGACGTCACTACTATCAACAGGGAAAACTCGTGGATTCTCGAAGACAGTTATTGGTCCTATAAGTGCCCCAATGGGGATTGCAGTAACTGGGAGAGAGTTGACGTTCCAGATACCATCGCCAACTTGGCCAATTGCAAAACGCCATATGGTACCACCTGGTCCACAGGTTATAAAGGTGAGAAACTTCATAACGTGTATGTCTAACAAATTAAAAGACTGATCTTATTGTAACTCGAACGGGGACGTAGTATATATTTTATTTCCGTAAAATGTTTAAAGACAATTATCATACACAAACATCACAAATTGTGAGGTGCGTATTCAGAGGACAAACATCAGGCGTGGATCCAGGGGGGTCCGTGGGGGCACGTGCCTCCCGTGTAAATTGAGTTTTAAAAAAATTAAAAAAAGGAGAAAACAAAATTAGTTAGTCTACATTCCGTTTGCAATTGGTAGTCTGTGATCGGGTGTAAAGCAAGCTAGTCTGGTTTCTTGACCCGATTCCTCCACGTCTATAAATTGTTCCGTTTCGTCTGAAGAAGGGTCGGGGTACCGTGTGGAAATTACAATCGTCGATGTCAATTTACTGTCGGATTCTACGCCAGTACGCATAGGAGGCCTGCGAAGTACGATGAGTCTTGCAGCTGATCTGCCCTTTTCTTGAAAATTTCAACTGGACTGAATTAAAACCAAGAAAAATTCCGGATAAATTAAAACTGAAGTCAAAAACTGCAAATTAAATGCCAAAAATCGGGGAGGGAGAAACTTATATTGTTGTAGTCATGACATCGCTAAAATAATGATATATGATATATCTAAAATAATGATATATATATATATATATATTCTCCATATAATCTTGAAAACTTTTGCAAAAAAAGTCAGATGAAACTGGCCAGGAATCGCCTCAGATTGCACCACAGAGCATCCAGAATCCAAAATTTTCCGGGGCCCTTAAGCGGGCCCCACACCCAACGCCATAATGGCTTCGCGCTTCGCGCTCGCATTTAACAATAACAATAACAATAACAATAAAGATTTGTAGCGCGCACATATCCACCCTGCTGGGCGCTTAAGGCGCGAAAACAAAGAAAAAACATGATTACAAACAATATACAATGTTAGGAAAAAAAAATTAGTTAGTCTACATTCCGTTTGCAATTGGTAGTCTGTGATCGGGTGTAAAGCAATCTAGTCTGGTTTCTTGACCCGATTCCTCCACGTCTATAAATTGTTCCGTTTCGTCTGAAGAAGGGTCGGGGTACCGTGTGGAAATTACAATCGTCGATGTCAATTTACTGTCGGATTCTACGCCAGTACGCATAGGAGGCCTGCGAAGTACGATGAGTCTTGCAGCTGATCTGCCCTTTTCTTGAAAATTTCAACTGGACTGACTTAAAACCAAGAAAAATTCCGGATAAATTAAAACTGAAGTAAAAAACTGCAAATTAAATGCCAAAAATCGGGGAGGGAGAAACTTATATTGTTGTAGTCATGACATCGCTAAAATAATGATATATGATATATCTAAAATAATGATATATATATATATATATATATATATATATATATATATATATATATATATATATATATATATATATATATATATATATATATATTCTCCATATAATCTTGAAAAATTTTGCAAAAAAAGTCAGGTGAAACTGGCCAGGAATCGCCTCAGATTGCACCACAGAGCATCCAGAATCCAAAATTTTCCGGGGCCCTTAAGCGGGCCCCACACCCAACGCCATAATGGCTTCGCGCTCGCATTTAACAATAACAATAACAATAACAATAAAGATTTGTAGCGCGCACATATCCACCCTGCTGGGCGCTTAAGGCGCGAAAACAAAGAAAAAACATGATTACAAACAATATACAATGTTAGCATAGGAAAAAAAAAAAATCGTGTTGGGTGTGCCCCCCCGTCTAAAAAAAATCCTCGATCCGTGCCTGAACATCAACACATTTTTTCTTATTCTGTCTAGCAGTTGTAACCCACAAACAGTTAAAATAATCAACCAACAAAAATAATCAATAAATATTTTTTGAATACAAATGTATGTTTGGTAAATATATAAGAATTAACCTTCCCTGTAAAACAAGCGGTTTCATCTACATATCCATTTCACCCCCGCCAAATCGCAAGAAGAAATTGCCGTCACTGACATTCATTGTAAATATACCAAAAAATAAATAAATAAATAAATAAAATTTTAAAAAAATAATAAAAAACACGTGATTTTTTGAATTCAGCATAAATTTTATTTTATTTAACAGATGGTTTTGCTACGATTGGAGGAGTTCTCTCTACAAATGGAGGCTGGGTTACCGTGTATAATGGATGCAGTTCGTACAAAAGCGTTGGGGAAACAATATTGTTCCGCTTCGGTGGCAGCAATTTTCACACAGGGGAATTCGTTCACACGACATGTAATGACTACACTCCTCATGCTGATAAAAGGCCCACCTCTCGCTGGTAAGTAAGATCGAATATAACAAACATTAAAACAGATATTTATTATTTGTGTAAAAATATGTTTAATTTTTTATTTACATTTGACGTCCTGTACTAAGTAAATTTTAAATGGCATAGTACAATAACATCAGTGGTTATTTATTGGGTATGGTCATTGGATCTTGTGCATATAAACGACATCCAGGTATTGTATTGGCATGGGTTGTATAACGTTTAACATTCCACGTATTTTCAGTTGAACATTTTAGCTCAAATTGTTCAAAGGATTGGATATTTGTTATCGCAGTGAATTAACAAGCTTTTCCTTTTAATTCCAGGGATACGGACAATGTGAGGGCCATGTGGATCAAGAATTAGTTGACATCTTAATGAGAAAGATTCTCCTTTCAAGATCAAATGGAGGCCAGTGTAATTTTGTAGTTACTGTTTGGAAATTAATATATAAATATAGTAAGTTAATGTTGCATGTAGAGATATGTTAATTACAATTGGCCTATAATTTTATAGTTTGTGATCAAGCCAATTTTACCTTGGAAAAAAAATATATATGCATTTGTATTTTGCTTTTGATTTGATATTAATGTTGTGTTCACCAAATGAAACATCGTATGAAAAATGGTTTAAAATAGAAGACCTAATTACCTTATCATTAATTGAGTGTTTGTTTAAATTTTATTTTGGAAATTCATGAATATTATACCCCTATAGACAGCAATTCAAAATAAATTTATTTTCAAAATGAAATCAGCTGGACGTATATGATGATATAATCTTTTAAGGCATGTTCAGCCCAGGGATAGCACGTATGTACGTTGGTATTTATCTTTAAAAAAGGCTCCTGTTTCTGCTCTCCGCGCGCGTCACCTCAGACCCACGCGCGCGTCACCTCAGACCCACCCGCGCGTCACCTCAGACCCACCCACGCGTCACCTCAGACCCACCCACGCGTTGGCATTTTTATTTATTCATTTATTTTAATTTTTTTTAAATAGCAATTATTTATAGCAATAGAAAACTTTTTTCGTGGTTTTTTAAAGTAATTTTTCCACTTAAGTGTCGATTTTTTTCTTACAAATCGTTTTTTAACTATTTGAGTCAAACATATTTAAATGTATTAAATATTCTGTATATAGACAGAATTTCAAGTATTTCCTGCACGTCAAACGTGTGTAAACTATGTTTGATTTTGGTCCTTGCTCATTACAAAATTTTGCTGAGCGTCGTCTGCTACGACGAACGTTAGTAGTGTATATTGATTGCGAAATCACTAGCTCTGGAGCTATGGACACACGTGTATTAACAATAGTCGTGATATTGCGAGATTATGCCGTAATTGAGCCAGTGCAAAGTATTGGCAAACTGCGAGAATGTATGTTTCTAATGGACCCCGTCTCTGTAAAGTGTAGTACACGAAGGTGAAATTCCAACCTGGACTAGCATTTTTCATGTCTCCGCGTACGACCGCGTTTCTGTTCATTGCAGTAAACATGTTTCCATTGTCGAATTTCATATCAATCAGAAACATATTTTCACTACGATAGAGACCACAAAAGCGCACCCTGTATACGTGACGTGACAGGTTGTTTTTTCGTTTGCTTGTGTCATACATACCATTTCATATACACAGGTTTTTCAGAAATGCACCAAGCTACCACGGAAACATCCGAAGCGAAACAGCATAATATGTAACATACAGTTCAATCAATGACAGTATAATGTAATACAATGAGAACGTACTATACGTACACTGTCCATATAGCACGTACAACTAAACTCGTCGTCGTTATCTTCAGACTAAACATCCTGCAGTAGCTTGTAAACAGAGTTGAAATGTCAAATTAATATTAATGCTGAGCAAATTACTTATATTAATTTGCCTAAATTGGTTGATTGATCGGCTACTTATTTATTGTAGGACTAACATACCTTATAACACTATGAACAACTTCACCTTGAAAATACCCTAAAAATCCGTTTGCCTTGAAATAAAAGTTCACCTTAATTTCACTGCAATTTCACATTGTCTCTTCCTCTCAGATATTGGCAATAATTTCCACGGTGATTTCACGGCAAATTCATGGTGCTCTCGAGAATTAATGAGCTGCCCCAAAACTGCCACAAGAAGTTCATGGCATTTTCACAGTGTTTTCACGGCGAAGGAATTCCAAGAGTATTTCATGGCAATTTCACGGTGTTGTGTCGTCATGAAATTGTCGTGAACTATTTATTTCACAGAAAAACAGATTTTCAGGCCATTTTTTGGATAAAGTTATTCATAGTGTAAGTGGGCTTGAATTAATTGTTGTATAGGCCTATGCATTTATAGATAGTACACACGTTTTTGTAAAAATGTTTTAAATGGTTGTTATGGTAGTTAAAGTTTTCGCTTGATGGATATGAGCATAAGGTTATTTATAGATTACGTAGAATTAGCTCAAATTAAAATTGCTTCATTGAACTAAGGAAAGTTATGAGGAAAATAATTATTTAAAAAAGCTATACTGAATAGTGATGCCTTTTTAATTATTGCGTCTTTGTGTGGCTGGCTATAGCTTTCCAACTGCTGTAGTCTTATATCCATGATGTAAAAAATTATATGATCGTGACCGGATCTTACAAAATGAGTCTAAATGATACATTTATTCACTTTTGTCAGCTCAGAAAAACAAGCCAATTATCATTTTTCAATTTACTACCAAACACATGTCAATATCTTGTGAAGTTACATAGACTATAGATAATAAACTGTATAAGTGTTATTTAATTAGTGTATGCCTATTTAAACCAGAATACACTTTTAGTAAGCAGTCACTCAGTGCATTTCTATGTTTATCAAGATCAAATATAATTATATAGAAACTAGCGTGAGAAAGAATAAGCTTAATTGGTCCACACGTTTCTGAAGAAATGTGAAATATGCGCACGTAGTGTCCATTACATTATCGCGGGGTGTTTTCGATCTATACACAGGGCACCGGAAGTGTCGTTTGTGTATAATTCTAACTTTCATTTGGCAACAATTATCAACATTGTATACGGGATTTTAAAATGAGACCACAAATAATATACTATTTTAATTTGTCAATATTGTGCATTACATGTCCGTAATTGTAGTTTTTTGGAGTAGTTGTATCAGTGAGTTGAACGGAGTGTTTAATAAGTGGCGTATAGGCACTATGAGGCACAAATGTGCATTTGAAATTCACCTGAGTGTTAATGGAGTATGTAGCGCACGTTTTACTAACGATATACTGAACACAAAGTCAATTAATCATAAATGCTGTTAATCTAACTACAAAATAATTAATCAAAAATGCGTTAGTTGTAAGTGTACGGTGAATTTGTTTCCATTAGTAAGTAACACAGTTTTGATCCAGGCAAATCAATTGATAGTATAAGCCATCACATAAACACGAACATTATTTTAAAGGGTGTTGAATCCATCATAACATTTTCAAATTTTGTAGCCTACAACCCGTGCTGCCAAATTACAGGCGTTATCTGGACCAATCGCTCATACGCGCGCGTACAGACAGTAAAGGGCCGGTCACACTGCAGCGATTACAAGTAACGATAACGATAACGACGCAAAAGAACCCATTATATTGGTTAAATTGTACCGCGCGGAATACGCGCACGCTTATTTAACCAATCGATGGCGTTCATTAGCAGCGTTCTCGTTCTCCTTACTCGTTATCGCTGCAGTGTGACCGGCCCTTTAGGGCACACCGTTTTTCAAGAATCGTGTTAGTAAGTGTGACATAATTCCAACATAAACCACGTCCACTTCGCAAGTGCTGGGTCCAACGATTGACCGCCCTTTTCTTTAAGGATTTACGAAAGAAAATTCGAAAGCTTGGGGATTGCATTTAACGTATGTGTTGTGAAGACTCAAAATATTTTGAACAGAGTTAATTTCTACCTCAAGAATCGCCTTTGAACTTTAAAAGTGAGGAACTTGGGTTACAGTCATCACACATTATTGTTTACATTTTTGTGAAGGAAGCGTGGCTTATGTTCATTTGACGTCACACTTACCAACTGGATAATTCTCACATAATTATATCATTTCATCAGTGTCGGATATTTTCACAATTTGATGTTCAGTTTATTCTGCATGTTTGTGTATAATACACATACATGATTTTTAATAAAAGTGAAACTGGACGATCATTGTATGGAATGATGGGCAACACACGCTAAAAAGTGTAAGCTCTAAGAATTGTAAGCTCTAATAAAACCACCATACATTTTTGGTAAAATGTCTACAAATGCATCCATACTTTAAAGGAATCAAGATCTATGTATGAAACTCAACTTGCGTAAGTTGCACCGAGACTTCCATAATTCAAGGAATGTTTGATAGTATCACCAACTTTTCACCAAGTAAGGTCATCTGTGATCTGTGATCATTTTTTAAATTAACCAATAGTGTTATAATGGCTTTAAATTTGAAGATGAAGAGTCGTGTGTATACTGTATGTTTCGATTACTTGTATAATAATGTGCGCACTAATAATAAACAGGAATTGAAACTGGTTAAGCCTGTTGATTGGAATGATTATTAGTTTAAAATTCAGTAGTTTTATTTGCTTTATAGAATCTATCTGGTTTTCTGCTGGGTAGTGAATTGAGTAATAGCTTCGTCTACATAAAGGAATCGATCATAAAATGATGACCTGGCAGCAATTAATAACGTTTCACCCGTCAATAGGTTTTCTCATTCATTACCATGGCGATGGCAAAACAACCTCAGTCTCTCAATCAAAAATTATTATTATTATATACCCGACCTTCACTGCGAATTTAAGGTATAGTCGCTTGTTTTGTTAACTGGCTCACAATGAAGGCATTTTGTACCATACACCTTTGGTAAAATCTATTTAAATGTTTCCATATTTTATACAATGATATGAACTCCAATTAATTATGTTCATCACTCTTTTGATCAGTAGAAAGAAAGAAAATTACATTCAAACAAGTCATTTCCCATAATAATTGACCTGGGTATGAATAAATTGAATTGGTCAGACTTCAAGACTGTTTACATTGCACTGGGCAATTATTTGAAAGAATCCCAATTAATATCCATTTTACAGGGAAAATAACATATCCAGTGAAAGGTAAAGGTCTCCATAATCTTAATTGGCCCTATTCGGCATTTGCCCTTTAGTAGTTGGTATAAATAATTTTTTTAACTGAGTGAGATTGTTAGTTCTTCAAATGAAAATGATTGCTGCCATGAAGTACGGACTAAAAAAAATCAAAAATAAAGTTTAAAGTAGTGAAAATGCACCATAACGTCCGCGGGCCCATTATGTCCGGCCCATTACATTCACGGGCCCATTATGTCCGGCCCATTATGTCTGTGGGCCCATTATGTCTGCGGACCCATTATGTCCAGCCCATTATGTCCGTAGGCCCATTAAGTCTGTGGGCGCCTCTCTGGTGTAAAATTAGCGTAGGGTCTTCTTCCAAAAAGGATGCTTTTCAGTGTGGACGTTTCCACTAGTGTAGAGGGTAGTTTGCCATTGGTATTAGAATATCTCGATGGGCCTCTGGATTTTAAGTTTTCTAAATATTTTTTAATGATTTTTGAATATTGTGTATTTAGCATTGGTTGCTGTGGGAGTTTATTTAGTGGGGTGCACCCTTAAATACTGGGTAATGTTTACTTGTACATCGCCATCTGTTGAACTGTGGCATCATTTGTTTGCACTTCTATCGTGCAACGGCAGCAGACGTGTTCTTTTCTTCACTAAGGTGCGCGGAAATAACGCATTTTTCATCCATATTTATAAATATTATTATATTATATCTCACAAAGCACAGTCAACAAGAACAACAAAGGAAAATGCTTGACAAAAATAGTAATAAATAACAAGTCCAAATACATTCCTAAAACAAACTTTATGGCCTAAACAAAGATTATTTCAAAAACAAAAAATTATTAAGGTACTTAACAAAACAGAGAATACAGAGAAATATTACGGAAAGTATTTGACCATTGCCACATTCATATTTAAAAAAAGGTATTTTCTTGTAGAATCTATAATGACCATACCACCTCTTTAGCTCTTTCAAGTATCAATGAATATCAGTAGAGTTGACAAAATCCCCCAAAACTATTCTATAATTCTGATCAATATTTTCTTCATTTTTTGTTGCACAAGGAAATTAGGAGGGCTGCGGTCACAAATTTTATATTAATCTCACTCTTATTGTTCATACATCATACAGGGCGGTTAGGTTTAACTGTTTTCGTGTATTTCCGGGTTCTTTTTTTCCAAATTTTGGTCGTTTTTGGTGCTTTGGCTGGTCACCATGGCCAGTCAGGCGCAACGGCCTATTGAAAATCAGTCAAGTGTGAGCAAGGGTGGTGAACCCGGTTCTTTTAAATTAGCACAAACCAAGCCTAATGAACAAGAACAAGCTACCTTAATTTCAACCATTCTTCACTAAATGGTGGTATTGTGTCTAAATCTTTATCGTTTCTTCACGCTTTCAATTGTGTAATTATGTCTGTTGATGCTTGTTTAATAGTGGAAGTTGTCTCTATTAAAAACCTCAAATGAACAAAGCATTCAAAATATCAGCGTTTGGTTAACTTTTGATATCTATGTAAAATGGCTCCTCCCATATGTAAATTTTAACCAATTAAAACATTTGAGAAAACGTAACAAGTTGTTGTACCTTCCCGATTGGCTCATTATAACGTCATCATCTGGGCTAAAATAACAAGCTGATGTGGCATTTTTGCTTCATGTGACATTCACCAAAACCAGTTCATTGCATCTTTGAGAATGGATGGAGCAGCGTTTGTCATTCTGATGGTATCAGCATTATCAGGTATTTGATTCATTTTAGTTTATAAAAAATTACATAACTTAGTATTCAAAATGGTAACAATGAAAAAGAGTAAACATAAATAAATGCATGATGAGTCACTGATGTAACCACCCTGTTTTAGCAGTGTGTGCTTTGTTTACAAGGCAAATAGCACCTGTTTTGATAGTATGACCCCTAGTTTATTGCATTTATTAGAATAGATGGAGCAGCGTTTGTCATTCTGATGGTATCAGCATTAACATGTATTTGATTCATTTCAGTTTATCAGAAATACTAAAGTTAGTGTTCAAATGTGTCCCCTTTTCTACAAGCACCCCTTTTGGCAGTGTGACCCTTTTCACAATGTAACAACTCTCTGTTTAGTGGTGTACCCTTTTTTAGCAGTGCTCCCCCCCCCCCCTTTTTAGCAGTGTTCACACATTTTACAAGCTCCTCTTTTTAGCAGTGTGACTCCTTTTCACAATGTAACCACCTTCTTTTTAACTGTATGCCCCCTTTTAGCAGTGTGACTCCATTTTTACAAGCACCCTTTTGGCAGTGTGACCCCTTTGTACAATCACCCTTTTGGCAGTGTGACCCCTTTTGTACAATCACCCTTTTGACAGCGTGACCCCTTTGTACAATCACCCTTTTGGCAGTGTGACCCCTTTTGGCAGTGTGACCCTTTTGTACAATCACCCTTTTGGCAGTGTGACGCCTTTGTACAATCACCCTTTTGGGAGTGTGACCCCTTTTGTACAATCACCCTTTTGGCAGTGTGACCCCTTTGTGCAAAAACCCTTTTGGCAGTGTGACCCCTTTGTACAATCAACCTTTTGGCAGTGTGACCCCTTTGTATAATCACCCTTTTGGCAGTGTGACCCCTTTGTACAATCACCCTTTTAGCAGTGTGACCCCTTTGTACAATCGCCCTTTTGGCAGTGTGACCCCTTTGTACAATCACCCTTTTGGCAGTGTGAGCCCTTTGTACAATCGCCCTTTTGGCAGTGTGACCCCTTTGTACAATCACCCTTTTGGCAGTGTGACCCCTTTGTACAATCACCCTTTTGGCAGTGTGACCCTTTTGTACAATCACCCTTTTGGCAGTGTGACCCCTTTGTACAATCACCCTTTTGGCAGTGTGACCCCTTTTGTACAATCACCCTTTTGGCAGTGTGAACCCTTTTGTACAATCACCCTTTTGGCAGTGTGACCCCATTTTACAAACACCCCTTTTTGGCAACGTGACCCCTTTTATCAATGAAACCACCCTCCTTTTAGCTGTGTGCCCCCTTTGTACAAGCACCTTGTTTGGCAGTGTGAACCCTTTGCACCCTTTTTTATCAGTGTGTCCCTAAGTAGTATGTTAGATGCGGGATCTGGGCCAAGTACCCAAAAAAGGGGCGGTACTGGATGAGAATTGAAAAAAGGGGGAGGGGAGGGGGTGTTTGAAAGTGGTTGATGACGTCATGAGAGGTGTTTGAAGGTGGTTGATGACTTTTATTTTTGGATGACGTTAGAGATGTGGGTGGTGTAAAAGGACTTATTAAAAAAAAGATATTGAAAAACTTAGTTAAAAAACGATTTAAAAAGATGTAGTAGTATAATAAAGACGATTGCAAGATATTTATCAAAAGCAATTATTCCATGCGAATGGCTTTTAGTAGGCAAAACGGACAAGTGTTGTATACCTAGTGTGGCCGTTGATGTATTTTGCGCGCAACATCAGTGGCGTATTCAACATGGGAAAAGTATACCAGTTCCGTGTCGAAGATGTAAAAATAGTACAAAAGCAAAAACATTTTTATGTACGAAATGCGGTTCAACTTCACTTCTGTTCAGTCTTTTGTTCTTAACAACTCACCTGATTTGCTTGCTCTATCTGAGAGCAGACTGAATTGTAACATTTCCTCTGATTCTTTTAAGTTACCGGGATATATCTTTCATCGCCTTGACCACCCTCCATCACATGGTCTGGGTGTCTATGTTAAAGAAACTCTTCCCTTAGCCCGTGAAAGCGCTTTGGAATGTAACAATCATGAATACATGTGCTTTCGCCTCTCGCTTCTCCATTCCACTACTTACCTGTTTTTTCTGTATAGTTCACCTTCATCATCATCCTGCGCAGTGTTAGATGCTATCTCTGATAGCATTGATTCTGCTATTTCTCAGCACCCTTCTGCTCAAGTCATGGTATTTGGTGACTTCAATGTTCACCACAAGGAGTGGCTGATTCATTCTCGTAATATTGACATTCCTGGTATTGCAACATATAATTTTTCCATCTCCCAAGATCTTACTCAGATCGTTTCATCCCCTACTCATATTCCGGATCGTGCTTCCGATGGTAGGTACCTGCTGGATCTCTTCTTGTGTTCTAACCCAGAAGACTGTGTCGCCAAGGTCTTGCCTCCAATTGGTAACTCGGATCACTCAATTGTCTCTGTTTCCGTTTCATATTCTTCTCCTTCAACTACATTTCAGCCTTTTCATCGTACTGTTTTTCAGTTTGGAAAGGCTGACTGGGATGGTTTTCGATGTTTTCTTGCTGATGTGCCCTGGTTATCGGTTTTAAGTCTTGGTCCTGATTTGGCAGCAGACGAGTTAACCTTGGTATGGAGATTTACATCCCCTCACGTACCTACTAGATCGGGGCCCATTCTCAACCTTGGTACACTCCAGCCTGTGCTGCAGCAATTGCCCATCGTAACCATTTTTTTTAAAAAGAAGTATCATCTTTCAGGAACTTTGGATAGTAAGCGTCTTTTCCATGAAGCTCGAAATCGATGTAAGAGAGTTTTAGAGGATGCTAAGCAGCAATATGCAAACTCTGTTGCTGGTTCCATTTCAACGCAACGGCTTGGTTCCAGGGACTTTTGGCGGATTGCCAATAGTGTACTTAACCGCAACAAGTCCTCCATTCCTCCTCTCTTTCATGGACCCGAAGTTCTTACTTCTCCCCAACATAAGGCAAACCTTTTTGCTGACATCTTTGTATTCAACTCCACACTTAATGATGAGGGGCATCCACGTCCTGCCTTTCCATCCCGTACAGCCACTGTAGTATCAAAGCCTATTATCACACCAAAGAAGATTGCCCGGACTATTCATTCCTTGGATGCCTCCAAGGCTACTGGCCCTGACGGAATCCCTGTAATTGTTCTGAAAATGTGTTCCCCAGAACTTTCACCTATTCTTGCCAAGCTATTCAATATGTGCTTGGCAGTCTCAGTGTTTCCTTCATCTTGGAAAGTGGCATCTGTTGTCCCTGTCTTTAAGGGTGCTGGTGAGCGTTCTGCGTCTACTAATTATCGTCATATTAGTCTGCTTCCCATAATAAGTAAGATCTTTGAATGCTTTGTCAACCAACAGCTCCTTGGATACCTGGAGGACAATGACCTTCTAACTGACTGCCAGTATGGGTTTCGCCATTCCCGATCAACCGGTGATCTGCTTTCCCTAATTACTGATCATTTTAATGGGGCATTAGATCGTAGGGGTGAGGCTCGTGTTGTAGCATTGGACATCTCAAAGGCCTTCGACAAGGTATGGCATTCTGGCCTGCTCCACAAGCTTCAGTCATATGGTGTGTCAGGCAGAATGTTATCCATAATCTCTGCTTTCCTTTCCAACCGCAAGTTGAAGGTTGTCCTTGAGGGTCAATCTTCTCCTACTCGTTCTATCAATTCTGGTGTTCCACAGGGCGTGGTACTTGGTCCTACTCTCTTTCTTATCTACATTAACGATTTGCCCGATAAAGTTTTGTCTCAGCTCGCCATGTATGCTGATGATTCAACCCTCTACTGTGTTTCCCCTAACTCTTCTAACACTTCTCGCTGTGAGGTGGGTGTCTCACTGAATAATGATTTAGAGAGCGTGTTGAAGTGGGGGAACGACTGGTTAGTAACCTTTAACGCAAAGAAAACTAAACTACTGTCTCTTTCTCGCTCTAGAGATGATACATTTTCATCCATTCATATGGGTCCATCAACTTTGCCTGAGGTATCAGATTTTCGCCTTCTCGGACTTGATATCTCCACTAAAGCCAGTTGGGAGAGGTATATCTCCGGCATTGCAAAGAGTGCTTCCATGCGAGTTGGTTGTCTTTAACGAGCTCGGAAGTTCTTACCTCCTGATGCTACTCTCTACCTGTATAAGACAACTATACGTCCCCTAATGGGGTACTGTTGTCACATTTGGGCCGGAGCTTCTGCCTGTCATTTATCTTTATTAGATAGAGTGCAGAAGCGTATTGTTAATCTTGTTGGTGAAGAGTTGGGATCATCGTTACAACCTCTTTCTCACCGTAGGTTTGTAGCCAGCCTCTGTCTTTTCTACAGATATTTTCATGGCAAATGTGCCACCAGTGTGTCCAATCTGGTTCCTCCTATCAGGGTGTTTCAGCGTGAGACCAGGCTTTCTGCTTGTTCTCACCCGTACACTCTAGCTTTGCCGAGATGTAGAACAATGAGATACGCCAGCAGCTTTTTTCCACGTTCTCTCTGGAACTCCTTGCCTGGTGCATGTTTCCCTACATCCTATAATCTAGACAGTTTTAAGAGGAATATCAATTCCTACCTTCAGTCCTCCTGAGTTATTTTCATCTTCTATGATTTCTTCTTGTAGCCCCTTACCTAGAGTGGCTTTTAGCCTTGTTTGGGGCGAACTTGCATAAAAAAATATAAAAAAATAAATAAAAAAACTTGATCGTTGTAAGATTTTTCTATACAAAAGTTTACTTTAAATTCAACAATTTTTCTATAAGGTCTTTATTTTCTTTGTCGATGATGGCTTTAACGTCTTTCGCGTCATCGACATTTTTCGGCGTAAATTTAGTTCGAATGTTGTCTTTCATTTGCGAGTTTTTGTCTCGCTCTTCGTTGATCAAATGAAATTTTCTTGGCTTATATGACCGTCTTCGATCGCTTTGGAAACATGGTTGGTGATGGTGTTGAGTTTACTTTCCGCTAAAACTCTAATCTCGTTGTGTTTTTTGCTTTTTTAACGAGTTTGTTTTTCGCGTATTTGATTGCTATTCCCATACCACCCAACCCTGAAGCTAGTCCTTCAAAAACGAATCCGATCGGCGCTGCTATAACGGTGACAAAACCGACAATTCCAGTCGCTCCGGCTCCCATACAGCCTAATGCTGTTATCGTTTCTACGATGGAACAAGTTTTGATGATTTTATTATATTTTGTATACGTTTTCTCACGCTCATTTCTCTCTACTGAAATTTCTTTCTGGATGTCGTTGATTTTTTGTAATCGAAACGCATTCACATCTAGATTACCCAAGGTGTCCATAGCTGGTAATGTAGGATATATCTTTGCATCTGCTATTATTCTATTAATAATAAAGATTATATATTTTTTTAAATCAAGGGAAAACTTTCAACTTTGATATCAAAACAGATTCCCGTGTTTATAGCGCCAAAAAAGATCGCTTGTACAAAGACTTCTTGACCTTCGGTCTTGAAGCAAATTCCACATTCTAAAACCTGCGGTACAGCGGTAAAAGAAAGTTGTGCATTAAATTCATCGGTAGTGGAGAATATATAAGCTCGATTGGCTACAAAATTGCGCTTTGACGTGATTGAATAAGAATCATTTTCACCTTTGATTCTTTTCGCAAAAATTGAACAGTATGCCGGTTCTCTATCGAGGAAAAAACAGGGTTGATTCGTCGATCCTTTCCACTCGATGTTTATGGGTAGTCTTCCCATTAAATTTATCAACGGTATCGTTTGGCGAATTTCCCTCGTAGCGATACGCCCATGATATTCAGAAATGGATGTATCGTCATTATTGGATGAAATTGGTTCGCTCGTAAAGCCCGGACCGTAAATACTCGCCATTTATATTAACTACTTTTAATTATTTATTAATTTCAACGGTTATAATGACCGGCATACTGTGATTATTAATGTCTTTACCGCTCGAATCTTTAATTTTAAAACTCAATTCGTTTAAAGTGGCAGTCTTGAGATTTTTTCGTAATGGATTAGAATATTCTATCCAGGTACTTTTACCAAATTTTACATCTTGTAAAGGTAAAACGTTTAAAATACTCGAAGGTTTACCGTTGTAAAAATTTTCGCTAGTAGAAATTTGATCGCAATGAATATACATTATTTTAAAATGCTGCAAATCAATTTTTCCTTCATACGTTCCCGCGTTTAATAATTCATCCGAAAGCCCGAGTAAATTGGCTAGCCCGGATGAAAATTTGATTTGATACCTTTGATCATTAATTTCAAGTAAATATTCACCTGTTGTTTCATTAATATTGAACATTACCCAGGGTGTCTTATGTACGATAATATCGATAATTTGTTTTATATTGGAAAGTCCAGGTCTGATGGTCGTATAATCGGTCGGTTGACCTCCAGCCGCGCCAATTTTACGGCGCAATATTTTTTCTTTCTTGCGCACATTATAGTAGCCGACCCAACAGTTGACGGTCTTTAAGGATATCGTAAGATTACCATCTCGATTATCGATTGTATTATCTAATACGACGGGCTTGTCAAAACTTTTAATTTCGATCGTATGATGCATTTTATTATAAACTAAAAGATAAAAATAATATTAGTTTATAATAAAATGTCGATTCCTTTAGCATTTCAGAGTAATATAACAAAACGGTATCGACAATCTGGAAATTTTAAAGCTGGAACAATTTCTCCAGCGACTTGACCATTCAAAAGATTTACACATCCAAAAACTTTTTTTTTTCAAGTTAATCGAGTTTTAAGTTGCTCACTTTTTGAAATTGTAGTTTCACCATCATTAACGCAGAATGTTGCCAAATTATGCGCACTGCTTGAAAGTACAGATTTCAAACTTCTCAAATGTACAATTATTCAACACGCTAGAAACGGCTTATTTTGCTCTCAATTGTCCCTTCGTGAAAATGAAAAGGCAGCGCGCGCCACTACAGAACTATAAATAGCTCCCAATTGGCACTTCGTGAAAACGGAAAATTGCCTCGCGCGTGAGTTTTGTTCTTACAGCGCGTGTACAAAACTATGCGGATTTATCAACATGTCGTGAATCAGTGTGAAGCTGGTACCCGTATAATTCTGGATTTGCACGCGCACGCTATGAGGGAAAATTGGGGACGAAGTAGTTTTTGCGTTTTCACGAAGAGAAAATTGTGAGCTATTTATAGATCGGTAGTGGCGCGCGCTGCAATTGGGAAAGTTGTGTTGATTTGAGCGTTTTCTCGAAGGGATTATTGTCTTAAATTATTCATTATGTTGTGATTAATCATCCCGTTCTTAAAAAGTTGACACATTTGCAAAGTTTGAAATCTGTTCTTTCACATAGGGCACACATTTTACATGTATTTTGCGTCTTGAATGTGACATGGTACGTTTAAAATACAGATATTACTTAATTCAATGCTGTGTGGCCCAATTGTCCCTTCGTGAAAACGCAAATTGCTCTTGAGCACCCATTTTGCCCTTGGCCAATTAGTGTAATTACAAAACTAATGATTTTTAGACCTTATAAATTTGTGGGATTGTAGATTTCAATGAAGTAATTCAGAATATCGAAAAAAAAGTCAAACTCGAAAAAAAAATTCCCCAATTGGCACTTTGTGAAAACGGTGACGATATTTGCTGCACTTTAAAATGATTTTTGTGTCACTCTGTGTTATCTTAAAGGGAAGGTATAAAACATTGATATACAACAACCTAGCCCAAATATGGAAATCGGTCTCTGTATACACTGAAACGTAGTACACGATGGTGAAAGTCCAACCTGGGCTAGGAATTACCAGATTATCAAATTAATGAAATATTAACTAAAAGCTTACTTGGTGGAAATTTGGGACAAGTATTAATCATCCTGATTTTTAAATATTTTATCTGAAGTGCTTTTTATATCAGCCCTGCGAAGCAGGCTGATATATTGTAATGCAAAATTTCTTTCTTTCTTTCTTTCTTTCTTTCTTTCTTTCTTTCTTTCTTTCTTTCTTCGGTCAAACGGTCACGTGACTAAAATAAAAATGGCCATAACTCTAAAACTATTCGGCCGATTTCAAACAAACTTTGTCAAATCATGGAGGAATATATGCGCCATCGAGGCATTTTCATAAATTTCGGCCAACGGTCACCCAGTGGTCAGTAGTGGTCATTTACTGAATATTTACAAAATGCTGCTTCTCCCACATTTTGTGGCCTATTGCGGCCAAACTTGGACAGATGCACCATTAACATGTGCTACATATGGGGTGTACACAGATTTCGGCCAGTGGTCACCTATCGGTCAGCAGTGGTCATTTTATGAAAAAATACAAAAATGTCTTATTCACATTTTAAATGTATTTCATCTATCTGGGGATTTTCATAAAGTTTGGCCGATGGTCATCTAGTGGTCAGTTGTGGTCATTTAATTATAATCAATATTTACAAATAGCTTCTTCTACCACATTCTTCAGCCGATTGCAGCCTAACTTGGTCCAATGCTTCATTGCTCGAATACACAGATTTTGGCCAGTGGTCACCTATCGGTCAGCAGTGGTCATTTTATTTAAAAAAAAAAAAATGTCTTTTCACATTTTCAATGTATTTCATCTATCTGGGGATTTTCATAAAGTTTGGCCGATGGTCATCTAGTGGTCAGAAGTGGTCATTTAATCAATATTTACAAAATGCTTCTCCTCCCACATTCTTTATCCGATTGCAGCCTAACTTGGTCCAATGCTTCATTGGCTCAAATACACAGATTTTGGCCAGTGGTCACCTATTGGTCAGCAGTAGTCATTTTGTAAAAAAATATAAAAATGTCGTTTTTACATTTTAAATTTAGTTTATAGGGCTGATATTCGTGCCTCGTGAAGCACATTAGCTCTAGTTGTCGTTTTTGTCCAGCAACATTTTTGAAAACATACAAACATCACAAACATGTTTTCTTTTTCTTGTTAAATTTTTTTAGGGGGGGCTTGGGGTGTTTGTTTGTTTCTTTACTTGATTTTAAAATGAGCAATTATTGCAATTAAACATTCACAGGCTAGTTTAATTATGATATATCAAATCAAGACGGTTGAATTGAACGTATCCGTATACCAGTGTTGTACCTTCCCTTTAAATGTTATTCACATTATAAACAATTTAAAAAATATATATATAGAATAAAGGTCCTTAAAACAAAACAGTGAGGTTTTCTATTTTATCAAAATGTTGGCATTTATGTATCAGTCATTTTAGTGCTATCCACAGAGATGAAGAATATTATGAATCTCAGTAGAGTTTTTTCTGCTGTCATTGACTGGTACCACAGATATCTGGTAATCTACGAGCACATCAAACATTCATAATGCGGCTGCTTAAAGACCAGTAAACAATTCATTTCAATTTCTTGACACTTAAACGTTTGTGTCCACTTATTTCAAGCTTTTGCATGATACAAAGCAAATATCTATGGATCAACTAGGGTTTTAATATTACACCAGTGGTGCTAATGTGTTATTATTTGGTGTTTATTGGGTGAGTTGCCTAATAAAACTGGGGTTGGTACAACTACAGTAGTAGAGTGCCCTTACATTCCTCGCACCACCAGTCGATTATTCTTATCTCGCTTGAATAATCATTATAGGCCTAACTATAAAACCTATGTCTAAACAATTTACACTTTTCAAAATTATATTTTAATCCTTATGTATATTATGCAGTACATATGAATACATCATCAGCATAGGTTGTAGCGTTAAGCGGACTGCACATGAATCAGTCTTAATATTGGGCTTTTTAGGTTTTTACTCTTCAAATCGAAAGGCAAAATAACATATTAAACTATTTTAAACATGTAAGATTGGAACCCAATTTAATTATTTCTACAAACTGACAATTACACCGTTACACCATAAACGTTAGACACAGTTTTCATTCATGCAGGGATGCAAGTATACAGTATAATATCTCGTCCTTATGACGTCGATCACCTGATCAATTACTGCGTCTTCAATGCCTATGCCAAGGTTGGCAACATCCTGCCATCTATATTCACAGCAACTCTCTTTTGAATTAGCACAAACCAAGCCTAATGAACAAGAAGAAGCTACCTTAATTTCAACCATTCTTCACTGAATGGTGGTATTGTGTCTAAATCTTTATCGTTTCTTCACGCTTTCAATTTTGTAATTATGTCTGTTGATGCTTGTTTAATGGTGGAAGTTGTCTCTATTCAAAACCTCAAATCTAGGTAAAATGGCTCCTCCCATATGTAAATTTTAACCAATTAAAACATTTGAGAAAACGTAACAAGTTGTTGTACCTTCCCGATTGGCTCATTATAACGTCATCATCTGGGCTAAAATAACAAGCTGATGTGGCATTTTTGCTTCATGTGACATTCACCAAAACCAGTTTATTGCATCTATGAGAATGGATGGAGCAGCGTTTGTCATTCTGATGGTATCAGCATTATCAGGTACCGGGTATTTGATTCATTTTAGTTTATAAAAAATTACATAAATTAGTATTCAAAATGGTAACAGTGAAAAAGAGTAAACAGAAATAAATGCATGATGAGTCAATGATGTAACCACCCTTTTGTACAATCACCCTTTTGGCAGCATGACCCCTTTGTACAATCACCCTTTTGGCAGTGTGACCCCATTTTACAAACACCCCTTTTTGGCAATGTGACCCCTTTTATCAATGAAACCACCCTCCTTTTAGCTGTGTGCCCCCTTTGTACAAGCACCTTGTTTGGCTGTGTGACCCCTTTGCACCCTTTTTATCAGTGTGTCCCTATATTACAATTACTCCTTTTTTTTTTTAGAGGTGTGCCCCTTTTCTGCACTGTGTCCCCTTTTTCACAAGCACCCTTTCTGGCACTGTGCCCCCTTTTTCACAAGCACCCTATCTGGCACTGTGCCCCCCTTTATCACAAGCACCCTATCTGGCACTGTGCCCCCCTTTTTCACAAGCACCCTATCTGGCACTGTGCCCCCTTTTTCACAAGCACCCTATCTGGCACTGTGCCCCCCCTTTATCACAAGCACCCTATCTGGCACTGTGCCCCCCCTTTTTCACAAGCACCCTATCTGGCACTGTGCCCCCTTTTTCACAAGCACCCTATCTGGCACTGTGCCCCCCCTTTTTCACAAGCACCCTATCTGGTAGTGTGACCCCTTTTTCACTAGCACCCTTTCTGGCAGTGTGACCTCGTGTAGCGCCATCGTGCGGCGTGCGGCGACAGATCGTGTATCAAACCAAGACTATGTACAATATTGAAGTGTGACATCTTTTCACAATGTACAATGTTGCAGTGTCACACCTTCACACAATGTAGCCGTTTTTGCCGTGATTCCCATGTTTGGCAGAAGCCCAAATAACCAAACTAGAGCCCACAGATAAACCTACATAATAAACGCGTTCACTAACCATTTCAACTGTACGCCTTGGCAATGTTTGACTCTATAACTCCCTCTGTGAAATAATGAACCTCGATTATGAAACTGTTTATTATTCTTCGATATTTATTTTTGATCCTCATTGTATTGTAAACAATTCAACAAACCAATATTCCTATCCTTGACACACAAGAAAACTTCCATAGGTCACCGGTGGGGGACGCTACACCCATTTTGGGGTAATTTTTTTCTCATTACTAGTACAAAATAGTATTTTCCCCATAACGTTCTTAATTTTTATCCGTTGGCCATGAAATTTGGCACAAATGTTTTCTTCAGTACATGCAACAATGTGACATCACTTGGAAGTGGTCACATGACTCAGTTTCTCCATTTCAGAGTTGGAAAGTTGACAACCAACCCCAAAACACATATTGAATTCTTACAGTATCAAAAATCTAGTATTTTAACAAAAAAGTTGAAATTCAATTGGCCCTGTTCAAAATAAATGGATGCCAGGGCAACAATAAACACCCATTATCGTAGATTTTTGCGTGAGGGCGTCCCAAAGAATAGTTAGTAGAAGTCAGATACAAAATAGACAGAAAAAAGCAGTATGTTTTACAGTTGGTAAAAACATTCCTACTTTTCTCAAAGTAAACCTGACGGAGAGCAAGATGATGGTTCGTCACTTTGGTCCCCCGCCTGATATGGGTCCTGGACCACACGGTAAATACGACTGGGTGATAAGCGTCATGCAACAGATACCGAATAGATGTCAGAATACCCGAACAGGTAAGGGAACCCTAACCTACAGATATAATTTTCTTTTCGTTGAAAGTTTTCTGAAGCCACTAGTACCCCGGGAATCTTCATATATTCATGACACTCATTTCCTCTGCAGAATTTCAGGCATCCAACACCAGGGCCCAAGCACACCTATTATCGGCACATTTTGATGTACACCAACATTCCCCATGATAAAGGGATTCACCCCCATCACAGACATTGTGACCCCCATGAATAATGTACTAACTAAGAACAATTTCACTTTCTTGAATAAACATGTTACTGCGATGGGCGCACGTATGGCGCCATCTGTGGCTTGTCTCATCGTGGGAAAACTAGAGGAACGCATGTTGGCTTCGGCCCCATGCCGACCTTAGATTTGGTAGCGCGATATCGACGACATGTTCTTCATTTGGACCAGTGATGAAAAGATTCTAAACAGGTTTATTAACCATATGAATTCATTCCACAGGACTATCGAATTCACTTCAGAGTACTCAGCCACAGAGACCCATTTCCTTGATCTCGTTATTTCTAATGAGGAAAATGGCCTAACTACTGATCTATTTGTCAAACCCACATATAAACACCAATATCTTCACTCGACTAGTTATCATCCCTGGCACGGCAAGACCAGCATAGCCTATAGCCAGGCCCTCAGACTACGACGAATTTGCTCTATTGACTCACAGGTACTCAAGCAGCACTTTGTGTCTCACAGGCTGTTCATCAAGCCATCAAGAAAGTCAAGTCTATGCCTAGGCTATCGGTACTTTTTGAGAAGCCCATAACCCGAGACTGTGCCAAGAAGGTTTCTCTTGTTGTCACTTACCATCCCTTTCTACCCCATACGTCAGATTACTAGTGCCAAACCACCACATCCTCCAAACCTCGATCAGATCGCCTCCAATGTGCAATCCCTGATGAGCCTATGATTGCTTTCAGACGCCCTCCTAGCCTGATGGACTGAGCTGAGGTCCCTCCCACTAATGACAGTTCCATTTCTCCTATCCATTAGGTGCACTTCTAGGTGTGCATGTCAGACTCCTTCAAAAGTCACTCCACTGGTGCTCAACACTAGATCCGGAACCACATTACATGTACCACTTCTATAAACAAAATTTATCCGATATCTTGCAGAATATGTGGTATTCAGTATATCGGTGAGACTAAGAACTCATTTAAGAAACGGTTCCATGGTCACAGATCCACAGTCAAAACCCATAAGCTTGACACTTCTGTGGGTCAGCTCTTCAGTCTACCTAATCATTCCATTTCTGACATGATTTGCAGGGCATTGAGGTGCTTGGTAAATGCATACAACGTTCCGTCTCAGCAGAGAAAAGATGTGGATCAGGCGTTCACCCCCATAGTCACGGCATACAGGAAGGGAATGACTAATTTTTAATTGTTTTTCTCTTTTTTTCCAGACATTTTTACATTTGTTTTAATTTGTTTCACATTTGTTTTGCTTGTTAGTCTATTTGTTTGTTTTACTCCCCCTGTCTGACTCATTGCTTTTCCCTAATCTCATAATCTCTTCTTCCAGCCAAAAGCTTGTAGTATCTGTATACTGCATTCATTGTGTAATCCCTCTTTTGTCCAGTCCCAGACCAGTCCCTCACTCTGCTTTCTGCATCTTTTTCTTCTGTGTTCATTTTACACCCGACAAACTTGTACTTACTCTTGTGTCCATCTATGAATGTATGTTTGTATTCTGTCTCTTTTTACCTTTGAAAAAGAACCTGCTAGGTTCGAAACGTAAGGCCAGTAACCATTATTTTGCACTTATACTACATGTCACTTTGGTTGGTAAGCAGTTTGCAACAGCTAATTCTCTATTCTTTATTCTGTAGATATAGTGTTAGTTTACTCATAATACTTGTTCTCGTACTCGGCTCGGGCCCATTATTTTCCGTGTCCACGCCCCCGTCCGAATGTCCGAACAGGTGAAGAACCCTAAACTGCAGATATAGTGTTTAGTTAACTCGTACTGCTTGCACACGTACTCAGCTCGGGTCCAATATTATCCGTGGCCACGCCCCCGTCCGAATGCCTGAACAGGTGAAGAACCCTAAACTGCAGATCTCGTACTGCTTGTACACGTACTCAGTTCGGGTCCATTATTATCCGTGGCCACGCCCCCGTCCGAATGCCTGAACAAGTGAAGAACCCCACAAACTGTAGATAGGGTGTTTAGTTAACTCGTACTGCTTGTACACGTACTCAGCTCGAGTCCATTATTATCCGTGGCCACGCCCCCGTCCGAATGCCTGAACAGGTGAAGAACCCTAAACTGCAGATCTCGTACTGCTTGTACACGTACTCAGTTCGGGTCCATTATTATCCGTGGCCACGCCCCCGTCCGAATGCCTGAACAAGTGAAGAACCCCACAAACTGTAGATAGGGTGTTTAGTTAACTCGTACTGCTTGTACACGTACTCAGCTCGAGTCCATTATTATCCGTGGCCACGCCCCCGTCCGAATGCCTGAACAGGTGAAGAACCCTAAACTGCAGAGTGACAGTTCAGCAGAGAACGTGTCAGTGTAATAAAGTCATCAGTCGTTTTGCTTTATTTTGCCTTTATAAAAAAAATAACACAAAATATAAAATAAAATATTTAAAAAAAACATTTTTCGAATGAAAATCAAAACCATTCCTTCACTTCTTTTGAAAATGTCATAAAATTTCGGTGACATAATATCTAAATTAGTTGTTCGAAAATTTGAAAATATTTGTTTGGCAACACTTCAATTCAGCAGTGCAAACAACAAATATAGATACTTGGAACTGACGTATGTGAGTCGTCCATGTTGAAAACCTGGCTATTATACAATACACAGGTTGTGTAAAATCTTACCCTGTTTCTATAAAATATTACCTTTTAAATGGGTATTTTGTCTGTATTTCACAGTAATTTTTTCAGTTAATTGTTCACAGTCTTTTTACTTAAATAAAGATTTTCTTTATTATAACTGGACAACCATTAAGATTGTTTACTATCTGTTCTCTGAAGTGTGTGTATAATGTCCACATTGTGTTGTGTTAATGTTCCCACTTTTGCTGCGTGTCTTCCTTTCCATCCAACCCTGGATCCGCTAACTAAAAGGTGAACAATCTTTTACATTTGTCCTCTTTCAGTTGTGACCTGCCCACCACCTTCATCACCAACCAATGGTGTCATATCTGGCTGTGTACGTCATGGACAAAACATATCTACCACAGCTCGGCAGCCAGTTGACAGCTCGTGTGCCTTTGCCTGTAATAACGGCTACAATTTGACTGGCTCGGCTAATCGAACCTGTTTAGTGACTGGCACATGGAATGGGAGTGATACTGAATGTACAGGTTGGTTTCATTGTGTACCATATAGATGACTCTTATTTCATTTTATTTTGCACAATTTTAAGTGAATTATGTATATACCTAATGTATATACCTTTAAATTTCACGAAGAGTAAATGAGGGTCACTGACTGAATTCTCTGAAATGTTTGACAGACTCGACTCAATCATAGTGTTATTTATTGTAGTTTTTGTTATCTCCCTAGATATCACCCCAACTGTTTTGCAGTGTCCATCAGGTAGAGTGTTATTTGCTGGAGAGGGTGAGAACGTGGTCTCTATTCCATGGGACTGGGAACCATTCACGGTAAGCCAAAGAATAAGAGATTTCCAATCTACCATAATTTCACGGTGGATCCACGGTGGATCATGCACCACACCCTCATAGCATCCGCAGTGTCCCATCACACTGTATTGTACAAATAATTAGGTATACAAATAATTAGGTGCCTTCGAGGCCAACAGGAGCATTTATTATATCACAGGGTAACACATCTGGACTGAATGAGATATTTCCAATCTATAATTATTTTCACAAGTCACGCACCCCACCCTCATAGTGTCTGCAGTATCCCATCACACTGTCCTGAAACACAAACACATTTACAACACGCTGTGTGTATATTTACACAATGTGAAAACTATTTCTTAACACTATCCTGGAGAAGGGGAACAATGTTCCCCTACACCATCTGTTATATGTTTTCCTATAAATTCTTGACGACCCCCTCGTACTAAAAAAACAACGATAATGGCTGTTCATGGATGCCAAGGCAATCGTTTATTTTGAACAGGTCCAACTGAATTTTCACTTTTTAGTAGTAAATACTAGATTTCTGATACTGTAAGACACGTTCACGTGCAGTATGTATTTTTGCCGCTTCCATACTTTTTTAGATTTTGTTTGCTCAGTATAAAATACTTTATCACATCCTTTGTCAACAAAATCCAAATTTTGGGTCAAAATCTTCAAAATACGAGATACATGTATACGTGGTTATTGGAACCAGACCTAATTTACCATACACAAAGTATGGTGGCTAAGAGAGGCCTCACAGCACGGCAGAATTCCAATTGATCCCGCAATTTTGGTTGCAATTGGACATCGTTTAAAAGAAATGCCGACCCGCGGGTCAGAAACTGTAGACCAGAAAATGGAGACTTCTTTATTTGGCCTAGGGGACATACCTTAACATTGTTGGTTGTTCTGAAGATAACATCTGTGCCAAACTATCAAAAAATGGGTATAGCGCCCCCTAATGTTAGTTTTGTTGACCTCGTCCAATATATCTTTTCAAACTGAACATGCCTATAAAGATTACAGAGGGGCGCAATAATCACCCCCCCCCCCTCCAGCTCATCTGACAATGAAAAACACAGGCTAAAGGGCTCTTAACGGCAGTATAAAATGAAAACTCGGAATATTTGTTTCTTTATAGAAACACACACTTTCAGTTGGGGGAGTACTACAGCCTTTTCGAGGGGCCTCCTGCACCCATGATCTCCCCGTAGCCAAGTGACGTTAACTGAGCCAAAGCTCTTCAATAAACTGCGTCATGATCTGAAGCCCTATATTCGTACTCCAGAATGACAGAGCCATCTTCAACTCGTTCCTCATGGCCCCAAAAACTCGTAATCACATAAAATGCAAAAACAAATTTAAAAGCTGAAAATAAAACAAAATATTCAGAAATTGGCAGTAGGCCTTTTTCCAACAACGTTAAGCGGGGTTAAAAATTTCAAATCTAAAATTTGATTTACCCATAAGAAGTTACAAGCTCATTGGGTTTGTCATCACTACGGCAATTTTGTTGCTAAAACATTCAGTTATTCATATTTGTTGGTTGGCCTTAATATAATTATTGGGGACATCGGGATCAAGGGTATACATGATGAAACCAATACTTGTTTTATATTCATCCAGGGTACCGTTGCTGGTCGTGATATCCCTGCCGTTTTACAGACCATCAACTCAGCCCCCATCAATGGTTCAAAGCCCACTACGCTAGATGAAGGAACCTACTCATTGGTCTACATGGCAACAGACAGCGCTGGCTTCTCAAGGTCATGCTCCATGCAAGTGGAGGCCAAATGTAAGAATTTTCTAAACATGTAATTACTGAGCTATTATTTCCTATAAAATACCAAATCCCAAGACTTCCTGTTTCTTTCTTTAGTTAACTTAACACAAATTATAACAATTATAACAGTTTGCTCTTCTTGTATGGACAACATTCTATGCGATTGATGTAAATATCTTAATCCACAGTATTATCGTCATGTCGTGTATATATTGAGGCTGGACTGTCTCATGGGAGTGGTATCTACAAGATTACGCCTCCATCTCAATGCATCGACGTCTCTACTGGACCGATAGATGTGTGTAAGTATGCCTATATTCTTGTCTCTGTGATGAAACAATAGAGGAGTGTTCATTAGGTACAGTCATAATCCTATTCAGTAAGGATGTCTTTCTGTGTGTCTGTATGTTCGCCCCTGTCAGTGTGTCTGTATGTATTCATATGTTTCCTTTCATATGTAAATATCTTCATTTCATTGTCCAATACAAATTCATTAGTATAGTTGAATGTGGTCCATTTATCTGAACGTATACATAAATGTCGATATGTCTGACTGTATGTCAGACATGTTAGTATTATATGCTAGTATTTGTTCAGTACAACGTCACCGTCCCACACTTCTCTTCGAATATGAAAAGTCTTAAACAACAAATGTTTTCTTTTGTTCAGATTGTGATCAGGAATCGAATGATGGAGGATGGATGAGGTGAGAAAAAATATTTAAAATAATAACAATAACATATCAATAAAATAGGTTTTTATTTTTTTGAAAAAGTTCACTTCACATTTGCGACCATTGCCAGGTCAACGTTTAATAACAATAAGAATAACATACCAATAAAATAGGTTTTTATTATTATTATAATTTTTTTTTTGGGGGGGGAAGTTCACTTTACATTTGAGACCTTTGATTTGAGACCCTTGCCAGGTCAACGTTTCAAACTGCTGGTGGCGCTATTTAAGTTCAAACTGCAGTTTTCCAATCATTTTGATAATGATCCGTTCTATTGTACTCATGGCTAAACGACATAAAAAGTAACCATCAAACAGCACTTGGTTCATGCTTTCTATCAAAAATAAATAAATGTATTCTATTGTTTTTTAAACTAATTTTGAACATAGAGGTTTTACTACAAGGATCAACTGAATTCGTGCTGATTGAAATGATTAAAATGATTGAAATGATTATTTTATTGATTCATGTTTTTCGTTTAATAACAAAGGTTTTACTATAAGAGTGGCTCTAAAACTTGCTTCAACTACAACTTCATCTGGACCGGTGAGCTGATCAGCTGTCTAGGGTTAGACACCAATATCACCTCGTTTGCTGTGAGTGATGATATTACTACTGTCAACAGGGAAAAGTCGTGGATTCTCGAAGACAGTTATTGGTCCTTTAACAACTTTTATAAGTGCCCCAATGGGGATTGCAGTAACCGAGAGAGTCTTGACGTTCCAGATACCATCGCCAACTTGGCTAATTGCAAAACGCCATTGGGTACCAGCTGGTCCACAAGTTATGAAGGTGAGAAACTTCATAACGTGTATGTCTAACAAATTAAAAGACTGATCTTATTGTAACTCGAACGGGGCGAAAAATCTATTTTATTTGCGTAAAATAAAATTTTAAAGAACATTTATCATACCATCAATTATAAAAACAATAATAATAATATTCTGTCAAGGAGTTATAACCCACAAACAGTTAAAAAATAATAAATCAAGATTATTTTGAATACAAAATGTATGTTTGTTAAATATATAAGAATTAACCTTCGTTGTAGACAAGCGGTTTCGTCTACACACCCACCCCCTCCCCCATCGCCAAATCGTATGAAGAAATTGCCGCCACTGACATTGATTTTAAATAAACGTTCTGATTCTTGAATTCATGAGCATTAATTCTATTTTACAGATGGTTATGCTAAGATCGCAGGTGTTCTCTCTACCAATGGAGGCTGGGTTACCATGTTTAATGGATGCAGTAAGTACAAAAACATTAATGAAACGATCTCGTTACGCTTTGGTGGCCGCCATTCTCACGCAGGGGAATTCGTTCACACGACATGTGGCGACTATGCTCCACATGCTGATAAAAGGCCCACTTCCCGCTGGTAAGTAAAATCGAATAACAGCTTTACCATTTACAAAGTTATCTCAGAGTCCCAAAATAAATTTGTTAATAAGTAGATAATAATAATTCGATAATAATTAGATTTTAAATGGCATTGTACAATAACATTAGTGATTATTCCTTGAGTATGATCATTGGATGTTGTGCACCTAACAACATCCCAGTTTGAATATTCCATTGGCATGGGTTGTGTATTTTTGTATAACACTCCACATATTTTATTAGAACATTTCAGCTCAAATTGTTCAAAAGATCAACTATTTGTTATTGCGATGAATTAACAAGCTTTTTCGTTTAATTCCAGGAATACGGACAATGTCAGGGCCATGTGGATCAAGACTTAGTTGACATCTTAACGAGAAAGATTCTCCATTGATGATCAAATGGAGGCCAGTGTAATTTTGTAGTGACACATAGTAAGTTAATGTTACAGGTTGAAATATGTTCGAGACATAATGCAGTTATATTGATAGTTGGTGACCAACACAAGTTTGAAAATAGATATGCATTTAGATTTTGCTACTAATATTAATAATAATAATAATAATAAAGATTTTTAGCGCGCACATATCCACCCTGCTGGGCGCTCAAGGCGCGGAAACAAAGAAAAAACATTAATACAAACAATATACAATGATAGCATAGGGAAAACAAAACAAATTATGTACCGAGATACATGTACCTACAATGCAATTACAAATTACTGATTTACTTTGTTCACCAAAATAAATATAATAAGAAAAATATAGCTTTACAACATGATGGAATTATTTTAAACAGAAGACATACCGGTAATTATTATTTTTTCGGTAAATAGCGTATAATTTTGTTTAAATTTTATTTCATAAAACCATGAATACTATGACCCAATAAATAGCAATTCAAATTCAAATTATTTTCAAGATAAAATCAGTTCTAGCCTATATCCCTTTCAACCCCAAACGTGCCACCTGTGCTCAATGTGGAATGTATGTTCTTTACCAAAGGGACGCTATGTCACGGGAATTCACTACTCTTTTGTTCCCAAGGCTCCTCTCCGGCACAACGCCTGAAACCTGTAACTGAAATGTAAATAGCGCCCTCACTTGACGTTGGCATGATTAATCAATCGCAGGACAATGCGCGCGTCAGTATGAATGATTTTAGCGTCTCTATATAAAGCTGTAGCTTTTTTCCGTGACCGCCGACGCTCACTTAGCTGTTTTACAGCCGACAGTCGACCGCTAGCCATGGATGACGCTGAAATTATTGACGAAATATTCGCGGATAGTGGTTCAGAAATATCCGATGACCAGTCCTCCTCATCCACATCAGAAGAAAGTGAAGAAGAGTTTGTCACACACCACCAAGGTCATCAAATAAGCAGAACTTCAGGTAGGCCTTAACTAAGACGTAGGCCTAGCTGAAAAACTTTCATAACTGTTCCAATTGGCTAACGTTACTGATTAGAAAGAGCCAAACAATCATGTTTTGTATACTTCTGAATGTAGGCCCTAGGCCTACTTTTTATATTTTTCTAAAGGCGTGTTGGTGAAACTGAAAGTCGGATCCTCCAGACCTACATTGTAGTCAGACTTTCCTGGATCCTCAGAAGAAAATGTTTTTCTTTCAAAGGAATGATGGATGGAATGGCATTTCAAAGAATATTAACTGTTCAAGTCATTTCAAGAATTAGGCCTACCTTACGTTTGAATGTAGGCCTAATTAACTTAATTTGCCAAATATTGCAGGTGAAATGGGCTTCTTTTTATGTAGGATGGATCTAGTAAGGTCCGACTTACGTTGACATTAGATCCGGGGAATCTGGGTTTTACCAATTGCCTTTCTAACGAAATTCATAATAGCATATTTGAATGGATGCCAGTCAACTCGCCCCCTGGCAAACTCGCCCCTTACAATCTCGCCCCTTACAAACTCGCCCCCTGACAAACTCGCCCCCTGCTGGTACAAACTCGCCCCCTAACAAACCACCCCTCACAAAGTCGCCCCCTGACAAACTCGCCCCTCGGCAAACTCACCCCCGGAAAACTATATTAAACCAGTCTCAATAGCGTGAGATGAGTCACAAAATTACAGGGGGCGAGTTTTCCGGGGGACGAGTTTGCCGAGGGGCGAGTTTGTGAGGGGCGAGTTTGTTAGGGGGCAAGTTTGTACCTGCAGGGGCGACTTTGTCAGGGGGCGAGTTTGTAAGGGGCGAGATTGTAAGGGGCGAGATTGCCAGGGGGCGAGTTGATCATGCATTTGAATTAATCTGATTTTTACTATGCAAGAAAAAGAAATGAATAAAAACACAAATATTTACCAAAAAGTGTTCAGTATAAATGCAGAGTCTGCCTAAATTATGATCTTCTTTCAACATATCAAAGTGAATGACTGATGAGGATATAAATTGCTCTACCGTAGAGCAAGAGGCATCCTCAAGAAAGTTGCATCATCTTTTTGATCTATCAAAAGAGCATTTTAACATTTCAGTGCCATCTAAGGTTTCGAGTCAACTCTGTCCCAGGTCAACTCCGGTCCAACTCGGTTAGTGTTCGTGCCCAAAAACGTTACAGCACCCTCTTCGACCAAGAATACAGCCTATATTTACTTTAATTGGCTTGCGTTGTACCATCTGGACAGAGTTTACCTTGGACAGAGTTGACCTGCACCCCCATCTAACCATATCGAGTGTATGATTAGATAACACAGGAAGGTCATACAAATTGCAAGCACCTGGTGTGCTGTCATTTTCAAGAAAAGTGGGACTATGCATAAATTTCCGATGATGGTTTTGCTGAGCATTGCCAAAAAAAGTAAATAACCGCCAAAGCTCATTACACCCAAATCATACAGTGCCCTCCAGTAGTATGTTAAATGCCGTATGGGGGACAAATGTATAAAACTGAGAAAAGAATCGGGAGACGTGTAAAGACGCCCAATTATTTAAATGAGGTACATGTATGACATCATAAAAGAATTGGTGACGTCATAGAAAATACAAAAAGTGGACATATAAAAATGAAAAAACTAAATTAGATTATCTCTGAGTATAATAAAGATGGCGACAAAATATGAAATAAAGAATAGAGTAACTGTGCCTTGCGAGTGGCTTTTATGATGATTTTGTTTTACCAACTAAAAGCCACTCGCAAGGCACAGTTACTCTATTCTTTATTTCATATTTTGTCGCCATCTTTATTATACTCAGAGATAATCTTATTTAGTTTTTTCATTTTTATATGTCCACTTTTTTAAATTTTCTATGATGTCACAAATTCTGTTATGATGTCATACCTCATTTAAATAATTGGGCGTATTTACACGTCTCCCGATTCTTTTCTCAGTTTTATACATTTGTCCCCCATACGGCATTTAACATACTACTCCTCCTATTGTGTCGGCCATATCTGAAAATGGCTAATGTTGTATTATGGTATCATCAAGAAAATGTGCCTTAATTCCATATAGCACCATCATACATAAGTTTCTTAATACTCATACTTCAGGTCTGGATGGCATAAAGCAAACTCCTCCTATACGAAGCGACCCCCCTATGAACTTTACTGAAGAGACTGGATGTACTGAAGATTTCAGTAACCTCTCGCCTGGGCAGATCTTTCAACTGTTCTTCTGTCAGGCAGTCTGGAAGTTGATGGTGACAGAGACCAATCGCTATGCTGACCAAACGCTGGGTGCAGATGCAGCCAATCATCAGCATGCCTGGACTCCAACGGATATCCCTGAGATGATGGCATTTGTGGCCTTGCTTCTGTGTATGGGCATCAACAAAGGCCACGCTACGCCATGCACTGGTCCAGGTCTGAAGTTCTGCGAAGTCCTGTGTACTCATCAACTATGTCTCGCAACCGATTTGACGCACTCCTGAGATTTTTCCACGTTGCCAACAACAGAGCTGAAATGGATGATGACTCTCCCCGTGACAAACTGTGTAAAGTTCGCCCGCTGCTTCACATTGTACTGCCATTGTTTCGTCGCATATATAAACCTGGACGAAACCTCTCGCCAGATGAGACTATGATAAAGTTTAAAGGCCGCATCGGTTTTAAACAGTACATACCACGCAAGTCTGCTAAGTTTGGATTGAAATGTTTTTCATTGAACGAGTCTGAAACCGGGTACACATGTGCGTGGAAGGTGTTCACTGGTTCAGAGCCCACATCGTACCAATTGCAGACATCCTCAATTGCTTATGCAGCAGCAAACCATCCATCTAACCTTTCAGCATCTGGCAAAATAGTCATGGAACTACTGCAAGGACTCGAACATAAGGGACATTTTGTTTTCATGGACAATTGGTACACCAGCCCGGCTCTCGTCCACAAGTTGTCACAGCTAGGGTTTGGAGCTCGTGGAACAGTACGATACACCACCCAAGGGATTCCGGAGAGTGCAACCCAAAGAAGTTCCGCATGAAAAAAGGCGATGACCCGCACTTTTACACAAAAGCAGGGCAACTATGTGTTGTTTGGCAGGATGCAAAGCGTGTAACTCTTCTGACTAATTATGGTGACTGCAGTATGGACACTAAAGAAATTCGCAGCAAATACAGTTCCACTGGACTTCGTGAAATCAAAAAACCTGTTCTCGTCAGTGATTATAATAAATACATGGGTGGAAGTGATCTAGCATCGCAACTGTGTCAGTATTATACACACCACCATAGATCGCTGAAATGGTGGAAAAGAATTTTCGTGGCCATTCTTGACATCTGTTTGGTGAACGCTACTGTCGTCTACAACCGAATTCCTACAAACCAGCACTTGACGAGCTTGGATTTCCGCGTGAAGGTGGTCAATGAACTTCTTTCCACCTGGAAGCACAACCGAGCAAAGCACACCAATGAGCCATCGTGTCTTTCGAGTAGACATTATCCTGGGAGAAGTGAGCCCAGCAAAAGGCGCAACTGTGTCGTTTGCAGCACACAAGCCAAGCGGAAACAAACTCGTATGATTTGTAAACAGTGTCAAAAGCCAATGTGTGTTCTGCCATGCTTTGAGAAGTTTCACAGTGTGTGATAAACATTTACCCAATGTAGTTTGGATTGTGTCCCCCCCCCCCCCATTTCAATGTTGCTCACCCAGCAAAAAATGCAACTGTGTCATTTGCATCACTAAAGCCAAGCGGTAACAAACTCGTATGATTTGTAAACAGTGTTAAAAGCCAATGTGTGTGCTGCCATGCTTTGAGAAGTTTCACAGTGTGATAAACATTTACCCAATGTAGTTTGGATTGTGTCCCCCCCCCCCATTTCAATGTTGCTCACCCAGCAAAAAATGCAACTGTGTCATTTGCATCACTAAAGCCAAGCGGTAACAAACTCGTATGATTTGTAAACAGTGTTAAAAGCCAATGTGTGTGCTGCCATGCTTTGAGAAGTTTCACAGTGTGTGATAAACATTTACCCAATGTAGTTTGGATTGTGTCCCCCCCCCCCCATTTCAATGTTGCTCACCCAGCAAAAAATGCAACTGTGTCATTTGCATCACTAAAGCCAAGCGGTAACAAACTCGTATGATTTTTAAACAGTGTTATAAGCCATTGTGTGCTGCCATGCTTTGAGAAGTTTCACAGTGTGATAAACATTTACCCAATGTAGTTTGGATTGTGTCCCCCCCCCCCCATTTCAATGTTGCTCACCCAGCAAAAAATGCAACTGTGTCATTTGCATCACTAAAGCCAAGCGGTAACAAACTCGTATGATTTGTAAACAGTGTTAAAAGCCAATGTGTGTGCTGCCATGCTTTGAGAAGTTTCACAGTGTGATAAACATTTACCCAATGTAGTTTGGATTGTGTCCCCCATTTCAATGTTGCTCACCCAGCAAAAATGCAACTGTGTCATTTGCATCACTAAAGCCAAGCGGTAACAAACTCGTATGATTTGTAAACAGTGTTAAAAGCCAATGTGTGTGCTGCCATGCTTTGAGAAGTTTCACAGTGTGTGATAAACATTTACCCAATGTAGTTTGGATTGTGTCCCCCCCCCCACATTTCAATGTTGCTCACCCAGCAAAAAATGCAACTGTGTCATTTGCATCACTAAAGCCAAGCGGTAACAAACTCGTATGATTTGTAAACAGTGTTAAAAGCCAATGTGTGTGCTGCCATGCTTTGAGAAGTTTCACAGTGTGATAAACATTTACCCAATGTAGTTTGGATTGTGTCCCCCCCCATTTCAATGTTGCTCACCAGCAAAAAATGCAACTGTGTCATTTGCATCACTAAAGCCAAGCGGTAACAAACTCGTATGATTTGTAAACAGTGTTAAAAGCCAATGTGTGTGCTGCCATGCTTTGAGAAGTTTCACAGTGTGATAAACATTTACCCAATGTAGTTTGGATTGTGTCCCCCCCCCCCCATTTCAATGTTGCTCACCCAGCAAAAAATGCAACTGTGTCATTTGCATCACTAAAGCCAAGCGGTAACAAACTCGTATGATTTGTAAACAGTGTTAAAAGCCAATGTGTGCTGCCATGCTTTGAGAAGTTTCACAGTGTGATAAACATTTACCCAATGTAGTTTGGATTGTGTCCCCCCCCCCCCATTTCAATGTTGCTCACCCAGCAAAAAATGCAACTGTGTCATTTGCATCACTAAAGCCAAGCGGTAACAAACTCGTATGATTTGTAAACAGTGTTAAAAGCCAATGTGTGTGCTGCCATGCTTTGAGAAGTTTCACAGTGTGTGATAAACATTTACCCAATTGTGGTCCTTCCGTCTCCCCTCCCCATTTCAATGTTGAAGTGACAGTGCACACCAGCAACACAACATTGAAATGGGGGGAGGGGGTAGGTTGGTGGTAAGCAATCTTGAAATGGGTGGGGGTGGGTATGTGAGCAACCTTCATTTAAACTTGACTACTGCTACAGTAAAATCAATTTTGTGCAATTACCGCAACATTCCTTTCACCTGAACCTAAAATATATCACCTATTACGTTGGGGTTTATGAACCACCCATAAACAAAACAAGCATTTGTTTTATTGGTCAATATTTTTCTTGTCATAACTTGTGGAGTTATTTGTTGTCATTGCAAGAGTGGCCTTTCATGATGTTGTTGAGTGAGGGCGCTATACACTGAAAATTGTTAAAAAGTCTCTGGTAAAGAACTGAACATGCTATGCAAAAACCGGTAGCAACCAAGGCATGACTGATCAAATATAGCTCGGTATTGAAAGGGATATGCGTAATCTTTAAAGGCATGTTCAGTCCAAGGATAGCACCTACGTAGGTTGGTATTTATCTAATCTTAATTGGGCTTGTTTCACCTGCATTATACTTTCATTGTCACAATATCAGATACCTACTTGTGTTTCGCGCAGCCGCCGCCATATTGGTAATGGAAAACAGACGTGATATTGCGTGATCATGTTTCTAATATAAATATGGACTCCGTCTCTGTAAACCGTGGTTGGTACGCGAAGGTGATATTCCAAGCTGACGTACGACCGCGTACGACCGCGTACGACCGCGTTTCTGTTCATTGCTGTGAACTTGTTTCTATTGTCGAATTTCATATCAGAAACATATTTCTGGTGCCTACCACCACAGAGACCTCAAAGGCGTACCCCTGTATACGTGACGTGACACGTTTTTTTCTCTTATACACAGGTTTTTCAGAAATGCACCAAGGCCAAACACTGCATAATTTGTAACATACATGTACAGTTCAATCAATAACAGCATAACACAACGAGAGCGTACATACAATGTCCATACGTACATACAACTAAACTCACCGTCGTTTATCTTCAGACTGAACATCCATTAATTAATATTAATGCTAATCAAATCATTTATATTAATTATCCTAATTATTGATCGGTTTTGTAATTTTACGTATTTATTGGTTGATTGATTGGCTACTTATTTATTGTAGGACTAAAACCCCTGTCACACCAGGGCTGCGATCGGGCTGCGATCGGGCTGCGCTCGGGCTGCGACCACAAAATCATGAAAGCGCAGAGGTGAGCGCAGTAAGGTCTCCTAGAACGGATCGATGACGCAGTGGAAACTCGCTTGGTCGGGAGAGGAACGCCATGGTCGCCCTGGGACGCGGCGACCGTTTTGTGCATGCACAAAATGGTCGCCGAGGCTCGGCGCTCTGATCAGATCGCTGTAAGGACTCAGTACGGTCGCAGCGGCAGCGCAAAGCGAGCGGCATGAGCGCAAAGCGAGCGCAAAGCGAGCGCAAAGCGAGCGCAGCAAGGACGCACACGAGCGTCTTGTGGTCGCAGCGGGAAATAAATCTTGTCCGCTGCGTCTGTACTGAGTTCTCACTACGTCCATTGCGATGTCGCTACGTCTCTCTCCCGTCCTTGTTGCGCTGTTACTGCGCTTCTACGGAGCGTTATTGACTTCTTCCCGCTCGTACAACGTCCACACGGAGCTGCCGCTGCGACTATGCCGCTCCTTATACGTCCATGCGCGTCCAATGGCGATCTTCCGACATTTGCAGTAGGCTCACAGTACGATCCCACTTGTGTGTGTGTATGTGTGTGAACGTACACACCATTCGTTGTGGGGTCCAAAACACAATAGAACAATTGGACCCCACAAGGTAACTATAGAAAATCTTGTACCCCACAGGAGAATTATAAGGAAAAGGGATAATAGAACGAACAAAGGAATACCCCACAAATCAATGTGCGTGAGGGTGAACGTACACACCATTCGTTGTGGGGTCCAAAACACAATAGAACAATTGGACCCCACAAGGTAACTATAGAAAATCTTGTACCCCACAGGAGAATTATAAGGAAAAGGGATAATAGAACGAACAAAGGAATACCCCACAAATCAATGTGCGTGAGGGTGTGTGTGTGTGTGAACGTACACACCATTCGTTGTGGGGTCCAAAACACAATAGAACAATTGGACCCCACAAGGTAACTATAGAAAATCTTGTACCCCACAGGAGAATTATAAGGAAAAGGGATAATAGAACGAACAAAGGAATACCCCACAAATCAATGTGCGTGAGGGTGTGTGTGTGTGTGTGTGTGTGTGTCACACACACACACACATTCTCATTTTTGCATCCTTGTGGAGACCTCTATTGTTCTTTCCTTTGTTCCTGTACTTTAACTTTTCTCATAGGGTTTGTACACAAAATTGCTTGTGGAGACATGGCTTCTTTAGAAATTCCTTGTGGAGACCAATTGTTCTTGCCTTTCCCTTTTGTTATAGGACTCCACAAGGTAGCGATAGTGAGAGCAAATGGTATAATAATAATAATAATGTGTGGATTTATATAGCGCACGTATCCACCAACTAAGTGGTGCTCAAGGCGCATTATATTATTATCCCTGCTCATAAGGCTCATAAATCATTCCTGAAACCATCTCAGCTCCCTGGGGAGTATACAGCTCAATTGCTGCCATTTCTAGCGCATATAGAGCAAACCAACTCTGCCTTCACAGGTACCCATTTAACCCCTGGGTGGAGAGAAGCAATTATGATTAAGTGTCTTGCTCAAGGACACAAGTGTCACGGCCGTGATTCGAACCCACATTATGTTGCTAACACCAGAACTTGAATCCGGTAAGCTAGACCGCTCGGCCTCGTCAAGCGGGGAAAGCGGACTGATGACTGGCGGTCGCAGCGGGGTCTATTTATGCTCGCCGCGCGGACGCATCGAACGTTTCGAGAGCGTACTGCGGACGTCATAAGGGCGTAACGCGAGCGCGCTTGGTCGCGTAGAGCGCCGTGGGAGCGCCGTGGAAGCGCGTTCGAACTCCACACTGGACGAGATGGGAGCGCGGTGGGTCGCAGCAGGAGCGCCGTGAGCGCGATGGGAGCGTACTAAAATCTCCGTTGTTTGACATTTTCAGAAATGTTCGGACAGTTTTCCGCGATCGTAATGCGTTTTGCAAAAAATTTAAGCGCACAGCGAGCTCCGTCCCGTCGCAATAGAGTGTGACAGGGCTATTACATACCTTATAAGTGAGTTTTAATTAATTGTTGTATATGCCTATTCATGTATAGCTAGTGCACACGTTTTTTGTATAAAAAAAAATAGTTGAAATGTTTGTAAAGCTACTGAAAGTTTTCACTTGAAGGATATGAGCATGAGTTTATTTATATATTAGGTCAAATTAGCTCAAATTTGAATTATCTAATTGAACTAAAGAAATTATGTGGAAAATAATTATTTAAAAATATATAGTAGCGATGCTTTTTTAATTATTGCGTCTTTGACACGGTGTGGCTAGCTATAACCTTTCGCCTGCCCGTAATTGCTATTGGATTTTAAGAATATCAATTATAGTAAATATGTGATCGTGATCGGATCTTACAAAATGATTCTAAAGGATTTTATATTTTATATTTTGTAAGCTCAGAAAAACAAGCCAATTATCCTTTTTCAAATTGTTACCAAACAAATGTCAGTAATAAATTAAGAGTCTTATGTTGTGAAATAAAGTGATTTCTATTGATTTAAGATATGCTGTGTAAAGATAAGTATTGTGTAAAGATATGCTGGGCATGTAAACCAAAATTAGCTGTACAGATAATCATTTAATCTCTCTTCGAGAGCAAAAACGGAACAAAAGAATAGTAACTTTTTACAATCTAGACATCAAGCCTTACTGAACACAAACTCGATACACGTTTGGTTGGAACATTCACGTGATTATAGACCTTCTGTCGTTGTTCAGTACTGGTGCTAAAATGCTATACAAAAAATAAGGTACATATTTTAAAGGATTTTTTTTTCCAAATAGAGATGAAGAATATTATTAGTCTCAGTTTTTTCTTCTGTCATTGACTGGTACCACAGAAATCTGCTAATCTACGAGCACATCAAACATTCATTATGTGGCTGCATCTTTTTCAAACCATGTAGCTTTTGGTCAGCTTGGCACTAAAGCATTATAGTACCCAAGATTAGATTCATGATCAAGTCTGTATATTAGCCGTACGGTCTGTGTACTGCGCGCAGTCTAGTCTGTCATAGCGCTGTTTATAACGCCCCAAACGTGCGGCATTGATTTAAAAAAATAATAATAATTATGCAAATCGCCCCACACACGTTTGAGTTGCCGTAGTGAAAGCCAATTACGAAAATGACAAAATGCAAAATTATCAACATTTTCAATTAATCATACATAATAAACACTAAATCTAATGAACGACAAGAAGAAACTACCTTAATTTCAGTCATTGTTCACTGAATAGTGGTATCTAACTCTTTACTGCGTCTTCACACTTTCATATTTTGTTAAGTACACTCACTGGCCATAAGTATTGCAACATTGAAATTCAAACCAAAGTTCAGTTTGGAGAACTGTGTTACAATAATTTATTTTATTCTATTTACACTACTTAAGACTTCTTGAAAGTACCTGTGTTTTGAAGTCAATGTTCTTTTTTACTGTTCTTGCTCGGAAACAAAGTCCTTCAATACTTCGGGTAACCACGTGACCTGATAATTGCGGCCATCCGTCTAAGCAATGTCTCGTACAAATTCATGTTGCAATACTTTTGGCCAATGAGTGTATATCTACTGATGCTTGTTTAATGAGGTGGAAGTGATCTTTTTACATGCAATCTACATTCCAAACCTCAAATGAACGAATTATCAGTGTTTATTTTGATCACTTTCACACTCTCTGATGAAATACGTTATTAACCAATAACCATTTCATGTTGAGGTAAAATGGCTCCGCCTATGTGTAAATTTTAACCAATTAAAACATTTGAGAAAACGCAAGAAGTTGTTGTCCCTTCTTGATTGGTTCAACCCTAAGCCTAATCCTAACCCTAACCCTAACCCTAAGCCTAAGCCTAACCATAAGCCTAAGCCTAACCATAAGCCTAACCCTAAGCCTAACCATAAGCCTAACCCTAACGCTAACCCTAACGCTAAGCCTAAGCCTAAGCCTAACCCTAAGCCTAACCCTAAGCCTAAGCCTAACCCTAAGCCTAAGCCTAACCCTAAGCCTAACCCTAAGCCTAAGCCTAAGCCTAACCCTAACCCTAACCCTACCCTAACCCTAACCCTAATCCTAACCCTAATCCTAACCCTCAGCCTAACCCTAACCCTAACACTAACCCTAACCCTAACCCTAAAACCCTAACCCTAACCCTAAAACCCTAACCCTAACCCTAACATCGAATTCTAACCTGCGGTTAAGCCTTGCGGGCACCCGCGGTAACTCAAGTTACACGTCTGCTGGAAAGGAGCTCATTATCTACGGGTCACTGCACATTGTGGAGCCAGCAAATCCTGCCGGCAGGACAAAGGACCAATTTATTGGGCTGTAATCCCCTACTTATCTGCAGTAAGTTGACCAAAGGTTGACTAGGGCCTTTGTGTTTGTATTTTGTGGAGAGTTGTGGCTTTGAGTAGAAGGACTACCAAAACTGGGCCAGTTTTTTAAATTGCTGTATAGTAGTAGGGAAGAGGGTTTTTTTTAAATGATGACGTCATCAAAATATTTTGATGACGTCAAAACAAATTTTAAAAAAGATTTGTTTGATTGACAAAAAAGTTTACAAAATTTTTTTTTTTGTAAATTTGTTTTGATTGACAAAATGGTTACAAATTTGTTTTTTGTAAATTTGTTTTGATTGACAAAATGGTTACAAATTTTTTTTTTTTTAAATTTGTTTTGATTGACAAAAAAGGTTACAAAAATTTAAAAAAAACCGCGAAAAACAAATTAAGATTATGTGGTAGAATAGATAAATGCCGGTGGTATTATCAAAATATTTATCTAAATGGAAATTGAGTGAATTGAAAGAATTTGCTAGACAACATAGACCAATTTTCGTTGTGCGAGATAGTAGAACAAATAAAGTAAATAAACGGTCTTATTACGAAGCTATAAAAAGATATAAAAAACGATATAAACAAAAGCCGTTGTATAAATTAAATTTAGTCGAACTAAAAGAGCGTATAGCGGCAGAAAATATTGAGCTACCTCGACACGGCAGAGGGAGAAGAGAAGCGTTAATAAAAAAAAGGGCTACATCGATGCTATTAAAAGGTTTAACGGGGAGGAAGAAGAGTTGAAATTTGACAAACGATACATCGACGGTGGAAGATATTTACGTCAACGAAGAATAACCGTTCCATTCAATCATAGCAAAGAAAAAGATGTAAATATATTTTTGGAAGATGTAAAGCCAAAGATTATCGAAAAGTTATCTTTAGACTTGCAAGAATTAAGAGGAGGAATAAAGTTTCAGATAATTTTAGTAGTTGATTTTTCTATAACTCAATTAGATGGTACTATCGAAACTGGTAGGGGTCATTTTAATCATAGATTTTATTAAATAAACAATAAGAACGAGTTTGAAGATAAATTATCGCAAGCTTAAGGTATAATAAAAGAGAAAATAGAATTGTGGACCCACAAACGTTCTAATTGGAACATAGAACGTATTGTAAGTTTAGATTATAAAATTGCAAAGTGTCAACATTTCAAAGGAGGTTCTTATCTCGAGCTACCCGACTACATAAAGAACAAAAAGGCATGCGTCAACGTACAAAACGAAGACGACGCGTGTTTGCGATGGGCACTACTTAGTGCCCTTTTTCCCGCGACAAACCATAATGAAAGAATGTCGAAATATAAAAAGCATATAAATTATCTTAATTTTGATGGGATAGATTTTCAAACGCCAATCAGTCAGATCAAAAAAGTAGAGAAACTAAACGAGTTGGCTATAAACGTTTTTGTTTATAATCCAACTCGTTCCGAACAAATAAAAAAAAGTAAAGAAAAAGGAAACAGAAAAGAAAAACACTAAAAAACATGGGTCGATCGAACCTTTACATATTAGCAAACCGCACGAAGACATCAAATGTATAAATTTATTATTGATTTATCAAGAAATAGATGGTAAAATTAAATCGCACTACGTTTGGATAACAAATTTTAGCAGATTACTTAGCGCCGATACGAGCAAAGACGGACACAAAATGTTTTTTTGCACGAAATGTTTACACGGTTTTACGATAAAAGACTTGTTAGACGATCATATAGTGAATTGCAACGAATCAGAGTACGGACCGACTAAGATCGTGATGCCTGTAAAAGGTAAAAACGATTTTATGTTTTTACCAATGTTCAAAAAAAGATGAAAGCTCCTTTTACAGTCAGCGCGGATTTTGAATGTATACTTCCAAAGATCGATGATACAAGTACCAATAATACAAAAAAAAGATCAAAAGCATATCCCTTGCGGGTATTCGTACGTAATCACTCGATGCGACGATAAAAGATTGTCATCTGGCACATATAGAGGTGAGGACACAGCTAAACACTTTTTAGAAGCGATGAATAGGGAAAGAAAAAAGATCAACTTTCTTTTTGAAAAAGAAAACGCGGCAAAAATGATTATGACAAAAGAAGATGAAAAAAAAATTAAAAAAGCAAAAAAAAATTGGATTTGTGAAAAATGTTTTTACAAAGGTAACAAGAAAGTCAGAGATCATTGCCAGATTACCGGAAAAAATAGAGGCGCGGCGCATAATGTTTGTAATTTAAAACTAAAACTCAACCCCGGTAAAACAGTTATTCCAATTTTGTTTCACAATTTACGAGGATACGATGCTCATTTTATTATGCAAGTTGTGAGTCAAGTTAATGGAAGATTAACCTGTATTCCAGACAACATGGAAAACTATAAATCTTTTTCGATCGGTCAACTGCGTTTTATAGACTCTCTTCAATTTTTACCAGCTTCGCTCGATAAAGTCGTTAAATCACTCGATGAAAAGAATTTTCACATTACTAAATTACACGAACCCAATATAGAAAAATTAAAGCTACTTTTACAAAAGGGTGCTTATCCATACGAATACATGGATAGTTTTGAACGGTTTAAAGAAACGAGTCTTCCTCCGAAAGATGCTTTTGATAGTAGTTTAAACAACAAAAGCATTACGGACGAAGAATACGAGCACGCAAAGAAGGTTTGGCGAATATTTAAATGTAAAACTATGGGAGATTATCACGATTTGTACGTGCGTACGGATGCTTGTTTATTGGCGGACGTATGCGAAAATTTTCGTACTACTTGCATGAAAAATTACGGATTGGATCCTGTTCATTATTACACGAGTCCAGGCTTGAGTTGGGACGCTTTGTTAGATCATTCGAACATAAATTTAGAATTGATTACTGATTACGACATAGTGTTAATGTTAGAAGGTGGTAAGAGAGGCGGGGTATCGATGGTTAGTAAAAGATACGCTAAAGCAAACAATCCTTATTGTCCCGATTATGATCCATCGAAACCTACGACTTATATTTTATATTTAGACGCGAATAATTTGTACGGTTGGGCGATGAGTCAATACCTTCCAACTGGAAAATTTTAAATGGTTAAGCCAAGAAGAAATTAATTGTCTCGATATAGAATCAATCTCTGCAGAATCACCCACAGGTTACTTTTTAAAAGTCGATTTAAAATATCCTAAAGAATTACACGATTCTCACAACGCATTTCCACTCGCGCCAGAGTCGATAGAAATTCCAGAAGAATGGATGTCAGATTATCAACAAGAGCTATTTGGCGACTCGCACGCACCAAAAGTAAAACAATTAGTTCCAAATTTAAACGACAAAACAAAATACGTCGTTCATTATCGCAATTTGCAATTTTATTTACGACACGGTGTGAAATTGACTAAAATTCATCGAGTTATAAAATTTGATCAGGCGCCGTGGATGAAGAGTTACATCGATAAAAACACGAATTTAAGAAAAAATCTGATTTTGTAAAAGATTTTTTTAAACTGATGAATAATTAAGTTTTTGGGAAATCGATGGAAAATGTACGAAATTATGTTAATGTGTATCTCATGAGATTAAACGATGAAAAAGACGATCAACGCTTACTTACAGCAGCGGCAAAACCGACTTTTGATAGTTTTAAGATTTTTGAAGGCAGCGATTTAGTGGCGGTTCGTATGAGAAAAACAAAAACCGCACTCAACCGCCCCATTTGCGTAGGAATAGCTATTTTAGAATTAGCTAAACTTTACATGTACGATTTTTATTACAATCATTTAAAAAATAAATACGACGACAAGTGTAATTTACTTTACACGGATACAGACAGTTTAATACTCGAGATTCAAACTCAAGATGTTTATAAAGACATGCAAGCAGATAAACATTTGTATGACTTTAGTAATTATGATAAACATCATTTTCTATATTCGGAAGAAAATAAAAAAACGATCGGTAAATTTAAAGACGAGAATGCTGGAATTGCTATTTTTGAATTTGTTGCACTAAGACCAAAAATGTATTCGATAAAACTATCGAATAAAAAATAAATAAAAAGAGCTAAAGGCGTAAAAAAGAACGTTTTGAACAATGAAATTAAGCACGAGCATTTTAAACAAGCCTTATTTCAAAATAAGACGTTTCGACACCTCATAAAAATCATCAGATTTATACGATAAGCGTAAATAAAATCTCCTTATCTGCTTTAGATACAAAGATATATATTTTAGAAGACGGAATACACACTTTAGCTTACGGTCATTAAAAGATTTCAGCAATGACTTAAGATTATAATTTTTTAATAAGTGGATTTTGCGTATCTGACGGTACAATTTGTAATTCTTCTCTTACAAAACTACGAGCGGGACCCGATTCTAAATAATACAAGATGGGTTGATTTTGAGCTTTCATAGAAGATTTAACGCTATAAATTTTAATTGACCATATCGGATCAGGCGCGCGTCTTCTCGTATCGTTTTCAGCTTCACCGGGTGCGTATAAATATCTAACTAACGCGTTCGAAGGGATTCTTTTTTCATTCTTTTTAATAGCTGGTGAGGCTGGATTTTGCTCAACGAGTTTTTGTTTAATAGCATCTTTAGGTTTTAAATTTATGAGTCTGGTTGTTTCGTTATTTAAAGCTTTTACGACCAGCGGTAATCTTTTTACCCATTCTCTAGATCTTGGCGTTGCCAATCTTTCATCCGTTACTATTTCTCGCGCGTATTGATGAGAAAATAATCTTTCGGCTAAAGTTCTGTTGAATCGCTCTACTATACCTTGGGCTCTATGATTACCGGCTTCGCTTCTTTGTATTTTAACGTTGTTTTTACTCATTAAAGTATTGACGCTCGCCATAAATTCTTTTCCAGGATCGACTTTTAAAATATTTGGCCAAGTTGGCCTCAAAACTTATAGTAAAGAACGCTTATAATTTTTTTTTAACGCGTTACCGACTTGTACGGCGGTTTTATCGATTAACGGTTCTGCTTCTTTGTACCTGCTAGCTTCGTCAGAAATTGTTAACGCGTACTTGTAAACTTTTTTATTAACTGTATTGTGTGGAAGAAACAACAAATCGGCTTGATGAACTTCGTTTGGTTTTTCAAGAATCGAGTTTGAGCTGCTCGGTCTAGGAATGTATTTAGGATAAGGTAAATAAATTTGCCACAACGCTTGCTTTTTTATCCACTGTCGAGCTATACTTTTAGAAATTTTAGTTTCTCGAGATAATTTGTCGATCGCTGATTGACCTTTGTAATATCCTTTAGGGCTATAATACACATTTTCTAGTTTTTGTCTCGTACGTTTATCCCTTTTTAATATTTATAAATATAATCATTCGGTATAATATACGCTTATTCATTTATTTAAGTTGAAGGAATGGTAGAATTCATAATACTCTTTGGTAATCCCTGTTTAACTAACCAATTTTGCGTTAATAGCGCTCCCGCGGTTAGAGCCGTCAGTTTTAGACCGTCGTTTACATCTAGCTTTCCTAAATCAGGTGGATTTATTTTTAACACTTTTTTAGCAGCCATGCTATAAAGAAAAGTTATACCTACTATGACAGCGCCGTGATAAGCTGAATTCCGTTCGTATCTATAGATGGTGTAGACATATTTTATAGTATAGACAATATTTTATATTTTTTTATTCCATTTCAAAAACATTAACTTTTCTTCGATTAAATCAACTTTTTGTGACGGTGGTGGTAATTTTATTGGTTTTGGTGGCGGTAACGGAGATGGTGATGGTTTTGGTGGGTTTTCTCGCTTAGAGAAAATGTAATACGCTAAACCTATTAAACCTATTACTCCTAGTCCAATGTACAACGTGTTTGTTTTATTATCGTCGTTGTTTTCTTTTTTACGCTAGCTACATAACGAGTTTTGACAACCGCATTCTTTTTTAATTTTTGTTTTTTCTTTTTATTAAGTTCCGCGAGTCTTTTTCCAGCCGCGACTCTATTTGGATCTTTTATTTTAGTCGGTGTTTTCGTTACTTGGTTTACTACCGACGTTTGCTTCTATCTCCGATTTCTTCTCTATCTCTGATTGCTGCTCCATCGTCTTTATTATCTAGACAAGAATTTGTTTTGCTGAAATTAGCCCTGCTGAGATAGGCGCCAACTGCATTCCGTACTTGTAATAGATTTCGCATAATACGCAAGAAAGAGTGCTTGAAATGAACGGGTCTTTTTCTAAATCAGTAATTAAAAGACCTTCGTTATCAATCTCAAACTCGTATCCCATCACATCGACAAATTTTTAACTCGATCCTAACGCTTTAGCGTATAGAGTTATAACCGACGAACCTAACGAAGATATCATTTCGCGACCTAATCTCGCTTCATATCGCACGTATAATTTATCTTGGTCGGTTGAATTTAAAGCTTCAAATTCGCTAATACTATACTCTTTACCTAAATATTTTTTCGAGTTTCCTCTGGCTATTTCTGCTAACAAACGATCGAAGGCGTTGACTAGACGGTGAAACGATATTTTCGAACGCGTTACCGACTTGTATCGGTTGTTGCGACTCTTCGTTTAAATTTTTTTCGACTTCTTCCATTTATTATATATATATAATACTTAAATATTTTCAACTCGTTTTTCTTTGTTTATATCATTAAGGCATTTTTCTACATCTTCCAATATTATATTCAATACTCGAAATATTTTTTTATTTAAAATTTGTTTCGCCGTTGATAACGGTTTTATAATTTCTTTTTCGACGTGTGAATATTTATGAATCAAAAATACAACCCCACCTAACACCAAACAGTTTGTTAATACACAAAATCCAACTAAACATTCTACGAGCATATTTATTATATAAAATTTATTATATAATCTTGTCAAGTTACCTATAGCAACCCAGTAAGTTACCTATAGCAACCTAGTAAGTCACCTATAGCAACCTAGTAAGTCACCTATAGCAACCTAGTAAGTCACCTATAGCAACCTAGTAAGTCACCTATAGCAACCTAGTAAGTTACCTATCGCAACCTAGTAAGTTACCTATAGCGACCTAGTAAGTCACCTATAGTGACCTAGTAAGTTACCTATAGTGACCTAGTAAGTTACCTATAACGACCTAGTAAGTTACCTATAGCGACCTAGTAAGTTACCTATAGCGACCTAGTAAGTTACCTAGTCAAATATCGCGTAATCGGTAGGTTGATCCGTTTTTAAAACCAACTTGCAATGTTTAACTCGTTTTAATTTTTCGTGCATTTGTGTTCTCAACTCTTGTGTCGGTATAACATCGTTTTCTCGAAGACAATTTTGAAACGAGTCTCTATCTTTACAATAAAATATACACACCCAATTTAGTTGCTCTCTAAAAGATTTTAATACATTATTGTATTTTTGCGAAAGAATCCAACAACTGTGATTGACGTGTCTTCCGCTAAAAGCCAGCTCGATAATCGCGCATTTATTATTCTCGTCGTATTTTTTATGATGTAATTCTTTACTCGCCCTACAGTCGTCGATGATAAACAACGTCTCGTTTCCTTTGAAGGTATCGCTATAAATTGTTATCGCTTTGTTTAACGATAAATCGCTCAGATCGTCGACGTGCACTCGCTCGTCGTTCCAAATCCATTTTCTATTTTGATAAGCGAGATTTACCGCGACGGTCGGACATAATATGACGATATATTCAAAATATTTAAGATATTCTTTTTGTAACAGATTTAATGCAAATTAAGTTTTTCCACATCCTGTCTGTCCGCAAATTAACGCGGCGTGTGAATATTTTGGAAACATTTTTAATAATAGATCAACATGTTAATATATTACGCTTTGTAATCGTCCATTTTTAATAATAAGTTGCGCGTCCATGATAATATAAGTGTAACAGTATAATTCACCCGCAGTTTCCGCCTCTTTTTCGAGTTGAATAGTAATTCCTTCGGATAAGTTTAATACTTTTCTACCGCTTCCGTGAATTTTGTTATCGTCGCTACTTCTCATATCTAAAAACAAACCGTATTTATCTAGTAAATAATCAGCTTGTTTTACGTTCGATAAATTTAAAGCTTTGGTTACTCGCATACCGTGTTCTTCTCTAGAATCTCCGAAATATTTTTGAATTTCTTCCCAGTGTTGATACCTGCGCATCCCTTGCGCGTAGAGTTGATTGGGAACACCTTCTAGAGTAATCGAAACTTTATCGATTTTTGGATTAACATTTTTTTAAAGTATCTTTTTCGTCGGACTCTTTGAATAAAAACAATATTCCTTTCATGCTTTTTGCCGGTGTATTTAGATTTACATTCCACGTTTTATCGCGTTTGTTTAGCAGTTTCACGCTCTGTCTCAAAACTCTATCGTACAGTATCTCCACCCCCTGTTTATATTGATTTTTAATCGTTTCAGCGAGATGTTCATTAGTGACGACTTGAAATTCTAAAGAAATTCCGCTTATGATATATTTAGCGTTATTGTCCGTACTTTTAATAACTTCTGTAAATTTATTAAACGTGAGTTCGTAGGTTAGCCGATCTCCGATCCCAGATTGATAAAAAGGTTGATGATCGGTCAATAATTCAAAATCGAGTGGAATGTAATATCTATTTTTATAAGTATCCGCAACGGCTTTGTCTTTTCCTCCATTAGCCGTAGCATCGCTGCCACTAGCACCTACTCTTAATTTAGTTAAATTTTCAGATTCTATCCCTTGATACATTAGATTTTTGAGTTGGCCTTTCGTCAACCACGCGTCTTTGAAACAATTGAACACGTCCGCATCGTTTAAACTAAACGCTTCATTTCCCTCCATTTTTATAGTGATATTTTTTATGATGGCTCTGCCTATATTATGCACGACCGTTCTCGCATCGTCGTCATCAGATTCGAGATTAATGTTAAAAGCTAATCGAGCCGTACCAGGGAACGATGAGATCGTCTTTTCTTAAATTTGGAAAACGAACCATACCACCAACAATTGATTTTCGGTAATTGTACTCGGATTGTTTGTAATGACGACTTTTTGACGCAATCCTTTTATAGCTCCCGATTTTCTCCATTTTCTGTAAGGATTTAGATTATCTCCAAATGGTCGACTCATATTTAATACGTAATATTATTATATTTTTTTATAAATATTTTTTTTTTAAATAAATTTATAAACATGACGACGATAGGAATGATGCTCGGAGGTGCTGTGGCAAACTCATTCGCTTTCGCCGGAGGAAATTAATTATTAGGTTGGATTTTCGGTGATAGCGAAAATGACTCGCAAAAAGAACAAAAGAGACACGATTTAGCGGAAGAAGAACTTACTAGAGCGCGTGACGAATGGATGAAAAAGCGCGAAAAATATCTAGATTATATAAACGAAACAATTAAAAAAGAAACGAATGCCGAATCAACTTTTAATAACATGAACGATATTATATCGTTACCGGAAGTAGATTCGATTTACCGGAAGATTTACAGCACGAACCTAAACTAGAAGATTATTACGTTCCTAGCGAAGAAAAAAAAACTAGAGAACTTTTATTTATTTATTTTTTAACTATGAGCGTAGTAGGCTACGCGAGTTATAATTTGTTGAAAAAAGATAAAAAGTAATTATAAAATGGCTGAAGGTGGGTACGAAAATATCCCAATGGATGAATTAGGTAGGGGTGATGATTATGACCTTGAAGATAGTATTTATAATGATGAACGAGAAAGAGAAAGAGAAAGAGAAAGAAAAAAAAGAGGACAAGATGAAGAGCTAGAAAGAAGATTCAATAGATTACGAGAAAGAGATGTCGGCTTCTCTGAATGAAACGAAGACCCACATGTAATAGCGGGTCTTGCTGACAAATTTAGAACATATTTAAGACATTCTATAAAAAAAGTGATGGTATGCTTGATAAAGTAGAAATTAAACCACCGCAATACCAAAGGTTTGAATTTCGTAAAGATGGTTTTTATTACGACGACGTAAATTTAACGATTAAAAACCAACCTACTAAATTTGCCGCGCTAAGTACGATAGCTAGAAGAGCTAACGAAGCTACAGGAAGAGCAGGACCTATGTTTATGAGAGAAGAGTTGAGTATAAAAGACTATGGGTTAAAAACGGAAGGAATATCAAAAGAGGTACAAGAGAAAGCGGATGAAACTTTAAAAAAGCTAAAAGCACCAACAGTTACTATCGATAGAACGCCTCTTCGTAGAGAAGCAGGTCGAAATTTATCAACTACACCGCCGAATCAACAACAACAAGATCAACAAGAAGAACCGGAGGATGATTACTATTACAACAACAATGGTATTCAGCTGGGTGATCAACAACAAGAACAAGAACAACAAGATCAACAAGAAAATAATTCATTAGATACGGTTGAAAATGTTCTTAGTTATCTCGCGGAACACGTAGAAACTCGAGAGGAAATGAATATATACCGTGAATTAGCGGGTTACCCTAAATCTTATGAGAACAACGCGAGGGCAAAGATTAAATTTTGAAGCTAAATTGAATGCACTAATGCAATAATTAACCGAAGTTGGAGAAAGAATCGCTCAAAATGATGTAGGAGATGAGAATGCGATGGAACACCTTCGACAACGAGAGCAAGAAATAATAGACGAAATACCTATGGTTAGAGAACAAATAATCAAGTTTGATTATGAGAATAGAAGTGAATTAAATAGAATAAAAGGAACGATATATAAAATGAGATATATAGACAAAACGTTGGGTGAAAAAATTAAAACTTTATTTAGAGAACGAGGTATAACGATCGTCAGCGTATTAACGGCCTTTGGTATGGTCATCGCTTTCTTAGTCAATAAGATCGTAAGTGCTGTAAATGCAGCCGCAGCAGATGTTACACCAACCCCAGCAGAACCGAGTGCAGGAAGTGACGTAAAAGAGTGGGTACAAAAAACTTTAAAAACTTTAGCGAATCTGTTAAAGAAACTCGGAGAAAAAGCTTTAGCCGCTTTACCGTGTATTATCGGGTCGGTGATAAGTTGGTTATTTAAAACCGTTTCGAGTGTAGTAGGGTGGGCGGCGGAACACGTGTGGCTAGCCTTGACCGGAGTCGGAGTTTTAATTTTAACTTATATGCAGCGTCAACGTTAAGTCAACATCTCGTAAATCATAATACCTAATCCAGTAATAATCGCGAAACCAAAAATTAAAGCATTTGTTTCATCTTGGTGAGTATCTGAGGTTGACGAGGTATATGTCCGTGGTTGAGAATTTATAGATAGTGACGTTTTTAGTCGAGTATTATCCGAGGTTGGTGTATTATTATCCGAGGTTGGTGTATTATTATCCGAGGTTGGTGTATTATTATCCGAGGTTGGTGTATCTTGTTGAGTATTATCGTCTGATTTAGAGTGCGTTAAATTAGTATTTAAATTAAAACCGATCGATAAATCAGACTTCGCGACTTTAAGATAGTTATTGTATCCAACTATCGAACCTGTTTGAAAATTCATCTCAGATGGTATAAGGTATAAATTATCTCCGAGCATAAAGTTTAATTGTGATTTAGTGTTTTCTAAAGCGTCTGAATAGTTTTTGATAGATTATTGAGTATCTACGCGAGATTCGATCGAAGAGTATAGGTCATTTATAAATAATCTTTTTGCATCTAAACCGGTAGTTGGTGTAAGAATTCCAACTTGAGCTTGAGCTTGCGCTCCTAATATCGCGTAAACGTACGTTCTTATAGAATCGTTAATTCGTTCTGTACCAATATCCGTAAAACCTTGAGCTTAATTATTCGCTAGTATAAATTTAACCCAACCTCGTTCGGTTTGAGGAGATTGCTCGATATAACCGATATCGATAAAATCTTTGTGATCCTTATAATCTAAACTGACCGAAGGACCTCTCGTAAAACCAGAGATAACTAGATTATAATATTTATCGTCGTTAAAAAATTCATAATCTTTACATTTTTATTATACTCACCGTTGATAAAACGTGTAACGATGTAGTTCTTACCCTCTACGGCATGCCACGCTCTATTTTTATAATAATATTTATCTATTTTTTGTATCCAATGAGTAAATACTGGCGACGCGTGAAATTCTCCGCATATTTCATTATACGCCTCAATGTCTATATTATTTTCAAGCGCGTTGTACATTGGGTTTAAAGGTTCCGGGCAACTAATTTATTTGAGTATTCGTCTAATTTGATAATAAACGTGAAACCTAAAAAAACTACGAATCATCATATTCGAATGAAATAAATGATCGAAACCCACGCCGCAACCCGTCGTGCTACACCACGTTGCAAAATTTATTTGATTTTGATAAAACTTCATACCGTCGTATTTTATAAATATAAAAATGTATCATACGATCGAAATTAAAAATTTAAATAATGTAAGATCGTTAAATAATACAATCGATAATAAATGCGGACAACTCGCCATTTCTTTAAGCGTTAACATTTGGGTCGGTTACTATAACGTACGTAAAAAAGAAAAAATATGGCGATGGAAAAGCTGGATAAATGAAAGAAATGAACAACAGGAAGAAGAACAGGTCGAGTTTATCGAACCCGGACTTTATAACATAAAAGAAATTATCGACATTGTCTTAAAAAACACACCTTGGCTCACGTTCGTCGTCGATGAAAAATTCGGTAAATATTTTATAAATATTACTCAAGAAAAACGAAAAATCTAATTTTCTGCGGGATTAGCTAATTTATTCGGGTTTGCGAATGATTATCTAGCTATGGGAGAGCACGAAGGAAAAAAACTTGATTTGCAACCTTTTAAAATAATGTACATTCATTGCGATCAAATTTCTACGAGCGAAAATTTTTTCGACGGTAACCCTTGTACTATTTTAAACGTTTTCCCGTTACAAGATAAATCCTTGGGAGAAAGTATATGGATGGAATATTCTAATCCGTTGCGAAAAAATCTTAAAACCGGTACGATTAACGAATTGAATTTCTCAATTAAAGATTCTTTAGGCAGAGACATAAATAATCACGGTATGCCGATTATTTTAACCGTCGAAATTAAATTTTAAAAAATTATTAATTATTTATATTAAATGGCGAGTATTTACGGTCCTAGTCGAAGAACCAACGTTGTTGGTGGTGGCGACGTTGTTATTCAACAACAACAACAACAACAACAACATCGTGTTACCGAACCATTCATTTATGAACGTCATGGATATATCGATAGAGGCGAACGATACCTTTAGTCGAAAAAGTTAGCGTTATACTCGGCTGGCACGGTGCGCTTAAACTACCCTTTTTTATGTTTAACGATCCGACAACGTTCTGTACAATTTTTATAAAATTTATGAAAGTCGATGGTCTTTTTTCTCATTCGGTAACGCGTAATTTTGAAGCCGACGCGTACTATAGTCCTTCTCCGGAACGAGAAAAACAATTTGTTTTTAACGAACAAGCGCAGCATTTAGAATACGAAATGTACTTTGAAACGCGAGATGATAAAAAGGTTTTTGTAAATGCAAGCTTTTTTGGTGCTTTAAACGTTAGAATCTGTTACAATATAAAAATAAAAAGTTTGCCGTTAACATAATAATAATATATATAAAATGGCGAGTATTTACGGACCTAGTCGTAAGAACAACAGCGATAATTATAGTGTGCAAAAATCCAATTTAAACATTATTGAACATACTGGAATCATTAAATCGAGTGATCTTTTACGAAATAGAGATTCTATACCTTATTTCAGAGAACAAAACTTAGAAATATTTTGAACTAGTGATTCGAATCAAATAATTTTTTATATTGTAGATTTATCATTTTATTCATTAAATGGTAAAATGAATATGGGTGAAAATAATTCTTATTCTATAGTGAAAAATGAACAAAGTGATGATGGCGCTTATATAAGTTATATTTATTTCCCCGAAGGAGATAACGTTTCTTTTTCAAATGAGCCGCGGTATTTAGAATGTGTATTATGCTACATTATACATAGTTACAAAACGCAAGATGATATCAAAGTCTTTTTACAAGCAATGTTTTTCGGTGATGTAAACACGGGAATCTGTTACGATATAAAAAATAAAAATAATTCCAATTCTACCTTAATCAAAATAATAAAATTTTAATATTTTATTATTACTAGAAATAATGAGTGTCTCCACAGAAACGACGAGAGTTTATCAAATTTTACCGTCTACAAATCCTTTTAACAATGGTGAAGAGTTAAACGTCAACGCGTTTCGTTTACAAAAAATCGACGACATTCAAAAAGAAATTTTAAAAGAGAGAAACGAGCGCGAGAAAACATATAAAAAATATAATAAAATCATCAAAACTTGTTGTATCGTAGAAACGATGGCGGAAGTGGGCTGTATTATAGCAGGATCCGTTGGAATCCTCAGTATCGCCAGCGTTGTAGCATTACCGATTGGATTCGCTTTAGAAGGACTGGCTGCTGGTATAGGTGGTTCGGTGTTTGCCATCAGATACGCAAAATCTAAACTCGATAAAAAAGCTAAAAAACACAACGAGATTAGAGTATTAGCAGAAAGTAAACTCAATACCTACCATCGAGAACCACGTTTCGAAAGCGATCGAAGACGGTGTAATAAGTCAAGAAGCGAGACAAATTTTGTCGAATGAAAGAAAACATTCGTACTAAATTTACTCCGACAACCGCTCCTAAAAATGTAGTTGCCGATAGTAAAAAAAGACGTCAAAGCCATCGTTGATAAAGATATAGATAAAGAAAAAAAAGATCTCATAGAAAAACATTTGAATTTAAAGTAAGGTTTACGATAAAAAAAAATTACGATGATAAACCTGCTTCGCGAATATCAGCGGAGCGGGTAATTACAAATGATAAACCTCCCCTGTATAATTCAAATTTTAATTTTTTTATATACTATAAACGAAATGTTTTATTTATAAAACAAATGTTGTCTTTATCAACTCTTTCATTACTAGATTATAATTTCTTCTAGCTCTTCCTTCGAAGCGGTTTAAATTTTTATTATTTTTATTTTAAAACACTAGCACATTTCGTACATAAATTTATCGTCGTTTTTGTACCATTTTTACATCTTCGACATGGGAGAGGTATACTTTTTCCGTGACGAATACGCCACTGATGTAGCGAGCAATATTCATCACCGTGCACACTAGGTATACAATACTCAGGCCCGGATTAACCACAAGGCTAATAAGGCTATAGCCTTAGGCCCTCGATTATTTTAGGCCCTCCATTTCAGACAAACATTTTCAAATATGCCTGTTTTTACATGAACGAAACTATAATACATCTACCAGTAGATTTCACCAAGGAATTTCAGCAATTTCTTACTTTTACGTCCTTCTCAAATATTGAGAAGAAAGATGACGAAAGCCAAGCTGTCTGGATGTACAAAATTATAATTGACTCCAACATGATCGAATGTTTCCCAAACGTTGAAACGGGATTACGGTTGTATTTGTCACTGATGATCAGTAATTGTAGTGGGGAACGCTCATTTTCTCTTCTGAAAAGGGTCAAAAACTTCTTGCGATCGACCATGAGTCAGGATCGTCTGACTGCCTTGTCCCTGTTGAGTATTGAGAGTGAAATTCTAAGATCATTGAACTTAGAATTCATGAGTTTGCCACAGCCAAGGCCAGGAAAATGCACATTTAGGTTTGAAACTTTAAAAACATGTGTAGAATATAGTCTCTTCAGTCGCTACCCACTAGTCAGTAGTCATGGTTTGTGTGACTGAATATGATGAACTTATATGTTGCATAATTTAGGCCCTTCCCTCTCATTAGCCTTAGGCCCTCCATACCCTTAATCCGGGCCTGACAATACTTGTCTGTTTTGCCGACTAAAAGCCATTTGCACGGAATAATTACGTTCGATAAATTCTTTGTTGACATACTCGTCATTTATCTATTCAACCACATAATCTTAATTTGTTTTTTCGCGTTTTTTTTTAAATATACATATCTTTTTTTTCTGTTTATTAATCACATAAAAAGCATCTCGCGAAATTATCAACATTTCTAAATTTAGACGATGCGGCGTGTAGGATCCCTTTTTAGGAAAGAACGTCTTCTATATCTCTTTTTTGTGGTAAACCTTTTAAGTTCGCATCCAGCTACATTAATACTCATACTTTCAATACAATCTATAACCCACCCAGAACCGTTGTGTGTATATCTTTTCATAGCCTCATTAATTTCTTTAAAAAACTGTAATTAATTTATAATCAATTTCACTCTTATCACGTAAAGCAGCTTCGTCAAAATTTTTAAACTGGTTTACTATCACAAAATCCGTCCTACCATCTACTATAACTTTTCGCAATTTAATACGTAATATTATCATAAACTTTATCAATTTAAATTTTCGAAATTCTAAACTTAACTTTTCGATAATCTTTTCTAATCCAGCATTAAATTCTTTCAAATCTGCTAACGTCCTTTTACATGAAATAGATAATAATTGCATCTTTACTATTCAACCACATAATCTTAATTCGTTTTCTCGCAATTTTTTTTTCGAATATACATATCTTTTTTTCGTATCAAATTTGTGAGCTTTTATTTTCAAATATACATATCTTTTTTTCTTTTTTTTGTAACCTTTTTTGTCAATGAAAACAATTTTTTTTAAATTGTTGTAACCTTTTTTGTCAATCGAAACAATTAAAAAAAAAAAAAATGTTTGAGGTCATCAAAAAAATTTGATGACGTCATCATTTAAAAAGAAAAAAAACAAAAAAAAAACCTCTTCCCTACTACTATACAGCAATTTTTAAAACTGGCCCAGTTTTGGTAGTCCTTCTACTCTTTGATACAAGTGTGAAAACGGACATGACCACTCTAAAAATATACATGTATATTTTGTACAATGTACATGTACTGACAAGTATAACCGTTCAGTATGTCATTGAAAACAATTATCTAATTATTGATAGTTTCTTTTTTTCAGATTAGATTTGTCATGTCACCACCCCTGGAGTCTCTTTAATAATTTCGATAATTTACGCAATTATATTTGGAAAGCAGCTTCTGGAAAATGTCTTTTTCATCGGAACGTTGCTATTTCACTTGAGGAAAAGATAAAAAATGAGTAAAATAATCATGATCAGCATGGTTTCACAGTAAAACTTTTTTTTTAGATAAAGTGATGACAAATGCTGTAAAATTTCTCAAAATAGTTTTGAAAAAAGCATAGTTTTACAGTAAATATGTACCGAAATGATATAATGGAGGTCCCGCCAGAAATTTCTGGCACATCTTTATTGCTAATCAACTGTATTCAAATTTCCCTGAAGACGATCACAGTATACTGATCGAAAAGTCGAACTATCACACCACCAGTTTTTCTCAGAAACGGCACTTAATTGAGAGATAGTTCAAACCTTACTCTTAAAATCGTGCTCAAACATGAATTAAAGGTCCCTCTGCAATGGCAGAATACTGCAAATATTACTGCATTCAAATGTGATAGCTCGATATGGCTGTATTACATTTTCATTAAAGCAATCGTTGAGTTAAAAGACAAACAATTTGCCATCACCTCACTTAGCAAAATACAAAAATGGTATTCTTCAAAAATTAAGGAAGTGTTTAAGTTATCAATATATTGAAACAATGGTTTGTATGCCAACTGAATTTGCAAAACATTCAATAATACTTTTATCCTCGAATCTGGATAATTTGAGTTACCATGCAATTGGTTCTATGGTCAGAAGCATGGATATTTGGTATAATATGTATCTACATAAAATTGTATTTTATAGGCCGTCTAATATTTTACCCATTGCTCTATTATACATCTCTATCTGATAGAGATAGCATCCATTTCATACAGCGATGAGACACTCTTCATTTTGCAAGGCCAACCTCAGAAAGAAACTGGTTTTTAATTTCCTGTATTACTACGTTCGCTACGTTTAGTATTATCTAAACTAACAGAGGTAGGCTACTTGGCGGAGCGATGACATAGAATTTGCTAGTTTTGATAAGCCAACCTGAAAAGAAAAACAAATTTTAATTTCCTGCGTGAATTTTTGGAGGAAGTTTGTGCATTGTCACGTCCAGCAACATGTACAACAAAGCCGTCGCAAGCGTAACGGATTGTTGCTGCAAGTTATAATTACTAAAAGCCGTTAAAACTGTTTTACCGAACGAATAGAAATGCAAGATATAACTGCCACATATTTAGTACATATTTAACTGAACGAGGTTATCTACATATCTTTGATACTCATTTGAACAACTGAGGGTCTGTTTGTTTCACACATATCCGGATCTCGATCACCAGACAGTCCGTACGGTTGAAACAGTTTACTGATCCGGTCCTGTATTTGCTGATCCTGCTCGCGCAGTGGATACGTGCTAGATCCAAGATGGCGCAAACGAAAATAACTAGACGAAAATTATTACAGAATTCATTAAATCGTGATGATTAATATTAAAAACTTTTTGAATTATTTATTTGACTGTGTACCAGACTACGGCTAAACCGTGCCCGTGGCAGAATTCATCCGCTAAATTCAGATTGTTGTTTTGACAAACTGTTTTATATATCATTTGATAGCAATGATAATTTATTTTGGCCTTCAAATAAATAATTCAAAAAGTTTTTAATATTAATCATCACGATTTAATGAATTCTGTAATAATTTTCGTCTAGTTATTTTCGTTTGCGCCATCTTGGATCTAGCACGTATCCACTGTGCGAGCAGGATCAGCAAATACAGGATCCGGATCAGTAAACTGTTTCAACCGTACGGACTGTCTGGTGATCGAGATCCGGATATGTGTGAAACAAACAGACCCTCAGTTGTTCAAATGAGTATCATAGATATGTAGATAACCTCGTTCAGTTAAATATGTACTAAATATGTGGCAGTTATCTTGCATTTCTATTCGTTCGGTAAAACAGTTAACGGCTTTTAGTAATTATAACTTGCAGCAACAATCCGTTACGCTTGCGACGGCTTTGTTGTACATGTTGCTGGACGTGACAATGCACAAACTTCCTCCAAAAATTCACGCAGGAAATTAAAAATTGTTTTTCTTTTCAGGTTGGCTTATCAAAACTAGCAAATTCTATGTCATCGCTCCGCGAAGTAGCCTACCTCTGTTAGTTTAGATAATACTAAACGTAGCGAACGTAGTAATACAGGAAATTAAAAACTAGTTTCTTTCTGAGGTTGGCCTTGCAAAATGAAGAGTGTCTCATCGCTGTATGAAATGGATGCTATCTCTATCAGATAGAGATGTATAATAGAGCAATGGTAAAATATTAGACAGCCTATAAAATACAATTTTATGTAGATACATATTATACCAAATTGCAGAGGGACCTTTAATTCATGTTTGAGTACGATTTTAAGAGTAAGGTTTGAACTATCTCTCAATTAAGTGCCGTTTCTGAGAAAAACTGGTGGTGTGATAGTTCGACTTTTCGATCAGTATACTGTGATCGTCTTCAGGGGAATTTGAATACAGTTGATTAGCAATAAAGATGTGCCAGAAATTTCTGGCGGGACCTCCATTATATCATTTCGGTACATATTTACTGTAAAACTATGCTTTTTTCAAAACTATTTTGAGAAATTTACAGCATTTCTCATCACTTTATCTTAAAAAAGATAATTTACTGTGAAACCATGCTGATCATGATTATTTTACTCATTTTTTATCTTTTCCTCAAGTGAAATAGCAACGTTCCGATGAAAAAGAAATTTTCCAGAAGCTGCTTTCCAAATATAATTGCGTAAATTGTCGAAATTATTAAAGAGACTCCAGGGGTGGTGACATGACAAATCTAATCTGAAAAAAAGAAACTATTAATAATTAGATAATTGTTTTCAATGACATACTGAACGATTATACTTATCAGCACATGTACATTGTACAAAATATACATGTAGATTTTTCGAGAGGTCATGTTCGTTTTCACACTGGTATCAAAGCCACAACTCTCCCCAAAATCCAAACACAAAGGCCCTAGCCAACCTTTTGTCAACTTACTGTATATAAGTAGGGGATTACAGCTCAATAAATTGGTCCTTTGTCCTGCCGGCAGGATTTGCTGGCTCCAGCTAGAGCTATGAATATGCTCATGACGAAACCCGACAATGTGCAGTGACCCGTAGATAATGAGCTCCTTACTTTCCAGCAGACGCGTAACTTGAGTTACCGCGAGTGCCCGCAAGGCTTAACCGCAGGTTAGAATTCGATGTCTCCCCTAACCCTAACCCTAAAACCCTAACCCTAACCCTAACCCTAAAACCCTAACCCTAAAACCCTAAAACCCTAACCCTAACCCTAAAACCCTAACTCTAAAACCCTAACCCTAACCCTAACCCTAACGTCATCATCTGGGCTAAAATAACAAGCAGATGTGGCGTTTTTGCTCTGTGTGAGATTTACCAAAATCAGTTCTAGTTTATTGCATCTATGAGAATGGATGGAGCAGCGTTTGTCGTTCTGATGGTATCAGCATTAACAGGTACAGAGTGTGCCAAAACAAGTGCAACATTGACAAATTATTATTGTTTTGTGGGTTTTTTTGAAAGACAAAAAAAAAAAACTTTGATGGAAACATAGTGTAATGTCACAGGTAGAACAGTTTCTTAGCTACATGAAACTTTTTCTCCGGTCAATTCCGATGTTTTTTTAAGGAAACTAGAGCAAAAATGTGGAAGCATGTCAAATTCTCGTTGGGCCTCTCTGTGTGTTGGGAACCTTATCAGGGGTGTGAATGCTGTCATGGCTGTGGAAGTAAATGAATGCACACATGATCAATGTCAATCAATATTTTCTTTTCTTTTCAATACATGTATAACATAACAATATGATCTAATGATCCCTTATCTCAATGATATTCACATGGTGAGTTGCACCATACACACTCTCAGTGGTAAATTGACGTTGACGATTACCAGGTTGATACCCAGCCATTTTAAAGCAATGTTTAATGTGAAATGACTTAATTTGATTCAGAGACATATTGCAGCTTTTACAATAAATACTATTAGTCTGTTAATCTGGAGTGCCATGGTCGAGCGGTTTAGTGCATCGGATTTGTGTTCTGATGGCTGAGTCGTCAGAATGTGGGTTCGAATCCCAACCGCGACCGGGGTACTTGTGTCCTTGAGCAAGACACTTTACCACTTCTCTCCACCCAGGGGTAAATGGGTACCTGTGAGGGCAGAGTTGGTTGTTGTGTTTGATTAGCCCATATGCGCTGAGATGGTTTCAGGAATGATTTATGAGCCTGATGAGCAGGGCTAATAATGTAATGCGCCTTGAGCACCAGTTTGGTGGATACGTGTGCCATATAAGTCCACATTACTACTACTACTACTACTACTACTACTACTACTACTACTACTACTACTACTACTACTACTACTACTACTACTACTACTACTACTACTACTACTACTACTACTACTACTACTACTACTACTACTACTACTACTACTACTACTACTACTACTACTACTACTACTACTACTACTACTATTATTATTATTATTATTAATTATTCACACTTCTTTTGTAAGTGATATCACCAACTTCAATGCCTATTCAATGCCTATTCAACCCAAATTCAGCATGTCCAGGTGAGAGTGGCTCAAGTAAAATGTACACCCTTTCACTTAATTGATTGTATTTCTGGATCTAGGGACCCAAATGGGATGGGATAAAAAGGGGTGGATTGAGAAATAGTCAGGCTTTATTGTAAAATATAATTTCATTGACGAAAAAACAGTTTTAACTAAACAGTTTTAAACAGTTTCAATTATTTGTTTTCTGAATGTTGCACTTTTTTGGCACACTCTGTATTTGATTTATTTCTAGTTTATACCAAAAATAAATAATATTCCAGGCCAATAAAGTCTCCAGTTTCTGGTTTCCATCTGATAGGGTTAATAAGTACCCCGTCATCTAAACAAGGGAGAAGACTATTACGATTGGCTTCTCAAAAAATTATATATTGACTGGTGGCTTTTGTTTAGATGTTGCTTCCACTCGTCAGTTTAATTATGGCTGTCAATGCAGCGTAGGTCTAATCAGGTAGAAATGGTACTCAAAGACGTTTCATTTACAATTACTAGCTGTCAATAATTTAATATTAAGGTACTTTCACATGTAATTTTAAACCCATCACACAATCTTTGACAACAACTATTAAGTTAGTGTCCTTCCCTGATTGGCTTACTATGACGTCATTCTCGCGGCTATTAATACGGCTGGAAGATGATATGGCCATAACGATTACAGCTTATTGGATCTTGGAAAATGGATGAAGCAGGACTTGTCATTCTGATGGTATCAGCACTAACAGGTATTTGATTTTTATTGTATTTATTTACTTCACCCAGAACATTGCAGGGTACACCAGCGGCGTAGCCACGGGGGCCTGGGGGGCACGTGCCCCCCAAAAAAATGTGTTCCAGTGCCCCTTTGCTATTTACCCAAATCGATCAAATAATATTAATATCAGGAGATAACGTGATGTGAAGTTGAAGATATTTAAACACAATTCATTAAAAATCGTTTTGGCGACTTTATTTAAAGATGTATTGCCCGTGTTTTTCACTATTTTAACGGCAACTTTCGTTACTTTAACAGACATTTATTTTTTTCATTGATCACTGCTATTTTACTGGAGGGAATAAATACAAATGCTGTAAGATTTTACATTTCTCAAAATAATTGGGAGAAACATGGTTTTACAGTAAATATGTACCAAAATAAATTTCATGCGGGTCCCGTCATATATCCTTTCCAAAGTGTAAGCACCCTCTTTTACAAGCCAAATAGCGCCCTTTTTACAAGCACCCTTTTTCACAATGTAATCACCCTCATTTTAGCGGTGTGCCCCTTTTTTTAGCAGTGTTACCCCCTTTTACACGCACCCTTTTTGGCAGTGTTACCCATTTTACACGCACCCTTTTTGGCAGTGTTTGAAGGGAATCTACAACTCTAGTATTTGGAAACGTACGTTTCAACCCTCTATCTAACGGCGAAATACGGTCACATGTTCTTTTAATGTTTTACAAAAAGTTGCTTACATCAACAGTTTATAAATAAGAATAAATAATTCCCATTTTCTCAACTCCCCTTTTTTTACAAGCACCCCCTTTTGGCAGTGTGTCCCTTTTTTACAAGCACCCCTTTTGGCAGTGTGTCCCTTTTTTACAAGCACCCCTTTTGGCAGTGTGACCCCTTTTTTTACAAGCACCCCTTTTGGCAGTGTGCACCTTTTTTACAAGCACCTTTGGCAGTGTGACCCTTTTACAAGCACCCCTTTTGGCAGTGTGTACCTTTTTTACAAGCACCCCTTTTGGCAGTGTGACCCCTTTTTTTACAAGCATCCTTTTGGCAGTGTGACCCTTTTTACAAGCACCCTTTTGGCAGTGTGACCTCTTTTCACAATGTAACCATGCTTTTTTTTAGCGGTGTACCCTTTTTTAGCAGCGTTACCCACAAGCACCCTTTTTTGGCAGTGAGACCCCTTTTTACAAACACACTTTTCGACAGTGTGACCCCTTTTCACAATGCAACCACCCTCTTTCTTTCAACAATATGCCCCTTTTTCTCAAAAATGGGGAGAAACGTGGTTTTACAGCAAATAATTATGTACCAAAATAATTTTCTAGCGGACAGTGTAGTGAATGCCATGCGATGTACTGAATGCAAAGTCGATTAATCATAAATGCTGTTAATTTAACGTCAAAATAAATAATCAAAAATGCATTAGTTGTAAATGTGCATTGTTTTCCATCTGTGTTGTTAATATAAAGTGACACAGTTGTGACCCAGGCAAATCAATCGATAGTGTTATATAAGTGGCCTGTAGACAAGTGGGTAAATTTACCGCCACAAAACTGAAATGAACCGACAAATTATGTAAATCAGAAATACCAACAAGTTTGTGAATTTACCGACAGACACTACAACAAGTGGGGGAAGCCTCCCCCTCCTTGGTGTTGACTTGCACGAATGCCTTGGCTTACATATAGAACTACTCTTCATAAAATGATGACCCTGATAGCATATATACACGTTCCACGAGTCAGTAGGTTTTTCATTTATTACCACGGCGATGTCAAAACAATCTCACTTTCTAAATCAAAATCAATATTGTTATAATTCCCTACCCGACCTGCACCACGAATCGGTAGCATATCAAATTTACAACAATCGAGTTGTTATTGGGTTCTCATAAAGACATTTGTGCATTTATTCATATATTTTTTACATATCAACAATGGTAAACAAATATTTTTTGAAATAGAAATAAAATAAAAACAATTCTCGCTCTTTTCATCAGTAGAAAGAAAGAAAGTTTCGTTCAAACAAGTAATTTCACATAATAATTGACCTGGGTAAGAAGAAAGAGTGAAAGTCAGACCTCAAGACTGTTAACATTGCTTTGGGCAACTTTTTGAAAGTAGTTTAATCAATATCCTTTTTATAAGAAAAGTATACCGATAAAAATTCAACTATCCTGTGTTGTGACAATTGAAAGGTCTCCATAATCTTAATTGGCCGTTTCTGGCTTTTGCCTATTAGTTTTGTTTTTCAAATAAAAGTTATTGTTGACATGAAGTACGGATAGACTCGCAAAATATGTTTTTAAAGTTAAAGAAAGTGAAACCGCACGAACGGGCAGAGGTTGACCTTAAACATGATTTTTATTTTGACGTGCCCCTGTGCTGGTAAATCGTGTATGGAGAACAACGTTGGTACACCGTGTATCGAGAACAATGACAAAATATCTACGTGCGTCAGTGGATTTAATTAATACCACGGCGTGTTTCGATATCAAATTAAATATACGGCAGCCTGCTTTGACAGCAGCAAAGATGGCGATCTTTGCTGGATTTCTCGCGTTTCTTTCCTTGGCCCTGCTCGCTCAAGGTAAATTTACATCTTAATTTTGTATTCAAACTTTGGGGTTATTACATTTTATTTGTGTGATATATTGTGTTAGGGGATGAGTGATTTGACTTTGCACTGATTTTGAACTCTTCCTGATGGTATTTTGAAGGGAATCTACAACGCTAGTATTTGGAAACGTACGTTTCAACCCTCTAACTAACGGCGAAATACGGTTACATGTTTTTTTAAAATATTTTACAAATAGTTGCTTACATCAACAGTTTATAAATAAGAATAAATAATTCCCATTTTCTCTAAGATAAAAGCATTAGACTCTAGTTTCAATTTGTGTTTACAGGCGACGGCAATTTTATATTTGTTTTGAAATAGCTATGAACTACTGCGTGAGAATCATGCGCCAGCAACGCTTGCCCGATTTTTGAAGACTTTCTTATAGCCACCATAATTTGTATATGGGAAATTTGGTCCCCACTTATAACTGCATCACGTATTTCCCTGTTGGCAAAAAATAAATAAATAAAATAAAATAAAATAGACATAAATTTTTGTCTTCACAAAAACTAGGTGTTCGGGTTAACTTCCACTTCAATCAAGTGAGTAGTTGCTGACGTCATAATCATATTTGTTCAATATTCAATTCAACAGGAAGACACAAGAAAGCCAAAAGAGAATGTGGTGGTTTATGTATTTTAGTTTAAAAAAATATTTGAGTTATATTAAAATTATTGGATCGGATACAGATGATGTAGGATGGTTACAACTGAAAACTTGACTACAAACGAGTTATAATATTATAAAAACAATGAAACAATGGAATAAAACAATTGTTATAAATAAATAATAACAATAAAAAAAATTAAAAGATGTATATTATATACAAAATGATAAAAAGATTCATTTATCTAAAACTTCATACAATTGTAAGAATAAATTGCAGTTGGGACAAAGGAATTGTTATAGCGCTGCATTCTAATTTAATATCTGATCACGTCGTCATGACGTCACAACTTCATTATGACATTAAATATATTTAACTTCATGTCAACGTAAAAGTATTTGTGAAGTTATAGGTTAGTCTGAACTTTTCAAATGGTTTTCTCTTCAGACTTCAGAAAAACTCGCAAAACTCGCATTCGTGGTGCCGCGTGCGACTCAACTTCACACTACTGCTCTGTGTGTGCACAAATGATGTGTGTGCGCGAAATGGGCTGTACATAATACATGTAGAATATAGTGCTTTAGAATATGTTTTTTACTTAAACTTCAGATTTCGACCGGAAGGAGATATCATTTAGGGTCATGTCTGTGAACGAAATGTGACATAATTCAAGATCTTTAAGATGGTGCAAAGATTGTGAAAATATGTTCTGTCGTTCATGAGATATGATTTTTTGAAATATTAAACTTTTATTTAGTGTAATTCGATATCTGATGACTCACCATGACGTCACAAATTTATATACAGCTACATGTTAAGGTCTAAGTATGTGTTAAGTTTTAAGGTGCTGTGATTTTTGCAACTGTAACTGTGTTTTTTGTTAGATAAGTCTCACTGAGAAGAAAAAGAAAAGGTTTAAAAACGGACAATTTCAAGAGGTGTTCGGTGTAAAACCGATCACCTAATAAAGCGCGTCACCGCATCGATTTTGAAGCCAACCGATGACCAGAAATCAGAGACATTTTTTGCCTAAGTTTCGAACAAAAGACAGTGGTCATAATTACGTAATCGGCTATATCGATATTATAATTTGTGTATTAATTCCTTGTTCCTATTCTACATATTCTCGTATTAAGCTAGCTGCGTGCACTGACAATCCTACTGCTAAAGACAAAACACGAACTCTTTTATTTCAATGCATTAATTTAGTTTAGGTTCCTATAATAACCAGGGAAAAATATCACAGTTAAAGCATTCTCGTTATATTCTGTAGCCTTCCTTTCAGCAGGGGCTCAAATACAAGTAGGGGCACACTGCCAAAAAAGGGAGGCATACAAAAACAATGTATCTCCCAAATAAAGGCTGTTTGCAGTGACACCATGTGAAATTCTAAACTTGAGTAGTAATTAGTTCAGAAAAGAACTGGAGGTTCCAACTCAATGTTTTGATCAGTATGCTCTGATCGTCTTCAAGAGAATGCCGGACTCTGGGAGATGCTACTCTTTAAGTAGACTGCTGGAGGATTAGTGCGTTGTAGCATGGAGGCGGGAATCAGTGGAACTGGGATCCTTGGAGTTGGGGAGAGGAGTGTGTACTCACTGAACTGAATCAGTTGTTAACAGGGGGAGGGTGGATGACTTAGGCTGAAGGAGATCCCTCAGTCTGGGGTGGGATGTTGACTTTGGATATAGAAGATCATTTAGTCCGTAGTAGGGGTCAAAAGTATCACTGATATGGAAACCGATGTTATGCTTGAAGATTTCGATGGCGTCTGGGATGTCATGTGTTGATAGGAGTGATGAGTTGAGATCCCTGTCAGTCGATTTGGTGGTCCTTGATGTGGGAGTGCTTCACAAAGGATGATTTCTCGAAATCTCCCGTGTGGCCGTGTGCTCGGTGTTCCTTCTGTCTCGTTGGAAGATTCCGTCCTGTTTCCTCGATGTATACTTTGCCACACTCACAATGGACCTGGTATACTCCCGCTCTGTTGCTGGCATCCTGTTTATCCTTGTGGGTGTGGAGAAATACTTGGAGCTTGGTCATTGGGTATGAATTTTGCCCTCATTCCCTAATCCATCCCCACGGAAGAGATCATCCAGTCTGTAGAACCAGCCTTGAGACACCTCGACAAGACGGCAGCAAACGACGTCTGGGTGAACATGAGTGAGGTGTTACGTAGAGCGTGGTCAGCTATTAAAGGCCAACCTTTCCAAGTAGGAGCTTTCTGCTCTACACGACATCAGACGGGTCCACTCCATCCATGTCCTCACCGCGGACAAGGACAATCATGGATCGATGGCAGTACACCACCAAGGTAAGTGATATTTTTCATCTGCACGGTTCGTACCGCCTCCTCAAGAAGAACCCCATCTCATCCATCGAGAAGAGAGTTGCCAGCAAACTCCTTGCTCTCCACCGTGCCGAGCTCGGTACCTAGCCAAGATCCTCTGACACCTAGTGGGTCTCACCCCGGACCACGTGTCCAATTGTAGCCAGTTCGTTGAGATCACCAGGAATCTGACTCTACAACCCAGCGAAATCTTGGTTAGTTTTAATGTTGTCTCTCTCTTCACCAATGTACCAACTGAAGAGACATGCCTCCTGGTGAAGGAGAGACTCGAACAAGACCTTTCACATGACTCTCCCGTACATATTTTACAAATGTGTGTTTCTTCAAGTTGTTTTTAATTTCAGGGCAAGTTCTGCGAGCAGACAGCTGGGACTTCCATGGGATTTCCTCTATCCCCGGTCCTTGCTGACATTTTCATGGAAGAGTTTGAAACCTTCACCCTCCTCACCGCCGCCCTCCGACCCAGCCTGTGGCTCCGCTGTGGATGATACCTTTGTGGTATGTTCACATGGCAGAGAGGCATTCCAGGACAATACCTCAACAATACATCCAAGCATCAAGTTCACGATGGAAGTAGAAGATAACGGCAATATTTTTTTCCTCGATATGTTGGCATCTCCGGGAATCCACATGGCTCCTTACACCACAACGTGTACAGGAAGCCCACCCATACGGATCGATACCTCAACCAGCGCTCCTTTCATCACCCAAGTCTACCACTCCGCCCCCAACAAGCTCTGAGGACTTCTCCACACCCATAAGGATAAACCAGATCCCAGAAACAGATCCCTCTTGAATTTGACAAAGTCCACTGGCGTAAATCCGTGATGACAAGTGGGGGGTGTCATTTTGAAATTTGGGTGCACGGTATAGCTTGAAGTTCTGCATGCGTTTTTGTATTATATATATTTTGTCAGCGCATGGAAAATTCTGGGAGGGGGATGATCCTATGGGCCACCCCGGTCCAAAAGGTGGGGGGGATATATCCCCCATCCCCCGGGATTTACGCCCATGGCAAACTCTACATTAGGGAAACAGTCTTATTAAGCGGCAGCATTTCCCAGAGTCCGGCATTCTCCTCAGAGCATACTGATGGAAACGTCGAGTTGTAACCTCCAGTTCTTTTCAGAACTAATTACTACTCAATTTGAGAATTTGACATGGCGTCACCGCAATTAGTCTTTACCCCCAAAGTAAAGACAACAAATATTTAAAAACGGAAACAATATTAAAACAAATAGACAGACGGTTTTTTTCAGTTGGCCAAAACATTCCTACTTGTCTAATCACTTGTCAATCTCCAATCCTCAAAGTAAACCTGACGGAGAGCAAGATCATGGTTCGTCACTTTGGTCCCCCGCCTGATATGGGTCCTGGACCACACGGTAAATACGACTGGGTGATAAACGTCATGCAAAAGACACCGAACAGATGTCAGAATGCCCAAACAGGTGAGGGAACCCTAAACTGCAGAGAAAGTGTTTAGTTAACTCGTACTACTACTAAGATCGGGTCCATTATTATCCGTGACCACACCCCCATCCGAATGCCCGAACAGGTGAAGAACCCTAAACTGCAGACAGAGTGATTGTTCGGTAGAGAACGTGTCAGAGTAATAACGTCAGTCGTATTGGGGTGTGGTCTGCTGGTCCCATCACATGTACAGGTTTCTGTAATTACTAATGTACAGGCGTATTGCTCTGTATTTGTTTATCTTGTCATGGTTAAGAATTTAAATATGTATCGCCCGTGTTTTGCAGGCAATTTCCGGTATTATTTTCTTTTCACTGGAACATTAGATATTTTCCCTTTAGATAGGAAAACAAATACTTCGAAATAATATAAATATTTCACAAAATGGTTGTCAGAGGCTTGGTTTAACAGTGCAAAAGTGCAAACATTTATGATGGGGAACCCTCCCGGTACATTTTTACTGTAAAACCGTTTTTCTCATTATCATTTAAAGAAATGTGTCATTTATTGCATTCGTTATCCTTCCTCAAATAAAATAGCAATGTTCCGATTAGAATTTTTTCCTAAAAAAGCGGAAAACACAGGCGATAGGTATACATCTGTCAGCCAACTTCGAAGAATTGTTTTTGTTTTGCTCAGTTATTTTGTTTTGCCATTGTAAAAAAAAAAAATACACAAATCAAAAGAAATTAAGCCAAAAAAATAACAAATAAATAAAAAAATAAATAAAAAACCTTACCAAACTTTACCAAACATTATTCGAATGAAAAGCAAAACAATTTCTTTACTTCTTTTGAAAATAAATGTCATACGGTTTCGGTGACATAATATCTTAATTAGTTGGAAAATATTTGCTTGGCAACAGTAAGAATTTTTGTAGGAGAAATTTTAGACATAACCAAATTAATAGAGCGAGCTAGTGTTAATGCTGAAATGATTGCAGTTCAAACAACAAAAATAGAACTGACTGCAATTAAAAGTAACGTATGTGAGTCCTCCATGTTGAAACCCGACTATTAACCATAACTGTGTATAATTTATGTTCATATTGTGTTGTGGGAATGTTCCCACTTTAGCCGCGTGTCTTCATTTCAATCCACGCTAGATCCAATTTTGTAAACAACCTTTTATCTGTCCTCATTCAGTTGTGACCTGCCCATCACCTTCATCACCAACCAATGGTGTCATATCTGGCTGTGTACGTCATGGACGGAACATATCCACCACAGCTCAGCAGCCATTTGATACATCGTGTGCCTTTGCCTGTAACATCGGCTACACTTTGACCGGCTCAGCTAATCGAACCTGCTCAGTGACTGGCATTTGGAATGGAAGTGATGCTTCATGTGCAGGTTGGTTTCATCGTGTGCCATATAGATGACTCTTATTTCATTTTATTTAGAATAGTTTTGAGTCCATGCCTATAGATATATAGCTTTAAATATCACGAGTTATAATGAGAGTCAATGACTGGATTCTCTTTGCCTTGACCAAGGCTGCTGTTGTAGTGCGCACTTACCACGGTATTCCAACCCTGCACCAATTTCTGGACCGAGAAATTCATCACACACGGCCGGTGCGCCGTCCCTGGCCCCGCACACGTACACTGTACAGCGAGATCAATAACTGAGTTGTTCATACGGTTGTGCATTGCAACCTCGTATGTTCGAACTGAATGGTCACTGCATGTGCATTATGTACCTGTAGATGTGCATGCGTTGGAGTTCGGATAGCTGAGTGGGGCAAAATTATGCGACCAAACCGTTTCGACGCAAACTCAATTACTGTGTCTGCACTAAAGACTTGATCGATTCGACTCGAGTAAAAGTCTACAAAAGTCCACGCGTGTCCCCGGGGTCCTCCGTTTTGAGTAAAACTATGACCACCAATTGTTGGTGGCAAGAATTATCTTTCCTAATGTTTGGTAATTAATTTATAATAATATTTGTTATTTCCCCTAGATATCACCCCACCTGTTTTGCAGTGTCCACCGGGTAGAGTGTTATTTGCTGGAGAGGGTGAGAACGTGGTCTCTATTCCATGGAACTGGGAACCATTCAATGTAAGCCAAAGAATGACAGATTTCTAATTTATCATAATTTCACGGTGGATCCATTAAGGCCAACAAGTCATGCACCCACCCTCATAGTGCCCGCAGTGTTCCATCACACCGTGTTATTGTCCCAATGAAACAGCTTCCTAACACAAACACACACACCCACACACACACACACTGTGTGTGTAGTAACACAATATGGGAACGATTTCTTAACCCTATCAACCCTGGGGGAGGGGCACAATGTTCCCCCATGACATTTGTTATATCTCCAGAACGCTTTTTACTGATCACGCTCAAATTTTCTGACTTTCCTAACTTTCCTAACTAATACCAAAAATAAGGGCTATTCATGATTATTTTGAACAGGTCCTATTGAATTTTCACTTTTTAGTAATAAATAACTAGATTTTCGATATTGTAACACATTGTGTTTTGGGTTTGTTGTCAATTTTCAAACGCTGAACTTGAAATAACTGAGTCATGCGACCACTTCCAATGCGATACGTTCACATGCAGTATCTTATTTTTTGCCGTATTCATGATTTTTATTTTTTTTTATTTATTTTTTTTAATTTATTTTTTTTGCTCAGTATAACATTTTATGACATAGAACTATGGATGTGATAATATCTGGCTTTTTTTGTACTTTTGGTAAACAAAATCCAAATTTTAGAGCAAAATTTTCAAAAAACATATTTTTGATACATGATATACATGACAAAAATTTGTGATTCAGTGCCAACAAAAAAGTTTCAGGTTTCTGGTCAAAATCGGTACGGTGACACTTTTGTGCGCGGAATCCAGAAACTTTGTCGTTTGGCTTACGGGTCATAACATTATTGCTTGTACTGAAGACAACATCTGTGCCAAGTTCCATGGCCAACGGATGAAACTTTTACAAAAATGGGTATAGTGCCCCCTAACGGTGAAACACACACTTTCAGTTGGGGAGTAATACAGCTCTTCAATTAAATGACGTCATAATCTGAAGCCCTATAGTCCCAGGAGGACAGAGCCATCTCGAACTCGTTGCTTAACCTCATAAAATACAAAAACAAATTCAAAGGCTAAAAATAAACTAAAAGTTCAGAAATTGGCAATAGGCCTTTTTTCATCATTGTAGAAGTTACAAGCTGACTGGGTTTGTCATCACTACGGCAAATTTATTGCCAAAACATGCTGATTCATATTGTTAGTTGGCCTTAATATATTGGGAACATCGGGATCCAGTGTATGCATGATGAAACCAATACTTGTTGTATATTCATCCAGGGTACCGATGCTGGTCGTGATATCCCTGCCGTTTTACAGACCATCAACTCAGCCCCCGTCACCGGTTCAAAGCCCACTACGCTAGATAATGGAACCTACTCATTGGTCTACACGGCAACAGACAGCGCTAACAACTCAGGGTCGTGCTCTATGCAAATTGAGGCCAAAGGTCAGAATTTTCTAAAAATTACTGAGCTATATTTCATATAAAATACCAAATCCCAACATCTCTTGATTCTTTCTTTGGTTAATTTTACACAAATTATAACAATGGGTTGTTAATTTTGCTCTTCTTTTATGAACAACATTCTATGCGATTGATGTGAATATCTTAATACACAGTGTTATTGTCATGTCGTGTATATATTGAGGCTGGACTGTCTCATGGGAGTGGTATCTACAAGATTACGCCTCCATCTCAATGCACCAATGTCTCTACTGGACTGATAGATGTGTGTAAGTATGCCTATATTCTTGTCTCTGTGATGAAACAATAGAAGAGTGTTCATTAGGTACAGTCATAATCCTATTCAGCTGTACATCTCTGTCAGTAAGGATGTCTTTCTGTTTATCTGTATGTGACCAACAGTCTGTCAGTTTGTCTGTTTGTATGTATTTATATGTTTTCCCAATATATTCAATTGTATAGCTGAATGTGTGCCATTTGCATGTATCTGTCTGTAGGCCTGTACCTGGATGTCGTATGTGTTCCTGTATTTCTGTTGATTTATATGCAGGTATTTGTTCAGTACGTCACCGTCCCACACTTCTCTTCGAATATGGAAAGTTTTAAACAAATTTTTTTTTTTCAGACTGTGATCAGGAATCGAATGATGGAGGATGGATGAGGTGAGAAAATATACTTAAAATAGTAACAATATCATATCAATAAAATGTTCAGTTTATATTCGAAACCCTTGGCAGGTCAACATTTCAAACCCTTGGTGGCGCTGTCTATGTTCAAACTACAATTTTCCCAAAAAGGCCCCCAAAAAGCTCAGGTTTCTGGTCATAGCTCGGCTGCAAATTACGTGCGGTGACGCGTTTTTTTTCCCCAACAGGGAAATAATGTGATACATGTATACGCGAGGACCAAATTTTCCATATACAAAGTATGGTGGCCAATCAGAGGCCTCACAAGTCGTCAAAAAAGTCGTTTAAAAACAGCCCGGAAGAATTCCAATCGATCCAGCAATTTTGGTTGCAATTGGACATCGTTTCATAGCAACAACAACAAAAAAGGCGACACGCGCGGATTTTTTTTTTTTTTTTTGCCTAATGATTCGTTTTTTGTTGTTGTTGTTGTATTTTCATGGCTAAAAGACACAAAAACTCACCATCAACAGCACTTGGTTCATGCTTTATATCAAAATTATTTATGTATTTTATTGTTTTTTAATTTGTTTTTAAAACAAAGGTTTTACTACAAGGATCAACCTAATTCTTGCTGGACTGATTCAAAGGATTGTTTTATTAATGATTCATGTTTTCCGTCAAATAAACCAGGTTTTACTACAAGAGTGGCCCTAACACTTGCTTCAACTACAGCGTCACCTGGACTTCTGATCTGATCAGCTGTCTAGGGTTAGACACCACTATCACCTGGTTTGCTGTGAGTGATAACGTCACTACTATCAACAGGGAGAACTCGTGGATTCTCGAAGACAGCTATTGGTCCTTTGACAACTTGTATAAGTGCCTCAATTGGGCTTGCAGTAGCCGAGAGAGTCTTGACGTTCCAGATATCATCGCCAACTTGGCCAATTGCAAAACGCCATTGGGTACCAGCTGGTCCACAAGTTATGAAGGTGAGAAACATAACGTGTATGTCCAACAAATTTTTTTTTTTAAAGACTGATCTTATTGTATTTCAAAGAAAATGTTTTATTTGCGTAAAATATTAAAATACCAATTACCATACACAAACATAGAAAATAATAAAAAATTACGTAACGCAAACCTCAAAAATTGTGAATTGCAGAGGACAAACATCAACACATCAACACAGTTATAACCAACAAACAACGAAATAAATAATTAAAAAACATTAAATAAATTAAATAAATCAGCATTAATTATATATTACAGATGGTTATGCTAAGATCGCAGGCGTTCTCTCTACCAATGGAGGCTGGGTTACAGTGTTTAATGGATGCAGTAACTACAAAAACGTCAGTGAAACAATATCGTTCCGCTTTGGTGGCGCCCCTCGTCATACAGGGGAATTCATTCACACATCCTGTAACGACTACGAGAAGGATGCTGATAAAAGGCCCACCTCTCGCTGGTAAGATCACATAACAAGCTTAACATTAATTAAGAAAGTTATCTCAGAGACCCAAAGTAAAGACAGTCATTATTTATATTAGTTTTTTTTTTCTTTTTTTTTTCTTAATATTTACATTCGATAATAAGTAAATTTTAATGGCATGGTTCATCAACAAGTGGTTATTCCTTGAGTATGGTCATTGGAGAATGTGCATATAAAGGAAATCCCAGTTTGAATATTTCATTGGCATGGGTTGTATTTTTTGGTATAACACATTTTGATAAAAACATTCAGCTTAAATTGTTCAAAAGATGAACTACTTGTCATGAATTAACATGCTTTTTTCGTTTAATTCCAGGAATACGGACAATGTCAGGACCATGTGGATCAAGACTTAGTTGACATCTTAATGAGAAAGATTCTCCATTCAAGATCAGTGGAAGCCAGTGTAATTTTGTAGTTACAGATAGTAATTTAATGTTGCAGGTTGAAATACCTTCGAGACATAATGCAGTTGAAAATTGATCTATATACAGTTCGTGATCAAGACAAGTTTAACATTGAAAATAGATATGCAGTTTGATTTTGCTTTTGATTTGCTACTTGTTGTATTCACCAACAGAAACACAGTATGAAAATACATAGCTTTGAAACATGATGGAATTGTTTTAAACAGAATGCCTAATTAATTGAAACATTTTTTCGTTTTGTTGAAATTTTACTTTATAAAATCATGAATATTATAACCCAATAAGCAGTAATTCAAAATAAATTTATTTTCAATATGAAATCATTTCTAGCCTGTCTGTATGCATAATCTTTAAATGCATGTTCAATCCAAGGATAGCACCTGAGTAGGTGGTATTTATCTAATCTTAATTGGGCTTGTTTCACCTGCATTATGCTTTTATTGTCAAAATATCAGAAACGTATTGTGTTTTCATATGTGCCAATGAAAAGTGTTGACAAACTGCGATAATGCATGTTTATAACCTAAAGATGGACTCCGTCTCTGTAAACCGTAATACACGAAGGTGAAATTCCAACCTGGACTGGCATTTTCCAAATCACCGCGTACGACCGCGTTTTTGTTTATTGCTGTGAACATGTTTCCATTGTCGAATTTCTTATCAGAAACATATCTCTGGTGCATACCACCATAGAGATCACAAAAGCGCACCCTTTTTTTACGTGACTTTTATTTTTGACAGGTTGTTTTTTCGTTTGCTTGTGTGTCATACAGAACACTTCACCGCGGAAACATCCGAAGCCAAATACACATCATATTTTGTAACAAACAGTTCAATCAATGACAGTATAATGCAATGCGACGAGAGCATACTTCACCCTGAAATGGCAAATTAATATTAATGCTGATCAAAGTACTTATATTAATTATCCTAATTATTGATCGGTTTTGTAATTTTACGTATTTATTGGTTGATTGATTGCCTTCTTATTTATTCTCACACACCAAAATCTTCCCCGTCGTTAAGTTCTGGTGTTAGCAGCAGAATGTGGGTTCGAATCCCGGCTGTGACACTTGTGTCCGTGAGCAAAACACTTAACCATAATTGCTTCTCTCCACCCAGGGGTTAAATGGGTACCTGTGAGGGCAGAGTTGGTTGATTAGCCCTATATGCGCTGTAATGGCAACAATTGAGCTGTATACTCCCCAGGGAGCTGAGATGGTTTCAGGAATGATTTATGAGCCTTATGAGCCTTATGAGCAGGGGTAAAATGATATAATGCGCCTTGAGCACCACTTGGTTGGTGGATACGTACGTGTGGATACGTGTGGATGAGTCCACACATTATTATTATTATTATTATTAGGATTAACATACATGTACCTTATAAGTTGGCTTGAATTAATTGTTGTATAGGCATATGCATTTATAGATAGTGCACACGTTTTTGGTAAAATAGTTTAATTGTTTGCGTTGCTACTGAAAGTGTTTGCTTGAAAGATATGAGCATAAGGTTATTTATATATTAGGTCTAATTAGCTCAAATTAAAATTTCCTAATTGAACTAAAGAAAATTATGGGAAAAATCATTACTTAAAGACAATATAACAGTAGTGGCGTCATTTTAATTAATGACAGCGTGGCTAGCTGTAGCCTTTCTTCTGTCCGTAATTGCTATTAGCTTTTAAGAATATCCATGATATTAAATATGTGATCATGATCGGATCGTACAAAATGAGTCTAAAAGGACTATTTTATTCACGTTTAGAATTGGTCATCTCAGAAAAAAGGCCAATTATCATTATCAGTTTGCTACCAAACAAGTTTCAATATCTTGGGAATTTAGATTTTTAAGGTGTGAAATAAAGTGACCATTTCTACTGACTGTGTAAAGCCATTAACCTTAAACCCCCTAGGTATTCTGGCTAGGAACCTTCCTGAATCCTCCAAAATCCATCAGTGCACTTTTGGAAACTTGCCCTTATCTTCAAAATGCACCCTGCATTTTCGTTGATATTTCATATTTAGCACTCATGGCCTGTACTTCTTGCCAGGTAATAATGTTGTCCCATTTGAAGAGGTGAAAGTACCAGTTTCCAACAGTGTTGAATTTTACCCAAAAAGTGCCCCTTGGAGGATTTTGTGTTAAACTTTGAATTGGCAAAATTACCAAAATTATTTGTATATGGGCTTTTAATATGAGATCCCAGATTAATAATATTTTAATTTGTGCAATACATGTCCGTAGCTGGTTTTGGAGTAGTTGTATCAGTGAGTTGAGCAGATTGCAAGTTGCGTAGGCGCTGTGAGGCACAAATGTGCGTTTTAAATACACCAGAATGTTTATAGTTATGTACCGCAACCAGCGATATGCTGAATGTAAATGCAAAGTAATTATTATTAACCATAAAAGGTTGTTAAATCAAAATAGTTAATTAAAACTAAAATTGCACTAGGTGTGTATGTATACGGTGAATATTTTTTCATTTAAATGGCGTATGAAAAAGGAATTTTAGTGCTGCTGTGACACTGAGTTCATGTTATGATGTCATGAAACAGAGCCCTCATAATGATGTCAAGGATAAGCATGGAAATTAAAGACAAATTAAACAGTTCGTTCAGTCTTCACTTCAAGAATTGATTTTTAATTTTGTTTAAACTGCCCAGAAGCATGGATATTTTGTATATGTATCTACATAAAATTGCATATCATAGGCCTTTTAATTGGATTTTGTTTTTTCTGTCTGTATTATTAATTTGTGACTGATTAGTAACACAGTTTTTACAAGGGCAATTCGATTCAATTTGCAGTATTAATCATCACACAAAAACGGCAATTTTTAAATAGTGTCGAATACTACATCATGTCACTTTCCAGCTATCTAGCCCACTATGGCGTCCGAAGTTAGCATTTAATCCTGAAATGGAGATATCTCCATTTGTAAAAGATTTTTTTTTTAAATTATTAACAGAGATATCTCTATCATTAATAGATATATCTGTATTTTCTGAATAAATATTAACTGTGCACGCCATAGCCTACATCTTGTGCTGCAAAATGAGCGGCACTGGTCCATTCATTCCAATGACTTTATGATGACGTTTTAACAATGGAATGTTCAGTTAATTCTGCATGTTTCTGTATGAATTTGCATATCATTATTTTATATAGGAGCCACTTGGGAAAATGGGGGCGTGTCATGGCCTAGCAGCTTAGTAGATCAGATTTGTGTACTGATTGCTGAGTTGTCAGAATTTGGGTTCGAATCCTGAATCATGACTGTGGCGCTTGGTGTCCTTGAGCAAGACACTTTACCGTACTTGTTTCTCACACACAAGAGTAAAAATGGGTACCGGCGAGGGTAGAGGTTGATGAATGTATTTGATATCCACTAGCACTGAGTATGGCAGCACAGAGCTGTATACTCCCAAGGGAATGTAAATCTTCAATTTGAAGACGAGGAGTCGAGTGAATCATATCTGAGGCCTATATTGCGATACGGTTACATGTATAATAATGTGCACACTTAACAATAAACAGGAAGTGAAACTGGTAAAGTCTGTTGTTTTAGAACGTTTATTGGTTTAAAATGTAGAGGTTTGGTTTGCATAATAGATCCAGGGTCTCGAGATGGGTAGGGCATATGGGCAAAAAAGGGGACAGACTGCCAAAAAGGAGCCGCGTTACCCCTTTGGTACCCCCTCCCCCCAGATCTGTCAATGATTATATCCAGACTGTTTCTGGGTGGTTTGCTGTGTTTATATAATTGTACGGGGTATTGATTTATATACCTTCCTATCATATAGGATTACTGGCAACACAAAGATGACCTCACAGCAAGTAATCGCGTTTCACGAATCACTAGGTTTTCTCATTCATTACCATGGCGATGTCAAAACAATCTCTGTCTGTGCCTTATGAGGCCAAAAAAAAAATTGTTGAGTTGCCCTCCAGTGAAAATATTTGAAGGGGTCGGTCGGTCGGGATTTTTTTTTTTTTTTTTTTCTCTCCTTGACTGTCATTTTAAGATTGAAATGCATTGAAACTGAAACCACATACCATGTTTTTCATTTGTATACCTATCAGCAAGGAATTTTGCTTCAGAATAAAAGTATCCCATGCATTTTTGTTGTACTTTCCGCCGTGATTGACACAGCAAATTCATCCATATTGCGTGCACTGCTCAACATGCAACATGTGAGTGGCCATTCGATTTGAAAACGTGTAGATCGAGTCGCAATTGTTGACACACGTATACAGTGCAGGGAGCCAGTGCACAACTTGTGAGGGTCATTTGATTGGAAAACGTGTAGATTTGAGTTGCAATCGTTGGCACACAGTGTGTGCGAAGGCAGTGCACCATGTGTGCATGTGAGGGCCGGGGCCATTCGATTTGAAAACATGTAGATTGAGTCTTGGGTACCGGTAAATTTACCGGTAAAAAAAATGGAAAATTTCACAAATCAAACGTATTATGTTTTATACAAAGAAAATTGGTAAGTTTCATTAATAAATAGGCCTATGAATGACGGGGGAAAAAAAAAAAAAAAAAAAAAAAACCCGACCGGAGATTTCAGCACTTTTGGGTCGGTCGGTGGAGGGCAACTCAACATCTTTTTTTTTTTGGCCTAATATTGGAATTCACTGCAACAGGCTTAACTGTGACTCTCACGTGTACCAAATTTGCTGTATATAGAAAACACGGATTCGTGCCTAATTTGCCATAGTGACCAATCCGACTTTTTTCAATTTTAAGTTTTCCCGCCCATTAGTACATTCAGGAAGAGACCTACCATTGTATCTAATCCACATGCATAGCGCATGTATTCCTTATAGTTTTGGAGATAGAGCATGCATTCCTATGACGAATGCTCTGACTGGCTATTTTTGTTATTTGGCAAAGTGACCAATACCGCATTGGTCACTATGCCAACTTAATTTAGGATTGGTCACCATGGCAAATTAGGGACGAATTGTGCACACTCAAAGGTTTGCTATGCTAAAACATAGAAAACGCCCAATAATGTTTCATAATTATCTGTACAATTTGGGTATTATAGGCAAATTAAAATTCAGAACATATTACATGTTCAAATTAAGTTGTTCAGATGTACAGATCAAAAACGTGCAGCCTGGTGGGAAGAGGCGCTTTCTGCAACGCTGTTACTTCTCCACTGCAGCCAGCGGCGTAAATATAGACAGTGCAGACAGTGCGGCTGCACTGGGGCCCGTGGGGTGGTAGAGCCCGTAGAGAGAGCAGGCCATTCGACATTGTGTTGCAGAGAACGGGCCCCTGCACGCACTTCGAATCGCCACCTTGGAAGTACGTCTGTGTTCATTTCGGAGTTAGGTCGCCGCCGAGCGCCTGTTTCATTGTGTAGCCTAGATGTGTTTTTCAGATGTGGGTAAAGCCGCTGCGGGTGCAAACCAAACCATGCCTTTCATATAGTTGGTTGATTAGTTGACTTGTTGACTTGATTGACCGTCTGTTTAGCGTGCCAGAGCGCTATCCATGGTTCTGATAGCGCAATAGCCTAAGTAACTAATTCGACTGTAAAATCCAACACATAAAATATATAGGCCTACGCTTTGATGTGTGTGTGTGTGTGCGTGCGTGTGCGTGTGTGCTTCATAACTAGTAACTAGCGTGCACTAGGGCCCGTTCATAACAGCGTGCACTTGGGCCCGTCGTAACTACGCTACGCCACTGACTGCAGCACACGCTAAAGTAACGGTACCAGACCTTATTTGTATATCCAAGATTTGGGGATACTGACGGCTTTCACTTCCACAGCAAGATAGCAGTGGGTACCAGACGAAATCTCTGGGGAAAGGATGAACCACAGCGTGTTCACGAGCGATGCCCCCAATATGTTGCGTAACGATCGAATACTGTCGATGACGTGTACAATATGCGCTGTTCTTTTTTTCTCTATTAAGAACATGTATTTTGGAAAAACCAAAAAAAGGAGATTATTTCAACACCAAATCTATCAATCTAGCACAATAATGTATCTATTTCAGCAACATTTTAGCAAATAATAAACAGGGAATGAAACTGGTAAAGTCTGTTGTTTTAGAACGTTTATTTGATTGAAATTGAAGTGGGGGATCAAGCGACTTCCCCCCCCCCCCAGGAGCTCTCCTTGCTTGTGTTGCAACTTCAAGAGGGTCAACTCTTGAGATGTATTTGCACGAAAACCAGACTTAGGCAGTGCTAGACCTAGATGGTCGATACTATCGTCCACCTATAGGTTACAACGATGGTTGCCCTAATCATGTTTCACGAGGCAGTAGTTTTCCTTTCATTTATTACGACGGTGATGATGAAACAACCACAATTGCCTTGACCTTCATTGCGACTTAAACGCGTACCTAACTGTTGAACCTTATTTCATCGATTCGTTAGCGAGAAAATAGTGAGAAGGGCATTTAGATTCTAACGTAAAATTTCTATCTTTGTCTTAAGATGTACTGGTGTGTTTGATACCATCATCGGCTTCATATTGAGTTTTATATAATAAAAAGTGGACAATTGTGTTTGACGAGATTATCAATAATGAAGTGGTATAATCTGGTCTGTATGCAAACTGTATGCAAACTGTATGCACAGGGCTTGCACTTGTCGAAAGTTTAAGATGACTATTTTCAGTCACCGAGCAAGTTTCACATTAAAATTCGACAATATTGTATTTTGTAAATTTTCAATGCTATACCTTAGGCACGTCGCCTCAGACTTTCTTTTTGTTTTACTATGGAACGATGTCGATCAGCGGCCATGATGTCATGGGGATCAATCAGTAGCCATGGTGTCATGGGGATCAATCAGCGGCCATGATGTCATGTTGATCAATCAGCGGCCATGATATTATGGGGATCAATCAGTGGCCATGATGTTATGGGGATCAATCAGCGGCCATGATGTCACGGGAATCAATCAGCGGCCATAATGTCACGGGGATCGATCAGCGGCAATGATGTCACGGGGATCGTTCAGCGGCCATGATGTCACGGGGATCGATCAGCGGCCATGATGTCACGGGGATCGATCAGCGGCCATGATGTCACGGGGATCGATCAGCGGCCATGATGTCACGGGGATCGATCAGCGGCCATGATGTCACGGGGATCGATCAGCGGCCATGATGTCACGGGGATCGATCAGAGGCCATGATGTCATGGGGATCGATCAGAGGCCATGATGTCATGGGGATCGATCAGTGGCCATGATGTCACGGGGATCTATCAGAGGCTATGATGTCACGGGGATCGATCAGAAGCTATGATGTCACGGGGATCAATCAGTAGCCATGATGTCATGGGGATCGATCAGCGGCCATGATGTCACGGGGATCGATCAGCGGCCATGATGTCACGGGGATCGATCAGAGGCCATGATGTCATGGGGATCGATCAGCGGCCATGATGTCACGGGGATCGATCAGCGGCTATGATGTCACGGGGATCGATCAGAGGCCATGATGTCATGGGGATCGATCAGAGGCTATGATGTCACGGGGATTGATCAGAGACTATGATGTCACGGGGATCAATCAGAGGCTATGATGTCACGGGGATCAATCAGAGGCTATGATGTCACGGGGATCAATCAGCGGCCATGGTGTCACGGGGATCAATCAGATGCTATGATGTCACGAGGATCAATCAGATGCTATGATGTCACGGGGATCAATCAGATGCTATGATGTCACGGGGATCAATCAGATGCTATGATGTCACGGGGATCAATCAGATGCTATGATGTCACGGGGATCAATCAGATGCTATGATGTCACGGGGATCAATCAGATGCTATGATGTCACGGGGATCAATCAGATGCTATGATGTCACGGGGATCAATCAGATAATAATAATAATAATAATAATGTATAGATTTATATAGCGCACGTATCCACCAACTAAGTGGCGCTCAAGGCGCATTATATTATTATCCCTGCTCATAAGGCTCATAAGGCTCATAAATCATTCCTGAAACCATCTCAGCTCCCTGGGGAGTATACAGCTATGATGTCACGGGGATCAATCAGATGCTATGATGTCACGGGGATCAATCAGATGCTATGATGTCACGGGGATCGGCATTACAATCCACAGCTCTATTGTAGTCATTTTACAAAAAAAAGTCTCCGGTTTCTGGTCTTCGCACGCGTCGTCCAGACCTGCGCATCGGTATTTTTAATTTTCTTTTTTTGTTTGTTATGAAACGATGTCCAATTGCAGCCAAAATTGATGGATCGATTGGAATTCTGTCGTGCTGTGTTTTAAACAACTTTTTCACACAGGAGTATGAACGTTTGTACGAATTGAGCGGCCTTTCTTAGCCACCTTACTTTGTGTATGGGAAATTTGGTCTGGTTCCAATAACCGCATATACATGTATCACGTATTTTATTGGTTGGCAAAAAGACAAAAACAGAAAAGAAAAGATTACCAAAACAAAACAAAATAAAAAGTGTGTCACCGCACCGATTTTGAAGCCGACCTATGACTAGAAACTGGATACTTTTTTAGGCCTTACCTTTTAACATAATTTTGTTTTTGACATGCCCTCTTTTAGCTGGTTTATCATGTAATAGGAACAATGGGAAAATCTCTACGCACGTCAATGGATTTAATCAATAGGCCTACCGTGCTTTGATTAGAAATTATAAACGCCAGTCCGCCGCTTCCAGTCAATTGATGGGTGATGTGCTTTGGAGTGTAGTCGTTATAGCCACACCTGTGGCTGCACACTCAATCGAAGATGCCGATCTTTGCGGGAATTGGGACATTTCTCTGCCTGGTTCTGCTTGCGTATAATACACAAGGTAAATAACTAGCCATCTTTGTTTTTATTTGGTTATCACATTATAGTATTTGGTTGATATTGTGTTGGGACTAAAGGTCATATTGGATAAGAAGAGAATCGTAAAATGATGTTCTCGAGCGAATTGTGAAGGAGGTCTTATAATGGTCATCAACGAATTTGACTCATTCATATATTCTAATTCTATGTCTATTTGTCAGGCTTTCTGTCAGTCTATAGTTTATATATGAGGGTAAATAAAGAATATCCAAGATCAAACAGATGCATTATAGGTACAATTGGGTAAATCTTGGAAAATTGTCTCCAACTTTGATATAGGGCCTACCCTATTTAGAAAAACAAGTGGGATTTTTGTTTGTGTGGGATGGTGAGAAAATATATTATAGAATAGCTCGCTTAAAGGGAAGGTACAATATTGGTAATGTTGGCAAAACTATTTCTATGAGTATTCTTACTCTCTTTGAATCAAGATATACATTAAAGGGAAGGGAAGGTACAACATTGATAATGTTGGCAAAACTGCTTCTATAAGTATGCTTACTCTCTTTGAATCAAGATATACACTGAAGGGAAGGTACAGCATTGGTAATGTTGGCCAAACTGCTTCTATGGGTATGCTTACTCTCTTTGAATCAAGATATACATTGAAGGGAAGGTACAACATTGGTAATGTTGGCAAACCTGCTTCTATGAGTATGCTTACTCTCTTTGAATCAAGATATACATTGAAGGGAAGGTACAACATTGGCAATGTTGGCCAAACTGCTTCTATGAGTATGCTTACTCTCTTTGAATCAAGATATACATTGAAGGGAAGGTACAGCATTGGTAATGTTGGCCAAACTGCTTCTATGGGTATGCTTACTCTCTTTGAATCAAGATATACATTGAAGGGAAGGTACAGCATTGGTAATGTTGGCCAAACTGCTTCTATGAGTATGCTTACTCTCTTTGAATCAAGATATATATTGAAGGGAAGGTACAACATTGTTAATGTTGGCAAACCAGCTTCTATGAGTATGCTTACTCTATTGAATCAAGATATACATTGAAGGGAAGGTACAACAATGCTTCACATACATAAGCCTAGTTGGAATTACTATTTTACCATTTGAATTACCATTTAAAAAAGCAACCTGTGAAAATTCCAGCTCCATGCGGAACCTATTATAGTCATGAGAGAAAAAAGTGTAAATTCAGATTGTTTGTATTTATGCTTATGTGGAATTTATTAAATGTGAAAATTATTTCACTTTGCTGTATAATGACAGCACCTCAGACTTATTAATTTCAGTTGAAGATTTAGGTAAATTTAACATTACATTTCGACAATTTGGCAATGTTTGTATTACCTCTCATATACCTTACTTTAAAATGCAGCTCTGAGCTAGATTGATTTTTTGCGATTATATTTAGCAAATTACGTACTTTGCAAAAGTATCAGGCTAGGCATTACGCAGTTTGCTCTCTGTACACACAATAGCCACTATCATCAATGATCATCAATGATCAGTTTTGCATATTATTTTTATTTGGAAGAAACTTGATGATGGATTAAAAAAAAGCCCTGGAAATAGATCTGTCTCATGTGGTATCGTTTTAATAAATATAGTGAAATAATTTCTAACATAAGTAAGAGTAATTGCGGTGACACCATGTGAAATGCTCAATTGAGTAGTAATTAGTTCTGAAAAGAACTGGAGGTACAACTCGACGTTTCAATCAGTATGCTCTGATCGTCCTCAGGAGAATGCCGGACTCTGGAAAATGCTGCTGCTTAAGTAGACTGCTGGAGGATCATCCCATGAATGGATGCTGGAGGATTAGTTCGTTGAGGCGCGCAGGCGGGAACTGTTGAGACTAGGATCCTAGGGGTTGGGGGAGAGGAGTGTGTGCTCACTGAACTGAATCAGTTGTTAACAAGCAGGGGGTTGGAGGGTGGTTGACTTAGGATATAGGAGATCCCTCAGTCTGGGGTGGGTTATGGACTTTGGATATAGAAGATCCTTCAGTTCGTAGTAGTGGTCGCCAAATGACGCTGATGTAGAAGCCGATGTCCTGTGGTACAGTGTCGTGTTTGACGAGGCATTTCTAACATGAATTTCTGTTATTGTTCGAAGACAGAAATTCCACATTGGAATGAATACGAACAATTGAAATGCATTTTTACTATTTTCTCGGCACAATGAAACAAGCTAAAACTTTCACAGCTTTGTTTTCTTGCATAAAATTAAATAAACTTTAGTGTGAAAACATTATACAGAGCGTTAAAGGGACATCATAACAAAATAGGACTTAAAAAATAAGTCATAATTATGACTTAATATCTTATAATTATGAGTTAACATAAGTCATGACTTAATATCTCATAATTATGAGATATTGTCATAATTATGAGATACTAAGTCATAATTCGTCCTGTCAGAACAACAAGGTCGTATCTAAAAAAAATGCAACAAGGTCGTATGTTCCAAAGTGCATAAATTTGCATATATTTAAACAATTGAGTGCAGCAACGTCATAATAATCATATCTTCTTCTATAGGGTTTGGGTGTTCATCCTGGAACTCTGTAAAAAGATACGACCTTGTTGCACTGAGCAAAATCCATGTCTGCAACAAGGTCGTAATTATGATACGACCTTGCACTGATGCGACGAATTATTTTTAAAAGTCATAATTATGTCTTATTCTAAGTCATAATTATGACTTCTAAAAATACTCAGCATAAGTCATAATTATGACTTAATATATCATAATTATGAGATATTAATTCATAATTAAGACTTATGCTAACTCACTCCACCAGGACGTTGCGGCGCCTTCTGCTCTACCCAAGGACTGTTATTTGTCCTCAAATAAGCAGTGAACATCTGTACCCGGGTTGTAAAGTTCAGATACAACTCCCGAGAGGAATCCTCTGTCAAAACAACAAGGTGCATGCAAAGAGTCAGAAAGGAAATCCTGGGGTGGCATCCTCTGTGTTTCTGTCTGCCGGAATGTCGGTCCTGTAGAACGTCTGTCCGCAGCCCTTTCCACACGAGTGTGGCTGTCTTCAGATGCCTTCGCAGGTTTGCATTGGTGAAAACTCTCCCACAATACTTGCACCTGCAACCGTCTCTCCTGTGGAGGAAATAAGAAGGTTCAGTTTAATAGTCTGTTTCGACTAGGCCTGTTAACAGGTCGCCACGTACATGTCTGTTGGCCAAGCTTAGGCTAATCCTGGACAGATTAGGTGTCTATCCAAGTCTCCTTCTGTTGATGTTTTGCCCTACACGGCAACGTGGGTGGCACCTGGGTTAACTCCACTTTTCCCTCTTGACGTTCAGCTGGTCGGTGATCTGGCAAAAAAAAACCTGGGACTTTCTAAGTCCACCACGTCACACTTGACTCCCCGAGGTATGGTTTCAGGCAGTTAAAGTGTACCACCATGGGTTTGGAGCGAATAGATTTCTGGATTCTGTATGTGACATCACTTATCCTCGAAATAACCACGAAAGGTTCCTCCTACCAGCACTGCTGTTTCGGAGTGCGGCCGATTTTCTTGGATGGTGTATAGAGCTATACAGGTTGTCTGGGTCCATAGCCAGCCCCCGTGCTTGTCATTTTTCATTTCATTTCATTTATTGATTTCACAGGTAGAAAAAACAAACAATTTACATTAAATTAATAGAAACAGAAACAAAAGTAGCACCCCTGTAGGATTACAAAAAACTAAACTAAATTACTGTCGAGTTGATCTCCTGATGCTACCACTAAGGAAGTAAACAAATATTGAATCACACAAAGAATGATAAACAACACGGCTATATGCACACTTTGAGATATAAAAACAATACTAAAATAAAAATATTAAAAGTTAATACTACACAGTTTGAGTTAGGGCATCTCCTAGGCCAGGGACTAATAATTTTTTTCTAAGTGAATTAATAAATAAAGATAAACTATAAATAACTGTGTCTTTAACATCTGCTGGTAGCACCTCCCATAATCTTGGGAATCTATTAAAAAGAGAATGATGAGCAGCATTGGACCTTGCCATTTGATGAGAAAACTTAACAACTTCAGTGTGTCTACGATTAACATGGATATGATCAATAGGAATGTCAAATTTATTATATAAACATTTAATAACAAACACAATTGAAAGGAAATGAATTCTATTGTTTAAAAAGGGAAGACCCAACTTGACACACCTGTCGGAATATTCAATTTCACTACCAGAATTAATTAAAGCCCTTCTCGGCAGGCCTAAACAAAAACGAGTGAAACGTCTCTGTACCTTCTCAAGCGTTTGCTGCTGGGTAGTATAAGGACAGGGCACCAGACAGGGGCTGCATACTCAAGTATGGGTCTGCTAATTGAGCGATAAAGTGAAATAAGAATTTTAGGGTCCCCAGTTTTAACTACTCTACCAATAAATCCATTTAGCCTAGTGGTTTTGGAAGTAACATTGCTAATATGGGTTTTCCAGCTTAAGTCCCTAGAAATAATAACACCAAGGTATTTGTAGTTATCAACATTTTCCAAAGTGTAATCACCAATATTATACAGTGGTTTAGCAGGATTTCTAGAACGGGTCACAGTCATTAGCTTACATTTATTTGGGTTTAAAGCCATACAGTTTAAATTACACCAGGTGTTTAAGTGCTGCAGGTCATTTTGGAGTGCCACTTCATCATCTTGAGTTTTAATGACTCTATACAAAACAGTGTCATCTGCATATTGACGAAGATTCGACTGAACACAAAATGGCAAATCAAAGCAAAAATGTTGAAAAGTAAAGGTCCAAGAACAGTTCCCTGTGGCACACCAGAATGAACTGCTGCCCAGTCAGATGATGATCCCATAAACTGAACCCGTTGAGACCTATTTGTAAGATAAGACTTGAACCAGTCCAACATTGAACCACAATGCCATATTTATGTAATTTGTTCAAAAGAACTTGATGACTCACACGATCAAATGCTTTAGACCAATCTAAAAAATATGGCATTAATGCGGAAGGGTTTCGGAACATCAAGTGCATTGGCCCATAAAGGGTTGTCAATTGAGTAACGCAGGAGCGCTTTGGCAAAAACCCATGTTGAGTAGGTGAGATTATCCCCCCTCTATACATAATGATTAATTTGATGTTTACAGACAACCCTTTTAAGAATCTTACCAACAACAGAACAGAGTGAGATGGGTCTATAATTAGACATAACGTGAGCATCACCAGTTTTAAGTAATGGAACAACATTCGCTAGCTTCCATTCATGAGGAACTACACCAGAGGCAAGCGAAAAGTTAAAAAGTTTAGCTAATGGCTGGGCTAAACTATCACAAGTTAGTTTAAGCAACATTGGAGATATGTCATCAGGACCACAAGATTTATGCATGTTAAGTTCAGAAAGGAGTTGTTTAATTTCAGTCGGAGTTGTTGAAATGTTACAAAGACGAAAATCAGTAATAGTGTGATCACATGAGATATCAATGATATTGTTAGAGTCACTACTAAAATTTCTCTGGAAAATAAGGTTGAAATTCTGAGCAATATTGACCGGATCATTAATAACGCCATTTTCAGTTTGAAAACTTGTAATTGTACTCTTTCGACGCTGGGTACTAACAAACGACCAGAACCTTTTAGGATTAGATGAACAATTCATGGCCATGTCATTGATATAACTATAATATGATTGTCTAACTAAATATTTGACCTCATTCCGAAGCTTTTTGTACTTGTTCCATAAATTATGATTAGCCTTGTTACGGATAGCTGCTTTGTAAGCTTTGTTTTTCTTTTTAGACAAAATAATGATCTCCGCAGAAATCCAAGGATGTTTCTTTTTACCTTTACATTTGGCAATAGGAACAATATCTTTCACAGCTGCAAACAATATGTCTTTAAAATAATCCCATACCACACCAATGTTGTCTGAAGAAAAACAATGTCCCAAGGCACCATGCAAAGAGTGTCACATAAAGTATTGATATCAGCTTTATTATATTGGTAAAAAGACCTATTCATAGTTTTTGGATCATGAGAGGTTAACAAATTAAAATAAACACCATTATGATCACTGTTACCAAGACCAGAATGTTGGGTAACATTTGAAAATAAGTCGGGTCTGTTGGTAAATAACAAATCTATCACTGAGCCAGAATCGGTAGGTGAATTTCCATCACGAATGGTGAATGTAACTAACTGCTGTAAATTGAGAATATCAGAAATATTATGGAGACGTTGTACTGAGGTTGATTGTATACGGGAGTTATTTAATGACACCTTAAAATCTATGTTGAAATCACCAAGTATAGCAATGGCAACGTACTGTTGGGAAAATGCCAATATATTTTCAAGAACAGATTGATAATCATCAACAAATTTAACAGTGGCACTCGGAGGCCTATACAAGCATCCCAACAACACTTTACCATGCTTAGTATGTATTTCAACCATAATTAATTCTAGGTCCACATGTTCAAACTCATATTTACAAACTGGAGATAAATGTTTAACAATAGTGGCAAATACTCCCCCACCATGCCCGTTACGATCTTTTCTGAAAATAGCATAATTACAGTTAGAAGTGAGTTCTCCATCGAGTATTGAGTTGTCCAGCCAAGATTCCGTGATAAAAGCTAAGTCAAGCTTGTAGACTTCTAGTTCCGTTTGAAAGAGAAGAAACTTGTTGACGATACTTCTTGCGTTGAACAGAACTGCGCTAATAGTAGACTTGGATGAAAAACCCAAAGCAGTCTGAGATAATGGTGATGGTTGGGATATTGGTCGACATTTTGTAGGCTGGGAAGATGACGATGACGATGATGATGGTAAGAGCTTTGTAGATGGACCAGGATTACTTTCAATATCACCACAGACATCCAATACAATGTTAAATGAAGCAACACAGTTGGAATAAAAACTGATTGGGGCATGTCCAAACTTACAGTTTCTTGGAGGTCTTGGTTTGTACTTGTATATTGCCAGCCATGATGAATTGAAGAAGCCACACAAGAGTGCTTGGTCAGAACATGGGCTTGATTGTGTTGTACAATAGCAGCATCAAGGTGACAATGGAACCAGTCAAGTGCGTTAGGAGTCATGCATCCTTCTTGAAGAAAAAGCTGAGAAAGCTCAGGAATGAGCTTGAAATCTGCCCAGATTTCCTTTCCATGATGAGAAGAGGCTTCACAAACTACACCAAAGTAATCAGTGGGTGAAACTCTACAAAATGACATGAGATTCTCACTGCAACTTGAATGAGAAATAGCAATGATGATGGCAGTTGTTAGAGCTAGATGTAAAGCTTGTGGTCCAGACGCCATGTTGTCGATCGTAGTGTCTCTTTTGATGTAAATGACTTTTCCCCAAGTGGTAACCAGCGAACTCATGCGCAGTTACCATCTTTTCTCACAGTTCTTGTGCGTACTCGTGCAGATCCACCGTGGAGTTTCAACTGCATTTAGAAGTAACTGTTGTTGACTCTCAACTCTCAACAGGATCCCCTCTGAGTGCGATGTTGGAGCACACAACACAATCTGCCATTCACTCTTCAGAAACTGCATTTAGGGTCGTTTTTGTAACATTCTTGCTGTTCTTCATGGGACCGCCCACATTGTCCGCATGGGATCTTAGACAGCGTATCAGCGTTCGTGTGTTTTCTACCGGCACGGTGTTCTACATCGAATTCATAGCATCCCAGAAGTAGAAATTGCTGGCCAAGCAATTAGTGTTTGAAGTAGTGGGCAAAATGAACCACTGCCAGAAGCTCATTGTGTGTCGTACAGTAGTTATGCTCAGACTTGCTCAAAGTACGGCTGCCATAGCCGAATACCTTTTCCCCTCTTCCGACCTCTGGGAAAGGACAGCGCCACTGGTGCAATGACTGGTACCTGTGTCCAAACTGTAGTCGGCGTAGGGTTAGGGGTAGCACGGCACCGGTGCAGTCGTCAGCGCCTTTTTGAGATGATCAAAAGTCCGTTGACAGTCCTCCGTCCATGAAAATGTCTTTGTGGGTTAGGGCATGGAAGGGCCGTGCAACCTCTGGAAAGTTCTTGATGAAGCGCCACTAATATGATGTCAGACCAAGAAAGCTCCTAACCTGCTTAACGTTTGCTGGCTGGGGCCAACGTCAGATGGACTCCCCCTTTGCTGGGTCTGTCTTTAGCCCATCTACAGACACTAAGTTGTTCAGGTACGACACCTCTGCCTTAAAGAGATCACACCTCTTCGGCTTCAGCCTAAGGCCTGCTGCTCAGAACCGCTTGAGGACGCCTGCCAGTCGTTCATAGTATTTCTCAAAATTTGACCCCACACAATCACGTCGTCCAGGTACACAACAACTACCTGCCCTGAAATCCGGCTAGGACCCTGAACATCAAACGTTCGAAAGTGGCCGGCGCGTGGCACAACCCGAAGGGCATGACAGTGAACTGGTTAATCCCAATGTGCATACCGAACGCAGTCTTCTCCCGGTGCTCCTGATCCATACTAACTTGCCAGTAGCCACTGGCCAGGTTGAGTGTGCTGAACCACCGAGCTCCACTCAGCACAACTAAATTATCCTCGATCCGGGGGATAGGGTATGCGTCTTCGATTGTGGCATCGTTTACCTTCAGATAATCGATACAGAATCTCAGTGTCCCATCCTTCTTCTTCACAAGACTACCAGTGAGGACTATGGACTAGCTGACGGCTCAACCACCCCATCAGGTCTGTATCAGGTCCGCCAGTTCCTCTTGTGCTGCACCCTTCAGATGAGATGCAAGGAACATCGCTTTCTCAGTCTGGCTCCATTCACTGACTGCCGACACACTTTCAAAATGCATCTGGGAGCATCATCGCTCCTACCAGCATGAGTCGACCCAAGACCAAGTCTGCTCCTAGGGATTCCAGCCAACATTTGGTACCTCGCTTCCAACTGAGGTTGAGGTCGATGATCGTAGAATGTAATCCCTGAGTCAACGTACATCCTCTGGTATGTTCTGACATGCCTTGGTAACCGTGGGTGGTTCGGCTTCCTTACCCTGTGAGCCACAACATGTCGAGACACTGTGAAATCGATCCGATGCACGATTAAATTGTGTACAGCGGATCCTCTCTGTGTGGTATGGATCCTCCCAATGGGTTTGTGTACAGCGGATCCTTCCCGAATGGAATGGATCCGCTCCATTGGATTGTGTACAGCGGATCCCTTCCAAGTGAAATGGATCCGCCCTATTGGGTTGTGTACACCACTGTAGCTGAAATTTAGGGGGTTCACTCCGAGTTGGAATAGATGTGGTATTCCGAGTCACAAGCCCATCAGACCGGCCCACTTGGTCATGATTGGTCTGGCCCTGGCCTACATTATTCAGACCCACGGGATTAAAACCCCTCGTCTAAATTCATATTACACCCTAAAAGATCATCATCTGGTCTCTCTCCCGCATTCCCTTGTCTCCCGAAAAAAGGAATGTAAATCATCAATGGTTACAAAAGTGTTACCTGACATATTGGGCTGATCTCCGGTCCCAGATTCCCTAACCCAACCGGCCTCCTCGCCGACGTGGGGCGAATCGGACGCCATCGACTACCTTGGCCACGTGAGGTCATCTCGCAATCCGCGTACCACCCACGCCATAAGAACCAAACAAAAATACCTGTTTATTCCAGTCTTGGCCATGGCACCACTGCCTCCAGAGTAGGGTGGTTTTGCGCACACAGTCAAATACAGTTCTCTGGTTACACGTTAACTCTAGGCAAAGCACTGATGTTTTAAAGTACATTTCTTAACTGCAAACTCCAAGAATCCTCTTTGCGAAAGGATCACCCAATCTACCAGCAGGACGTTACGGCGCTCTCTGTTGGCAGATTGGTCCAGACGTTACAGTATAGTGTTTCTAAATGGGTCCGATAAGGTACCGGGACAGACGAAGAAATTACTCCTTGACACCAATCTTGGGTCTACAATATTTTATTACGTGGATAATGAAATAACGGGAAATGTACAAGAAGATGTTGACGGCGCTACACCAAGTAACCAACTGCACTGAACAAAAGCAATACGTTTGATTAAATAGATTTCGTTACGTAATAATACATTTGAACATCCCTACTCGAGGAAAGCAGACCAAGAAGTAGTAAAATTACAGGAATGCGCAGAATGTGCCCACAACACACGCCCCCTCTAACAGAATTGGCACCAGACAATTCATTCTCTTTACAATTTTTAACTGGATGCAGCAGCATAATTATCTTTTCCGCAAACCTGTAAGTTTTCACATATATTCAATTTGTTTTAAAATAATTTACAAAATCAGTTTTAGCTGTCCTGACGTGTCTTCCATCTGGCAGCTACGCGTCTTCCATCTGGCAGCTACGCGTCTTCCATCTGGCAGCTACGCGTCTTCCATCTGGCAGCTACGCGTCTTCCATCTGGCAGCTATGTGTCTTCCATCTGGCAGCTACGTGTCTTCCATCTGGCAGCTTGACGACGAAGGAGCTTGATCCCCATGGTAGATATTTTTCCGAGGTAGAGAAACGACTTCCACGCAATCTTTCATCCTCATTCACACTTAGTCACACATCATCCTCTGTCCCTCGATGCTCTCGTCATCTTGGCTTGGTCACTGATAAAGCCTAACTTTTGTTGTATCAATGAAAATATTAATCAGACCCATAAATCGATGAAAATATTATTTATATATTGTTTGAACATTAATACAGTTTCATGTCAATTAACAATAAACGGTGACGTCAACAACAATAATACATAACATACATACATACATATAACTAATATAATTACTTCATGTTGATTCAACGTTGTGTCTTGTGTGGCCATATACAAAATATTTTCTAATTTAATTGATGCCTCTCTGTTGCACAGGAAGTAATACACCGTTCTTAACTTTTTTCTGCCCGTTATTCGAAAGGTTTCTCTTTCAGGTAATCTAAGGAGGCTGAATTCAAATTCTCTACTGGTTCCCATGAATTGTGAGATTTAGAAAAATTTCGCCATTTAATCAAATATAGTAGTTTGCTATTTTTATATTTGCCTCTGATCACACGCTCTATCTCAATTTCAACATCGTTTTTTATTATCTGGTTATCTGGTGACAAGTTAAGTAGCGTTTTAGACTGTTGTTTTACTTTAAGTGGCACGAATGATTCTTCAAGACAATCTTCCTGCACTAAGTCATCTACAGAAATTCTTTGTTCGGGATCTGCAGGGGCAAAGTTGTTATTTAGGCGAACGTATCAATCATAGGTATACTTCATTTGGTTGACATGTATAGGTGATACAAGGAGTTTATTACTTTCTAAATGTCTTAATACTCGAACGTTTACTGGACCTGTCTGTTGTACCAGAAGATAGGGGCCTAACCAACACTTAGACAATTTCTTTGACAGACCTATTTGGGCTTTGGGGACATAAATCCAACCCGGTGGATATTATTTAGGGTTTAAACCTTCGTCGAGCGGTCTTTACTGCAGAATAATTACCGGTTTTGGGAGTGGTCACGGGCGATTATGAACCGAGCCGACCGAGTGACCGTATTTTGGCATGGCCAATGGCGATAAAGTGGCCACGCTAGATAGCGATTATATCATGCTTATTTCACACTTTGTATCACAACACAACATTATTTTTTTCTTTTCTTTTGTGGTGAAGCAATGGTTTGCTTTTTTAGCCAGGAACCCGATCCAGACTATAACCAGAGGTACCGCTGGGTGCTTCCGGTGGAAAACCCCTGCCAGTGCACCCAGATTGAAGTGGGTGGGGTAAATACCCGTACACCCTGCAGACCCTTAAATGTGACCTACTATGACATCTTTCTGCGCAGCAACAACCCAGAGGAGATTCAACAATGGCTGAATTGTTCTGGTAACAAAACAAACTTTACCTTTTCTCTGGAAACAAACATCTTCGCAGTCTTTTCATGATCCATAGAATTAACGGGAAATGGGTTCACCATTTCTATGGTTACCCCCCCCCCCCCATTGAATCATCCTTTGCTTACACAGTAATACACATAATACCACACTGCATGCATTCCACAATGGTTCGCAGCTGTAGTGAATTAAAGTGAATATACACGATGCCATTAATACAAGCTTCCACAATCAATGAGATTATGATGCTGCACTTTCACCACTTTCTACGACAAATATAAAAAAATAATATGAACAAAATCAGAGATTTGATATGAACAAAATCAATAAACTTAAATAAACTTGCAGTCCATTACCGTCTCACGTCAAATGCGTTTACTGTACATGTCTAGACATGTGCACACATACAGACGATAGGTAGGCCTAGAACTATTGTATAAAGGGTTCTGCATAACCACATTCAGTGAAGTGCATATAGATTTATAAAGGATTCCTCTGCTATGAATTATAGGATTGAAGGATTCCTGTCAATGATTAAACAATTCCTCTACTGCGAATTCTTATGGTACCTTTTCACTTTGGTGGTCTCAGTGTCTCCTCTTCTTTATCACTCCTTTCTCTCCCGCCTTTTTCTAGTTTCCAATGTTATTTCCGTTCTTTCTGAAGTTTTTATCAATTAGTTATTTCTCCAGGTTATCTCTCCTTTATCTTCATCTTTGTCTCTTGATTTTTTCTTAGAAAAACAAGCTGTAACAATTCCGTGGCATCAATAACAAGTAAATGTTGGAGAAATTATGAGTATTATAATGTGTGGTTTATAGCATATACAAGTTGTTGTTGTTGCTGCTGCTGCTGCTGCTGCTGCTGCTGCTGCTGCTGCTGCTGCTGCTGCTGCTGCTGCTGCTGCTGCTGCTGCTGCTGCTGCTGCTGCTGCTGCTGCTGCTGCTGCTGCTGCTGCTGCTGCTGCTGCTGCCTGCTGCCGTTGCTGTTGCTGCTGCTGCTGTTGCCGCTGCCGCCGCCGCCGCTGCCGCTGTTGCTGTTGCTGCTGCCGTTGCTTGTTGCCGTTGTTGCTGTTGCTGCTGTTGCTGCACGTTGCTGCTGCTGCTTGTTGCTGCTGTTGCTGTTGTTGCTGTTGCTGTTGCTGTTGCTGCTGTTGTCAGCTGCTGTTGCTGTTGCTGCTGTTGCTGCTGCTGCTGTTGCTGCTGCTGTTGCTGCTGCTGCCTGTCATTGCCGTCGTCATTGCCGCTGCTGCCGCTGCTGTTGCCGCTGCCGTTGCGTCGTCATTTCGCCGCTGTCATTGCCGCCGCTTGTCCGTTCGCCGCCGCTGCCGCCTGCTGTCGTCGCTGCCGTTGCCCGTCGTTGCTGCTCGCTCGTCATGCCCGTCATTGCCTTGCCTGTCATCGTCGCCTGCGTCAGCCGCCGCCTGCCGCTCGTCTGCCGCTGCCGTCTGTCGTCGTCTGCCGCCGTCGTCACGTCACCGCTCGGTTGTTGCCGCTGCTCGCTTGTCGCTCGTCACCGTTGCCGTCAGCTGTCAGTTCGTCGCGTCGCCGTCGTCGTCGTCATTGCCGTCGTTGTTGCCGCCGTTGCCGCTGTCGCTGTGCTGCCGTTGTCGTTGTCGTCATTTGCCGTTGTCACCGTTGTTGTTGTTGTTGCTGTCCGTTGTTGCCGTTGTTGCCGTCATTGCTGTTGTTGTCATTGCTTGTTGTTGTTGTTGTTGTTGTTGTTGTTGTTGTTGTTGCTGTTGTTGTTGTTGTTGTTGTTGTTGTTTTTTGTTGTTGTTTGTTGTTGTTTCGCGTTAGCACAGCATGAAAAGAAAGATCTTGTTTTCCTTTCTGCCGGTTACACCTCGAGTCAAGCTACGTCCCGTAGCCTTAGATCTCGAGTGTCTTTCGCAGAATCCTTGCTGTCCCTAAGAGTGCCGCCTTCTGTAGTAATTCTACTCTAACAGATGTTCCTATCTCCTTGAGATGTTTCTCCAACGCCTTCGGGATTGTACCCAGTGCTCCCACTACCACAGGAATAACCTTCACCTTGACTTGCCACAGCTTGCGGAGTTCTCTGGCTAAATCCTGATATTTCTGCACCTTCTCCTGGGAAAGTAATTCCATCCGAATGTACCCTTTTACCCCTCTTCATGGTCATCGCAGCACATTTCTCCAGACCAAACTTCATGCCGATGTCATCGCTGAAGATCCGTACAGTCTGCACCAAGGAATCAATCTTTATTATTATTATTATTATTATTATTATTATTATTATTATTTCGGATTAGCACAGCATGAAAAGAAAGATTTTGTTTTCCTTTCTGCCGGTTACACCTCGAGTCAAGCTACGTCCCGTAGCCTTAGATCTCGAGTGTCTTTCGCAGAATCCTTGCTGTCCCTAAGAGTGCCGCCTTCTGTAGTAGTTCTACTCTAACAGATGTTCCTATCTCCTTGAGATGTTTCTCCAACGCCTTCGGAATTGTACCCAGTGCTCCCACTACCACAGGAATAACCTTCACCTTGACTTGCCACAGCTGGCGGAGTTCTCTCGCTAAATCCTGATATTTCTGTACCTTCTCCTTCTCCTTCGAAGCTACTCTACTATCACCCGGCACAGCTATATCAATAAGATGACACATCTTTGCATGCTTATCCAAGACAACAACATCCGGCCGTCTATGTTCTATAACATGATCTGTCTGGATGTTGAAGTCCCAGAGAATCTTGACATGGTCCGTTTCTTCAACCTTTTCCGGCACATGGTCGTACCACTTCGATTGCACCTTGACACCGTACTTCTTACACAGATCCCAATGGATCAACTTGGCCAACTTGTCGTGTCTGCCTTTGTACTCTGTCTGAGCATGCACTCTGCATTCGCTGACAATGTGAAATACAGTCTCCTCCGCCGCATTGCACATTCTGCACATAGAAGAGACATCTGACTTCTCGATCCTTGCCTTCATCACATTCGTCGGCAGAGACTGGTATTGCGCTGCAGTAATCAGACCCTCAGTTTCTTTCTTTAGTTCTCCTCTCCTCAACCATTCCCAAGTCTTGCTACTTGCCACTTCTTCAGTACATCTCAGGAATCGGTCGTGCAGTGGTTTTTCCTGCCAATCTCGTGTTCTTTCTTCTCTTCTTTGATTCTTATACCCTTTGGACCCAATTCGTCTGCCTTCATGTATTTCTGCGCAACCTTCAACAACTTTTCCCGAGTACTTCTTACATGACACTGCAAGCTCCTTCTCGATGTTAACGCTGTCTGATACACTAAGTAACCCTCTTCCGCCCTCTGACCTCGGTAGATAGAGTCTGCTGACATTCGACCGTGGATGTAACATACCGTATATCGTCATCACTTTCCTCGTTTTCCTGTCAGCAACATCTAGATCTGCCTTAGTCCACTCGACAATTCCCGCACTGTATCTCATTAGTGACACAGCCCAAGTGTTGATCGCCTTTATCATATTCCATCCATTCAGCTTGGACTTCAAACACTTCTTCACTCGTCTTATATACTCTTTCTTAAGTCTCTCTTTCGATTCCTCGTGCAGTACATGATCTGCTTCAAGCACTCCAAGATACTTATAACTTTCTTCTTCACCCAACGCCCTCAATTGTGTGCCATCTGGTAAAGCAATTCCATCCGAATGTACCCTTTTACCCCTCTTCATGGTCATCGCAGCACATTTCTCTAGACCAAACTTCATGCCGATGTCATCGCTGAAGATCCGTACAGTCTGCACCAAGGAATCAATCTCTTTCTCGTTCTTCGCAAACAACTTCAGGTCGTCCATGAAGAGCAGATGATTAATCCTGCATCCATCCTTCGTCATCTCGTATCCCGCACTAACTTTCCTCAAAATCATCGTCAAAGGGAACAGCGCCAAAACAAACAACAGTGGAGACAGAGAATTGCCCTGGAAAATACCTCGTCTGATGTTTACCTTACCAAGACATTCATCACTGGCCATCAGATTTGTTCTCCATGTCTTCATGCTCTCACCCAGGAGACATTTCACCGCATCAGCTGCCCCTATCATATCCAAACATTCCATAATCCACGAGTGTGATACCATGTCGTATGCCTTCTTGTAATCTATCCATGCCATGGCCAGATTAGTTTTCCTGTTCCTACAGTCCTTTAGCACCGTCTTATCAATGATGAGTGGGTCTTTCGTTCCTCTTGACCGCTTCTTGCAACCTTTCTGCTCATCTGGAAATTATTATTATTATTATTATTATTATTATTATTATTATTATTATTATTATTATTATTATTATTATTATTATTATTATTATTATTATTATTATTATTATTATTATTATTATTATTATTATTATTATTATTATTATTATTATTATCCTCAGACATAATCCCACCTGTCGTACAGTGTCCATCAGATACAATGCTATTTGCCGGAGAGGGAGAGAACGTGGTATCTATTCCATGGGACTGGGAACCATTCACGGTAAGTCTAGAATGAAAACGTTAATAAAAATGAAAACGTTTTTATTTCTCATATAGTATTTTGAAAATGCTACTTGTGCAGCGAAATCATGATAAGCTTTTTTTAAACTATATTTAGAGCCCGTTATACATTAATATCTCTTCCAGGGTACCGATGCTGGTCGTGATATCCCTGCCGTTTTACAGACCATCAACTCAGACCCTTTCACCGGTTCAAAGCCCACTACGCTAGATGAAGGAACCTACTCATTGGTCTACGCAGCAACAGACATCGCTGGCAACAAAGGGTTGTGCACAATGCGTATTCAGACCAAAGGTAAAACATTTACCTTTATTTACTGAATTTTCTGCAAATTGTTGTGCAAAATTGTGTGATTTTCTAAAAAAGGAAACAACTGTATATTTCCTCAACCTATAAACAATATAGGGCCTACTTATTAATGTATACAAATTTTGTTTCTTTAGTGTTGTCGTCATGCCGTGCATACATTGATGCTGGGCTGTCCCGTGGGAGTGGTATCTACAAGATCACGCCTCCATCTGGATGCAGCGACGTCTCCACCGGACCAATAGACGTGTGTAAGTTCTTCAGTCTCGCTATGCATCTGTTGGCGTGACAGTCCGTCGAGATGTCTCTTTGTCTGTCTGCTTGCCTTTCATAAGGTTTGACATGTAGACCAACATAATGGAGTGAGGGGGAGACAGTGTATAAAACAAGTGCAAAATACAGAAAGAGACATTCAAAATGATACCCCCTCTCTTCTTTAAATTTGTTAAATTGTCCCACAGCGAAATATTTTACACCATTTTTACCCTTGATAGGGGTGGGGTAGTTTTTCTATGAACTCAATTAACAATATTTTCGAGCAAATATTTTCCGGGGGCTAAATTTTTTCCAAAATTTGTCGCAAACATAATTTTTGTATATAAGATATCACTTTGAGGAAATGTACAACATTGGTAATGTTGGCAGTACTGATTCTATAAGTACTTTTTATCAAGATAAACATTAAACGAAAGCCTATAGCACGGCTTGTTAGATTGTGTAACTTAGGAAAGAGTACTCTTTCTTAAATGCGAACTGCAAATTATTTTCTTACAAAAATATGTTTTCACCTCAGAAAAATTTATTTCTAGGGAAGACTAATGCCATCATCAGCTTAACACTTGTTAGGTTTTACATCTAATTCGACCATTTTGCTTTGTTTTAATTACCAATATACCTCTTCTAAAAACCATTCCTTTCAAACGTCAATATTGATATGAACTGTGGTTCTTTTTTCTTCAGATTGTGATCAGGAGTCGAACGGTGGAGGTTGGATGAGGTAAGTCAGTGCTATACAACAACAATTTAGTTAAATCCAATCACAATTAACAGTTACAACAACATGGCGACGTCGATAGTTGAGAATGAATGAACCGAGAATGAATGAACCGATAGTTCCCGCCCACCCTTACATGTAGCAACGCCTGCGTAAACAAAATAGTTGAGGATCAATTTTAATAGTTGGAAAAAGTTATTATCCCGTAAATAAATAACAAATATACAAACTAAATTGAAACATAAGGCCCTGTGCCTTTGATTTGCCCATTCTTTAAATATTTACGTAGGAAAACGGTTTAAATTAATTCAAATTAATAGCAGATCCTATAGAACGGGTACTTTCATTACCAAATATAGACTTTGCGCAAAGATTTTACGTAATGCATGCTGGTTTATGATCAATGAATACCGCAAATTATCAAATCAAAATAAGATAAGAAAATATAAGAAAACAATGAATCGCAATGAATTGCAATGAATTGTGGATATCATATAAATGTATTTCCACTTGGACTGAATTAAAGGAATTTATTTTATTGATTCATGTTTTCCATTAAACCAAAAAGGTTTTACTACAAGTTTGGTCCTCACACTTGCTTCAAGTACGACTTCACCTAGACCGGTGAGCTGATCAGCTGTCTTGGGTTAGACACCCAAATCACCTCGTTTGCTGTGAGTGATGACGTCACTACTATCAACAGGGAAAACTCGTGGATTCTCGAAAAAAGTTATTGGAAAATAGACACAAACGTCATTATTAATTTGTCGCAGAATGCTATAATCGCCAATTTGGCCAATTGCAAAACGCCATCGGGTACCGACTGGTCCCAGGATTATGAAGGTAATAACCTCGTACATAAACATTAAAGGCAGTATACAGTTTTATGAAGGTAATAACCTCATACACAGGAATAAACAATATAAAGTCAGTATACACTATTGGTAAAATGTCTGTAAATATATCAACACAAGAATCAAGAGGTATGTACAGAATCCAACATTAACAATTTAAAAAAATTAAAATGCATTTAGATTATATTTTTCATTCCAACGATAAAATGGATAAGTTTTTACATAATAATTAGAATTTTTCGGTTAATATCAAACGGGAGGTATAGCCTTCACCCACACTTATAAAACTAAATTGTTGTGGGGAAACCAGACCTTTGTAAACAGGATAATTCTTCTGCCGTCACTATGTGTTGGTAACTAGTGCACATAGCTATGCAGAGGTTAAACACTTATCCAAAAGTAGGCAGACAGAATTCGAGTTGAGCCGTTTTAATGGAAGCAGTGTGAAACTGTAAACTGTAAACAAACAATACAGAACACATGAGTTAAAAGAAATAAACCACTACACTGAATAGCAATAATATGCAAGAAGCCTTAGGACTAAGACAAGTCTACCCTAACTTAAATATAGGTGGGCACAGAAAAACCACGAGCCACATAAACAGAATGGAAAGTAACAGAGATCTAGAGAAAATGCTCTTTCTGAAACCTCATTATATTACAGAAAATGGCCCCACACAGGGGCAAATGAACATGAATTCTCTACAATCACACAGATAAAATTGGGAAGCAATATCCAGAAAGGGCAGTAACAATAAAGATTTGATGTGCCCAATAACCCAGTCATAACACTGAACGTTTATACAATGCAGGCATGTATTATACAGTATGTCCCAACAAAAGTGTCACTCTAACTATTTCTGAAAATATACCAAACCCCGAAATACATTTTGGAACTTTTTCAATTGCACAGATACTCCTAATCCTTGGCCTAAACACCTGTGAGTTTTATGTAATTTCTCACATAAAGGATTAGGAGTATATGTGCAACTGAAAAAGTTCCAAAATTTATTTCGTGGTTTTGGTATATTTTCAGAAATAGTTAGAGTGACACTTTTTTCGGACATACTGTATAAGTACATGTAGGCCTACATGTGGTCATACGACATGACGAACACTAATTGTGGCAATAAACTAGCATTATAAACAAAGTAGTAAACGAGCTAGCAAAAACTATACATTATAAAAAGCAGAATAAGGTAACTTACAGATCGTGCTTGTCAAGGGCATGAAACAAGGATTATAATATGCAACTGCACTACTTGAGCAAGGTTTTTTCTAACGTGAATCACATGGATTGCAAAAACGCTAAGTATAAAAACCAATAACACTAGAGGGCGCTAAACTAACGAACGAGTGGTCCAACAGTCTCAAGGGCGGAACAATAATTATTGAAATTCAGGTACCAGACAATATTACGTAAGCCACATTACGGAATCTGTTATAATTCATATTCGAATGTCATATTCGAACAATCAAATTATGAATAAATACATTATGATGTCTTTAATAGGACTATTTGTAATGTATGTGACACTTGCCCATTCCTCTGTGTACCCAATCTAACCCAGGACTTTGAACAAAAGGGAAAATAGGTCATTTGTTGTTTTAACAAACAGGAACAGTAGGTTATCGGTTGTTCGGAACAATCGATGGGAGCAATTTCCTTTGTACTTGTATTCACATTCAAAGTGAGAACTTATATCAAAAGGGACAATAGGTCCTCAGTCGCTATCACAATGAGAACAATAGGTCCTTGCTTTGGTTGTCGAATAATAGAGAACAATAGAAGGTCACGTTTGCAGGAGTTTACAAAAGATGCGAGGAGGTGTGGGGTGTGTGTATGTACTTGTCAAAACAATTCTAACCAAGACTTCGAATAAAAGGGGAACAATACGAGTTCCTTTGTTTACACCATATAGGTGTATAAGGTGTGGGGTTGTGTACATGTACTTGTGTACCCATACAAACCTAGCACTTTGAACTAACAGGACAACAGGTCCTATGTTGTTTTTACAAAAGAGAACAATAGAGGGAAACAATAGGAGGTCATTGGTTTACAAGGTCACCAAATACACATATATGAGTGCGTTTGAACATTTGACCTCAATTTTGAATGTTTCTCTTTTACTTATATATTTCTCTCACTTATATTTTTTTCATATTTATATTATATTTTTCTTATATTTTTATGTATTATTTATATTTTTCTCTTGCCAATATATTTTGTCTCTGTTACTTTTTAAAAGGTGGTATTGAGTTCATAAAAGGTTTCCTGTCTACAAATGGCAACTGGGCAAACTTGTTCACAGGATGTCCTGGGGAATTCTTCAATTTAGGGGACAAAGTACCGTTCCGATTCGGTGGAAAGGCTAGCCACGCTGGTGAATTCATTAATACGAAATGTAACAAGTACAGTATTGATGCTGAGAAGCGGCCAACTTCTCTGTGGTAAAAAAAAACCACTTTCATTATTAAGAATAAAGCAATATAGGTCATGTACTTTTCAACTAATGTTGAATGGACAGTTGATTTCACTGAAACCAGGCCAATACCATATTCCATCAAATTATATAACATATAAAATTGTGTTGGTATCGAGTTTCGAGTTTTACTAAAATGATAGCACCTCACAACGACATTATTCAGATGTTTGATACCATCATTAACTTTACAACTAAGTAAAATTCATTGCGATCGGTTATGGTTTTTGTGATTACAATAGTGACTAGTATAAGTTTTGAGGCTTTGCATGGTGGAATATCGATATATTTTCGGTTTGCGGTAACACCATGTGTTTATCTCAACTAACGTGAAGCTGAGGTACAGGTTCTGAAAAGAACCGTATCGCACAACTCGTATCTCAACCTTCGTTAAGTGAGAAAGGTTCAAGGAGAACCAATTTCGGGCAACTCGTTTTTCTCTACTGTCGCTAAGTGAGAAATATGGTTCAGGGAGAACCATGGGGACTTCACGGGTTAATATGGTTCAGGGAGAACCATGGGGACTTCACGGGTTATTCTCAACGTTTCGAAGGAACTAAAGGAATTAAATCCGATAGCTTTTTCGATATGACCCCACACATCGACTCTTTGCACTGTGAAATTAATAATGCCCTCTGGTTCAAGAAAGTTTTTGTTAGGGAAATTGCTAATCTCGCAAAAAAGAAATGGACTTATTTGAATGAAGACAAACGCGCGAAAGAACAGTTACAAGCTGCAGAAGATGAGCTAAATAATAAACTGCGACAGGGCATTGGACTTCAAAAACACCTGATGCAACCAGGAAATTATTCAAGACTTTTGCTGAGTGAAAAATCAATGAAAATTATATTGGCTCTTATTCCTGAAGGTCGCCAAGGAGTGATACAGCAGCTAGTTCATGAATATACCCTGCTAAAGCGAGTTTGGAAAGCAACAAATCCGAATGACTCCTGTAAAGAATTGCTTAAAAATTACCCAGCAAATGCAAGGACATTTATGAGAACACTACATACTAGCGCGAAGCTGAGGTACAGGTTCTGAAAAGAACCGTATCGCACAACTCGTATCTCAACCTTCGTTAAGTGAGAAAGGTTCAAGGGATAACCAATTTCGGGCAACTCGTTTTTCTCTACTGTCGCTAAGTGAGAAATATGGTTCAGGGAGAACCATGGGACTTCACGGGTTAATATGGTTCAGGGAGAACCATGGGGACTTCACGGGTTATTCTCAACGTTTCGATTAGCCTGCTCTAATCTTCGTCAGGAGAATGAAGAGGTTTGCCGATGCAACTCCTTAAGTAGTATTTGCTGGGATTATGTGTAGAATGGGAAGTGTTCCGATTGGTGCTACTGTTGTGTGATGTGTTGTGATTGGTTGCCACCGTGGCATTGTTCTTGTTGTGTGTGTTTCCTGCTGTGTGAGTTGCCTGCTCGCTGAGGCGTGTCAGTTGACAGTGGGGTGTGGGTGTTGGTGGATGGTAGGATTGAATGCCAAATGTTGCTGATGAAAAAGCCGATGTCCTGGGGACAGTGTCATGTTTATAAATCTCAATAGCCTCTCTGATACGACGGGTGTGCCAGTGCTTTTCCGGGGCTATGATCTTTGCATTCTGCCAGTCAATGATGTGGTCCAAATCGGTGGAGTGTTTGATGATCGCAGATTTGTCACATTCCCCTCTGCGGCCGTGGGCCTTGTGTTCATTGAGCCTGGTCGTAAGGTCTCTGCCGGTCTCGCCAATGTACACTTTCCCACAAGTGCAAGGAATTCGGTAAACCCCAGCTTGACAGCTGGGATCATGTCTGTCCTTGTGGGTGTGTAACTTCGTTTCCAACTTGTTTCGAGTCCGGTAGTAGACCTTAATGTCAGCTTCCCTCAGGATACGCTGAATCTTGTGTCAATTGTGGCCAATGTACGGTAGGACGGCAATAGGTTTTTCGGTAGCGTCAGAGGATCGTGGAGCGTTCCTATTCGGGAGGAACTTAAGCTTATCAGGTCTGTACCCATTGTCTCTTAACACGGCGTTAAGATGTTTCAACTCGGATGGCAAGTGCTCTTTATCACTGATAGTGTGTGCCCTTCGAAGTAGGGTGCGATTCACGGAGGATTTCACGGATGGTGGGTGGAACGACCGGGCATTTAGGTAGCGGTCTGTGTGTGTAGGTTTTCTGTAAACCGAATGCCCAAGTGAGCCATCATCCCGTTTGGAAATGAGTGCATCAAGGAAAGGCAACGAGTCGGATGTCTCAGTTTCCATGGTGAATTGAATGCTCGGATGTTGCTGGTTGAGGTGACCGAGGAAGTCACTCAGTTTGTCGGAACCGTGCTGCCAAATGATGATGAAGTATCATCTACGTATCGAAGCCATAGTTTGGGTTTGTATCGTGCCGTCTCGAGGGCTTTCTGTTCGAAATCTTCCATGAAGATGTTTGCTAGGACCGGGGATATCGGGGATCCCATTGGAGTGCCCAAAGACTGTTGATAGTAAGTCTCTCCATTGGAAGTATGTGGATTTCACACATAATGAAAGTAGATCAACGATTTGATCTGGCGTTAGGCTGGTTCGTTCCGGGAGCGTGCTATCATGTTCGAGTACCGACTTGGTTACGAGGATAGCCTCGTCTGTCGGTACATTGGTGAATAATGACTTGACGTCAAAACTCACTAGCGTGTCGGAAGGCTGCAATATGGTTCCCTTTATGATGTTGATAAACCCTGCTGAATTGGGTACATGGTGGGGCGTCTTACCCACGAGTGGGTGTAAGAGCTTTGTCAAGTGTTGGGCGAGGTTATACGTGGGGGAACCTCGGGATGAGACAATCGGTCGGAGCGGTCTGTCTGGTTTATGAATCTTTGGTAGGTCAAATAATCTTGGGCATTTCGAGCTGGACGGACGGAGGTGCCTGTATAGTGCTTTGGGTAAGGCTAAGACATCAAGTCATTACCTAAATGCCCGGTCGTTCCACCCACCATCCGTGAAATCCTCCGTGAATCGCACCCTACTTCGAAGGGCACACACTATCAGTGATAAAGAGCACTTGCCATCCGAGTTGAAACATCTTAACGCCGTGTTAAGAGACAATGGGTAGAGACCTGATAAGCTTAAGTTCTGTAGGGATTTCCTGGTTAAGAGCATGAATATAATTTAGGATTTCTGCAACAATCTTCAAAAATCAATTTCAATTATTCAATAAAATTATCAGAAGGTACCCTACGTTTTAATGTGTGATCCACTAACAAAAATGTATGATCAAACACAAAAATATATACTTGATTTGGGCAATTTATTATAAATTAAGTCACTTCTAAACCGGTGATTAATAAAACCCTTTAAATTACAATGTTACAGCGTTCAGTTTAGTTCAAGCGAAACAAATGCTCTACAAGTGATAAAGTGATAACGCTCATGGGATGAAAGTAGCGTTTTTACAGTCCGTCGATCCGTGCTGCGACGTGGTGATGTCATACGATGAAAACACAAAAATGGCGGTGCTACGCTCACACGATGAAAACACACAAAATGTCTGTGCTACGCTCACACGATGTAAACACACAGAAATAGCGGTGCTCAGCTCACACGATGCAAACACATGGGTGCAGAAAACGCAACTGGTCGTTTAACTCCCTGGTGAAATCTGAATAATTAGACAAACGACTAAAGTCACACCAAACGACCTGCTCACTGGCTCAGTAAAAAAATGTCGGTTGATCTGGTCGACGCTATTAAAGTATTATATTTATAACATTATCTTTCTCATAGCTGGTTGTGTGTGTTCCGCGTTTTCACAATCTTGAGTTTCATTTCATCCGACCATACCATCAGTACATCGTGTTAAAGTAATACACGTACGTACGAGAGCCAGCAAAGAAAACAACGGAAAAAACATGGCCCCAAAAGGAATACTAATTCGGGCTCTGATTGGCTAAGAACTGTGGTACTAATGAATATGTTAATTAAAAAAACTTATTGGTTAAGTAATTGAATATACACTACATATTCATCAAAACAAGGCAATAAACTGGCTCCCTGTCTAGGCAAGTTTCTGGGTTGATTGAAAGAAACATCTAAATGCTTGAATTTAACATGGTAAAAAAAAATCTTAGCCAAGATTATATAACAACTATGATTAAATATCAAATAACAAATAATTGTTTTTGTGACTGGCTACTACAGTTCCTCCCGAATAGGAACGCTCCACGATCCTCTGACGCTACCGAAAAACCTATTGCTGTCCTACCGTACATTGGCCACACTTGACACAAGATTCAGCGTATCCTGAGGGAAGCTGACATTAAGGTCTACTACCGGACTCGAAACAAGTTGGAAACGAAGTTACACACCCACAAGTACAGACATGATCCCAGCTGTCAAGCTGGGGTTTACCGAATTCCTTGCACTTGTGGGAAAGTGTACATTGGCGAGACCGGCAGAGACCTTACGACCAGGCTCAATGAACACAAGGCCCACGGCCGCAGAGGGGAATGTGACAAATCTGCGATCATCAAACACTCCACCGATTTGGACCACATCATTGACTGGCAGAATGCAAAGATCATAGCCCCGGAAAAGCACTGGTACACCCGTCGTATCAGAGAGGCTATTGAGATTCATAAACATGACACTGTCCCCCAGGACATCGGCTTTTTCATCAGCAACATTTGGCATTCAATCCTACCATCCACCAACACTTACAACCCACTGTCAACTGACACGCCTCAGCGAGCAGGCAACTCACACACAGCAGGAAACACACACACCAAGAACAATGCCACGGTGGCAACCAATCACAACACATCACACAACAGTAGCACCAATCGGAACACTTCCCATTCTACACATAATCCCAGCAAATACTACTTAAGGAGTTGCATCGGCAAACCTCTTCATTCTCCTGACGAAGATTAGAGCAGGCTAACCCGTGAAGTCCCCATGGTTATCCCTGAACCATATTTCTCACTTAGCGACAGTAGAGAAAAACGAGTTGCCCGAAATAGGTTCTCCCTTGAACCTTTATCACTTAACGAAGGTTGAGATACGAGTTGTGCGATAAGGTTCTTTTCAGAAAAACGAGAAAAACGAGTTGCCCGAAATAGGTTCTCCCTTGAACCTTTATCACTTAACGAAGGTTGAGATACGAGTTGTGCGATACGGTTCTTTTCAGAACCTGTACCTCAGCTTCACGTTAGTTGAGATAAACACATGGTGTTACCGCAAACCGAAACAATAGTGACTAGTGGTTTTAAATTGTAATACAATCTTGCTTTGCCGTTCAATTGCAGGGAAACGGACAACATCAGGGTCATGTGGATCAAGACCTAGTCGACTTCTTAATGGGAAAAATTGTTCTCGGAAACTTCAACAAGACGACAGATGATGAGGAGTGTAAAAGTGACTATGTTTTAATGTCTTTCCGATAACACTTAATGAACACGTTTTTGCGTTGATTTTTTAACTGTTAAACGCATCGCGGTGTTTATTTTTTAACCAATGTATACCGCGTTTGTGCGTTAATGAAGGCACGTTGACAAGTTAAAAACCTGGACACAAAACATGTATAGAGGGACACGTTTACTTTCAAGGCTTATAAATTTATACAAAGACGCGTTCGTATAATAAACGTTGTTTTTACAGTTTACACGTAGATTATCCATTGCACCTCATGCTGACACATACGTTGTATGCGCTCACCCACCCGTACTCGTAGCTGCATTGCACACATTAGACCTGTGTGATCAATTTCACAGAGCTGTTTGGCAGAGAATGTTGCGAATATTTTCGCTCAGCATTTTAAAACAGACTACCAGCCAAATTAAACACATTCTGTATGTAACTTTGGATGGTGACTAACGGAAATTGCTTAGAAAATGTTTCTTGTAAGCAGCCAAATACAAAACCCTATGTATTTGCAATAAGCACCAGCGATGAATGTTAAAGATAAATCTTAAAATCTACTTGGTGTAAAGTATATTGATGGTATTCTTATTTTTTTGCATAGTACCATTATTTTTGTGAAATTGTTCATAACTGTTTAATTCTGAAGGCTCAAATATCAAATTCTGAAATTAACGAATTATAATCTAACACCACATGGTGTAAAGTTGGTATAAGTATTGAGAAATTATTCCGTCATGGTTTCATCTAAGAGAAGAAAGATATTTTGGTGTGACATAAAACATTATAACAAAATAAATCAAAAGATAAATAATACTTTCCGTCGTTTCTATTGTGATGACATTTTCAAAAGCCACTTATATTATACATTTATTGAAATTATATGTTACCAATTCCCAATGTTGTACCTTCCCATCAGGCCTAGGGGCATAATGTGTTTTAATAATATTTTCAGAAAGTATTGTCTGGAAGTATTGTCTGATCACGATGAAATTTTCTGACCTTTCCTAACTCGTTTCACTGTTGTTGTTTTTTAAATACTATGTTTGCTACTTTAAGACATTTAGTATGTGTTTTGGGTCATGTGACCACATCCAATGCATTCTGGAAATCCAATATGGACGCCATTACGTTTAAAATTAATTTAATATAAATAGCGGCCTCTAACGGTAAAGTAAGTGACGTCACGTTATTGCTTGTACTAAAGACAACATTTGTGCCAAATTTCATGACCAATGGATGAAATTTAAGGAAGTTATGGGGAAAATACTGTTTTTAATTTTTTTTAAATTACCATGGGTATATATGAGGCCTGGAAAGTTTTCAAGGCCTCATTTGATAGATCGTGTCAAACTGCACATACCTAAGAAGTTTCATGAATCCAGCACCCCCCCCCCCTCCCCCCAGGACTGAGAAAGAAAAAAGCCCAGGCTTGATAGGGTTAAGAGGAATTTGAGTAAGTGAATTCAACTGATGATATCTCAAATTTGTTTTGCATTTTATTCCTGGATTGTTTTGCTTAAATAATAGCCTTCTCAATAATTGTGTATGCCCTAAGGCTAATAGTTTTAATTGACTAACGTAATTGTAATCGTAATTAATATTTTTGCCGCCGTAAAAGTAATTGAAACTGTAATTGAAAATATATTCATTGCTGTCGTTTTAATTTAATTGTTTACGCCACTTTAATTGTAATTATAATACACCGTTCAAACCGCACTAAAGTGCCTAATTACCTTTGTTTGCTGGGGTGAATTTTCGTGTTCGCCAAAACATTCTCCTGGACAGGTAGTCAAATCAAAATGGCGGCGCGATCTGTAAGCTTTTGCCGCTGTTTTCAACATGGTAAATGCCACATTTTGAGCTCATTTGAATGAATCTAACGAGCAATATAGCTACATCTAAAGTGGAGTGTTTCCATTGCAAGTGATAAACTGAGCGTATTCACAGGTTTATACAGCCGAAAAAAGACACAATCACTTCGCGAGTTCTGTGAATTTACGTAGCTGCCCAGGTTGGACTTTCACCTTCGTGTACTCCGTAGTCCATAATTATTCATCATGGTATTTGCAATGTCCTAGTATTAGGGCTTTAAAAACTAGGGTGTCAAAATCAGCATCAGTGGCGTTCACATTGGGCAACTCACTCAATATAAATACCATGGAAGAAGAAAGTTGACACCATTGGTGTTATTTAAACACCGCAGTTTTCAGGGTAAAGACCGCCGCCTTATCGCACATTGTCGTTAAATGGAATTGTGTTACTTGTGTAATTCTACTAAAATTATAACAACAATTATGTGATAGCCAAATTATTAAGTAGATTTAGTGCGATTTAGTATATATTTGTAATTTTTTTTAATGTGATTGAAATATACATTTTATTGAGAAATTGAATAATGGTTTATAATTGAATGATAATACCTTAATACTTAATTATTTTAATACAAACGTAAACATTATTTTTGCAGACATCTCAAAATAGTTTTTTTTATGACTACTATTAACATTGTAAACAATATACCTTACACAGAGGGCAATCTGAAAGTGAATGTATTATCTCATGAGGCAAAGACAAACAAAAGTCCCCGGTTTATGGTCACAGGTCAGCTTCAAAATCGGTGCGGTGACGCACTTTTTGTTTATGTTTTATTTTTAATTTTTTTAATTTTATTTATTTAATTTTATTTATTATTTTTTTTTTTTGTGGTAATCTTTTTTTCTGTTTTGCCAACCAGTGAAATACGTGATACATGTATACGCGATTATTGGAACCAATCGATCCAGCAATTTTGGCAGCAATTGGACATCATTTTATCATTTCATCGTTTCAAAAAAAAAACTTAAACAAAGAAAAACTAAAGAAAACGAAAAATTCCAACGTTCGGGTCTGAGGCGACACGCGTGGAGACCAGAAACCAGAAACGTTATTTTTCTTTTTCTTTTTTTTATATTTTTTTATATTTTTATTATTATTATCATTATTATAATTTTTTTTGCCAAATAGGTTATAATTGTTAATCTGTAGTAATTTAGTATTGGTGTTATAAAATGTGAACACTGCATTGAATGTCCAATGCATTAACTTCATCGCATTAAAATTCCAGGTCTTAGATTGTTGAGTTAAAATTTTGAAGCATTCGCCAAATGGGAAAAAGGAATAAACTTTAATAAACAGTAATAATCACCTGAAGTTTATTTGGAATGGGCCATCAGTTTGCTACCAGAGAACCCCTATTCATGTAGTGTCATTGTGGATCTTTGACGTGGACTGACCTACAACTTGAGTCTGGTGCATTAGAAATATAAGGTATAGAATTGTTCATAATTCATAAATACCTGAAGTGACTCATTTTCACCCACAACATACTAAATTATCTAAATTATTGCCAATAATTTCAAGTTCGAATCGAGGAAAGAGTACTCTTTTCTTAATTCCACATTAGAATAAATACAAATACGAATAAATCTAAATGCTTTGATCTTATTCAATATTTTCTCGCTAATGACACAACGTAATATTAACTTAACATTTACAGGGTGGTTGTTTAATACAAATCGCATACCCGTTGCCAACATTACCAGTGATGTAAATACTACGTACCTTCCCTATATACGCCCTGGGTTTCTCATCATTCACTTTTAAAACTAAAGTGTTGAATCAACCTTTTAAGAGTTCGGTGAGTGACAACACTTTATAAAGTTAAATTCAACTCAAAGAAAGTGTTGAATTAACACGGAGACAAGTGAAGTATAACTTTATCAATGTTAATTCAACACTTTTATACGTTAAATCCGACTATATAAAGAGTTGTCACTGACCAAACTCTTTAAAATGTTGATTCAACACTTTAGTTTTAAGAGTGTTCAGTTATCAATGACGACAAGTTTTTTCCCAGAAATTACATGCATTTAAATCAGCGAGCACCACATTTTGTATGGCATGCCATCTTTCGTCAACCAATTGTTATTATGAACTCGATTTATCTCGTTTTTCCGCCCTTAAAAACCAGACTTTATTAGGAAAACGTGGAAATGATCATTATAATTATTGTATTATGTTATGGTTGATCTGATAAGGAATAAATATTCGCAGTTTGTTTGGAAATTGTTGAATCGTTTTTAGTGTCCCTTTTGAATGTGTGTATTAACAAACACCGAACTAGTTATACAACCCCCTCCCCTCACCGAAATTATTGCCACAAACCCGATAATAAACCCCCCTTAAAAAGAATATTTGATGCATCATTTTTTGGGGGGTCGCTAAATTTTACCTGCCCATTCACTGCCTCCTCTTCCCCAAAACAGAAATCTTCCAATCCTTGTTTCAACACGATTTGAACAGATTTTGCACGGGGATGCTGTTAAGGCACTGGGCGCTATATAAGGCAGAGGCTATAGAGTAAACCATTGTATTCATAATTGTCAATGGCAATTACAATATTGACATCATATTGCTTCGAAAACATCAAAGAAGTAATTGCATCGAAGGCTTTATTAAAATTGTAACGGTGTCTGAAGATAAAGGTACGAATTCTCATTTAACGGGGCAGTATTGCTGTGATCAACAGGACATGGAATCGGAGTGCTTGTTTTAAATTAACACATTGAAAATAATTCCCTACATGATAAGGTCGAATTAACGTTGCTGCTACATATACATGGGCCAGTAATTTTCAGTCACTGTGTTCGTCTTAAGCTAGGACCTCGATTCCATGCCATGTTGAAAGTCTACTCTGATCGTGACGACACTGCCCCTTTAATATACTGAGTGATGTTTTTTTGTTCACGGAACATAAACACGTAGTAGAAAGCTATAGACATTGGTAATTATAAAGACAGCATCTCCACAGAACTGAAGTTGCTATTGATAAACAGAATGGTATTTGTTCTCTTCCTAATTAGAATTGACCGTGAGCAAGTAGTCCAATATAAACATGCTTGATATTACAAAATAGACTGAGGGCAATTATTCAAAAAAGGCAGTGGCCATTCCGATCAAATATCAAAGGTAACCTCAGTTATTTTACGTTTTTCCCCATTTTTCCCCAGCAAGCTGGTTTGCTACTAAGCTCACTTGGCAATGAACGTTTGTATAGTATTAATCCCATTGTAGTTGTCCACGCATATCGAGGATTTGTACCTTTCCTAGATTATTACCTCCGCACCGAGGGTGTCCGGAGGTAATGTAATCAACGCTTTCGTCTCCTTTGTGCGTTGTTATATTATATGCAATGGATATCAGTGTTGTAGTCGAGACCAGCCCGTCTGAACCGAAGGACAGCAGGTCCGAGACCAAGAACCGAGACCGAAACCAAGATCCAACAGTCCGAGGGGGAGACCCTGAACCTCGAGACCTCGTGTTTAAATTAAATAATAAAAAAGTACACTAACAAAATTACATGTAACCTTAAGTAAGATTACATGTTAAACATGTCAGATACAAAAAATATGAACCATAACCGACGTTTCTGTTTGATTTCAGGTATTAATAATACGATGCACAATCATAAATTTCTTTCAAAACACCAGAATAATGAGCACATTAGGGGAAACTTTAAATCTGCATGAATACAGTACATCATATTTAATATTTTAATTTAGACAGTTCCTATGAAAACAAACTCTATGAACAAAAAACACTTGTTTGTTGACGAGAACGTGTGTGTCTTTAATCTTAAGCCAATTTTCATAGGGATGTTGAGTTGACAAGATCTATCGGATGAGGACAAATACAATTCCACGAGACACCATTAAGGTGTCTTTACTATTTTCGATTATAACATTATTACAGTACGTTGTTTATTCACAGGAGCATCAAAAGTCTTTTTTTTTCTAAAAGTGGTTGTCATTGTAACAATGGACACCCCTGATCGGTGAATTGGGTTTGAGGGGATGTTCTACAGAAAATATAGCACAAGCCAAACAATTTGAGCGTGATTAATTGAAACTTGTTTTTCTTTTATTTTTGAAACTTAATTTAAAATATTGTGTCATGGGGACACATTTATATTCCCCAGTCATGATAAGTTCATCCACTTTAAACAGCCTCTTAATCCAACAGCATTGAATTTGTTGTTGTATGACAACATATTGAAATTCTTGTCAGGTTTATAAAGATTTTTAAGAATAGCCTTTCAAGTTCTAATGTTATCTTATTGATAACCGTTCTTTTCAGAACTAATTACAACTCAGTAGAGAATTTCACATTTCACATTTCACAAGTTTTACCTAGTTATCTTATTGGGAAAACACAGTGCGGGTGAGGCGTGTGCTTTTTTAAATAATTAAGATTAAGTTGACTGGCCAAGATGTAAGCATCACTGCCCTTCTTTTCAGCAAGAATTGTGACTGGACGAGACGAATAATATCCACTGAATATTTAGTATGATAAATATATTTTCAAGCTAGAATACAATAAACAAAATACCCCAAAATGCACGTATAATTTCAAGTTTAACAACTTTTGTGTGTTTTATTTTATTCGTGATTACCACAACATCAATGAAATTTTAATTAACAAGATTAAACTAAAACGATCGCTACAATTCCAATATTGATTAAGCTTTTGCCCTTTAGATTTTAGATGTTGCCTTTCGTTGTACAATACTATAATACCCAAATATTAGTTTTAAAAATAGAGAAAAAATATATTTTCTGGTCTGAACAAAATTGTGTGCCGATCTTTAGCATCCATAGATGTATTACAGACTTTGAGGGATGGTTCATATTTTGGATATTACTATATTGTAACATTATACCGAATTATTATCTAACAACTATGGTGTGAATAATGTTCACATATCAATAATCCTATCAAACTAATTTCGTCTGTGGTTTCATCTTAGGGGAAAAAACAAGGAATGGTTTTATCGAATTTACACAAAGTAGCCTGACGAATACTTTGCTTTCTCAATAATATTTTTTATAGTTTTTTTTTATAGTTTTTTTTAGTTTAATCATAGAGAAAGATTTAAATATATAATATATAATTTGGGAAAAACTAAATAGTTGATAATGAACGTATGTTACACGAAATCAATCGTTTACCCTCCATTAACGTCAACACAAATACACATAAAGAGTGTCGTGGCCGAGCGGTCTAGCTTACCGGACTCAAGTTCTGGTGTTAGCAGCAGAATGTGGGTTCGAATCCCAGCCGTGACAATTGTGTCCTTGAGCAAGACACTTAACCATAATTGCTTCTCTCCACCCAGGGGTTAAATGGGTACCTGTGAGGGCAGAATTGGTTGATTAGCCCTATACGCGCTGTAATGGCAGCAATTGAGCTGTATACTCCCCAGGGAGCTGAGATGGTTTCAGGAATGATTTATGAGCCTTATGAGCAGGGGTAATGATATAATGCGCCTTGAGCACCACTTAGTTGGTGGATACGTGCGCTATATAAGTCCACACATTATTATTATGAGATGGTCATACAAAGAGTCTTACGTAATTATTATTTGCATTTAAGCATTTGAATTTTATAGGGTTTGATACGTTAGGAAATAATCAACACATTATGTGTGGGTTTTAATCCGACTAGGTTTTCGTTAAATAATAATTCAACGTGTGTTCATATTCTAGCAATAATATAAGTCAGTATTTAATTACAATTTGAAATAATACGAAACTATCCATTCATCATTATTAATCTCTATTTTAATATTACAAACTTAAACAAGATAATAAAAATTAGTTTAGACGCATACTCTTAGATTTGACTTTGCAAAATGCAAATATGTAATTGTCAATGAATGTTAGGCCAACAAAAAGTCTCCGGTTTTATAGGTCGGCTTAAAAATCGACGCGATTGTTTTCTTTTTTGGAGGTAATACCATACCCCCGATGTGAAAAAAGTGGTATAAAACACAGCACGGCAGAATTCCAATCGATCCAGCAATTTTGGCTGCGATTTTTCAAAGCAAAAAAATAAATAAATAAATAATAAAAATGCTGACGTAGGGGTCTAACCGGAAACCGGAGACTTTAGTTTTGGCCTATACGTTTTTTTTTTAAATAACACCTAAAATTACGAATTTTTTAATGTAGACAAGATTTATAAAAGACTGTTCATGTTTCTTTAAACGTTACTTAGATATATATGTTTATTAAACTAGTTTTGATTGTTGTTCTGATGCAGTTGCCGACGTACGTTCTTAAGTTACAAATAGTAATGTTATGTGGCATCTATACATTGTATACAGTTAATATAACATTTATTTGTGATGTATTATTCGAATAAATGTTGACTCAGTTGAAATGGGAATTACATTGTATCACTGTGCTATAAACAAAATTCGCAATTCGTAAGGTTTAATGGGATGAAGACAATTGGTCTGTATCTATGGTATGAGATCTCTTTGTATGAATCAACAGCTCTCGTCTATTGACAGAAATCCCATGACCCTTGGTCTCTTTCCCATGTAGATATACCAACATGTAACTCAGTTGGTACTCGTCCATGATAGGCACCGGCGTCCCACTCCAGGAAACTCTTCTCCTCTCCTCCTTTGCCGACTTGAACGACGCCCTCATTATACGTGATCCAGAAGGGACGGTATTCACTGCTGCTCAGTAGACCTGGCACATTGTATTCAGTATGGACTTTGCCGCCAGGCTCGTTAATGCACAAATGTGGCATGCATGCTCGGATGTATGCCTCTTTATAACCTCCACCAATCACTAAAATGGGGGGAAATATACATTTATTTGGCTGGTGGTGTAAATTGTGAAATGTTTGTATTTTTACAGTGCCGCACACAACCACTCCTTCGCGAGTAAATAATAATGGGTAAATTTGAACGCTTTTATTTAAATTAGGTACAAGTTCATTTCCAAGTTCTATGCTGTTAGTTATTTTTTAGTTGGTTCTGTAAATAATTCATCAGATTTAACTTCTTCAACCAATATATTATAAAATTGTTAAAAAACATAATTGAAAAAAAAAAAAAAAAATTACGTCATAGGCCTATAAGTTTTGAGGCTTTGCATGGTGGAATATCGATATCGTTTCGATTTGCGGTAACACCATGTGTTTATCTCAACTAACGTGAAGCTGAGGTACAGGTTCTGAAAAGAACCGTATCGCACAACTCGTATCTCAATTTTACGTCACTTACATCAAACTAAAGGACAGTATGCCCTAAATTTGTGGTCATTTTGGAAACTCTCTCAAAATGTTATGACAAATCATGAAAGTGGCTAAGAGTATTTTTTGCATTTTTACGTAACTGTGGTCATTATTTCATTATCAAAATGCACTGGTATCAAGTATTAAAATGACTCCATTTTGTCCAGATCATTGTTGGCAGAAAAGCACATATACAATGTCTTACATGGCAATCATGACCACCCAACATGTGTATGAGGGGTTCCTACAGAAAAGTTAGGAAAAGTCAGAAAATGTGAGTGTAATTTGATATATGATAACAAATACCATATGATAACAAATACGAATCCTTTTGTGCACGTGTTACTCTCCATATAACAATTGTTACTTATATAATAAATAATGAATATGTTTCTTGTAACTGAAGCTTAATATAATATTCTCCTGAGGACGATCAGAGCATACTGATCGAAACGTCGAGTTGTAACCTCCAGTTCTTTTCAGAACTAATTACAACTCAATTTCACATGGTGTCACCGCAATAATAGTCTTACTTATCCTCTTCACCATGTAAAGCTACAAGTTTTAAGCTTAATATAATTTGCCGGTAAATTCCAATATATTTTCATTAAAATTAATACCTGGCTTATTTAATTTGATTTAAAAATGATTGCTCCTTTACATCATCATTCAACCAGCAACAAACATTCAGATTCAGGAGTTGAGCATCATATCGTCGCCAAAATAAGTACATTCCAGTTGAAAATGTTCCTTAAATTTCAATTTCATCAGAACCATCCCCAAGCGGTTAAGAATTTAATTTCATCAATTTGCATTGATTTTTTAATTAAAATTAATTTACTTTCAATTCTCAGGTATGGGTATGAAATTTTACGATGGATTCCTGTCCTAACTGTCTCAGTTGCCAAGCGAATCCGCAGATTGCAGGCTAAAGAAAGCAACCCCCAATCCAAATTCTTAAATTTTCAATTTATAATTAGGTAAGTACATTTTTTTCTAATAAGCCAACATAATTCACATTAACGACAACATATTATAGTCTATACTCACTTATCTCGATAAAGACAGACTGGTCCGTCCTGTCCTCTGCCAGGGCTATCATGACATGCCTTGGAGCCTTCACCTTGAAGTTCAGATGGAAAGGCATGGTCAGTGGTTCAAGGATGAAATTGTAGCTGTATGGGGTAGCAGCGGGTTCAGTGACGAAAGTACAAACTACAAACATAAACAAAACTAAATTAGTTGTCTGTGAAACGAGTGTCTGTTCTTCCCATTCCACTTAAGCAAATAACTGTTCAATCATATTTGCTTCAAGAATCATTATCCCAAATTCTAAAACAAAAAATCAATTTCATCGAAATTGGGTGAGATGCGCACTATGTATAGCACTGGTTCAGTATTAAACACCAGCGTGTTTTCTTTTCTTACAAAAAACTGCTTATTAAGGATGTTAATATCTCATAATCGCCCAGTTCGTTTTTGATTGATACATTTATTTATCATGTTCCTTAAGGATCAAGAGATATGCATACAAACGTCAACAGAGTGTCGGTATATCTGCCCTAAATACTGCTAACGGGGACATCGCTGCTACAGCTGATGATAAGGCTCAAGCATTGAGCAATCAGTTTAAGTCGGTCTTTACTCAAGAGGATCTTACAAAAGTGCCTCACCTTAGCCAAAGCAGTATACCAGATATACCACCTATCACTATCACATCTGAAGAAGTTCACAAACTATTACTTGACTTGAACGTAAACAAAGCCATGGGGCCTGACCAGATTTCGGCAAAGATCTTAAAGCAATGCTCGAAATGTGATTGCTCCATTACTGACCAAGATCTACCAGAAGTCTTTGGATACATGTGCCCTACCACAAGACTGGCTTGAAGCTGATGTAACACTAATTTTCAAGAAAGGGCACACAGCCGATCCTTCAAACTACCTGTTTTCCTTACCTCAATCCCATGTAAGATTCTTGAACATATCATTCATCATCACATAATGAACCACTTTGATCTACACCATCTCCTGGCTGATCAACAACATGGTTTCAGACGGGCCCGATCATGTGAATCACAACTTGCCATAACAGTTGACGATATTGCTCAGATTCTCAATAAACAAGGACAAACTGATCTCATAATACTCGAGTTCAGCAAAGCTTTATACAGTGTGGCGCACCAGAGACTTCTACTCAAACTTGACCACATGTGTATCAGAGGCCCCTTGAAGACTTGGATATCCGAGTTCCTGACAAAACGTCACCAACAAGTCATCGTTGAAGGAAGTTGCTTGTCGTGTTCCAGTAACATCAGGAGTGCCACAAGGGACAATTCTCGGCCCCTGTTATTCTTAGCATGCATCAATGACCTGCCCTCTACTCTCAAATCATCCGTCAGAATGTTTGCAGACGACTGCATTCTGTATAGTCAAATAAAGTCTACTCGTGTTAGTGAGATTCTCCAAGGGGACATTGACCAATTAAACAAGTGGGAAAACGCATGGCAGATGCGATTCAATGCTAAAAAATGTCACTCCATGACTATCACAAAGAAAAAACATCCAATCAAGACAACCTACAACTCGGAATGTTCACCTCTACAGGATGTCAAAACCATCCGTAACTAGGCGTTGAACTTTCAAATGATCTATCATGGCAGAAACACATTAATAATACAACTTCAAAAGCTTCAAGAATACTCGGTCTTCTGCAAAGGAACTTGTACGACTGCATCCAGGCAATAAAATCTACGGCACACAAAACTCTTGTTCGTCCTCGACTTGAATATTGAATATTGATAAGATCTCGGTTGAAAAGGTCCAAAGGAAAGCAGCGAGGTTTGTTCAAGGCGACTATTCAAGAAAATCCAGTGTCTCCAACATGATGCAAACTCTGGAATGGAACACCCTCGAGGAACGACGGGCAGCCAGTCGTCTTGTTTTATTCTACAAAGTTCACTACCAATTGATTGCATTTCCTAAAAATAAACTCCCAAACAACTAGATCTACAAGACACAGCAACGAAACTACCTATCAAGCATAATGCACCCTAAGACGGACTCGTACAAATTCTCATTCCTCCCACGTACAATACCTGAATGGAACCATCTACCCAGTGATACCAGAGAAGCTAGAACCACTGAATCACTGTCAAACCTGGACATCACAAGCCTCATTAAGAACTCCCACTATTAGTTTGTAAGTTGCCAGTGCTGCGCCTGTGCGTGATAACCCTCATTAGTGTGTTTGCACAGTACAGAACAGAACAGAAAATCTTATAAAGTTTCGACTTATTTAGGCCTATGATAGGCCAATGAATGCAGTTTACCATACATATTAATAGCTCTAAAAAACACAAGACATCAGCAGAACAGAGTGCAGAATTACAGAGGAAACTTAACATATACATACGGATGCAATATTGGTCGCTCTTTTTTCATGTGTTATAGCAAAATAAGTTGTGTATAATATTTGAAGAAAAAAACGTTGATGGTGATAGCGACACTAGCGATGACTCCAGTGACACGACAAGACGTCAAATTATTCATTTGGCTAACAGTGACTAAGTTGACCAATGAAAATAACAAAAGTTGGGCGAACAATTATATTAAAGCATGTGTAGAATAACCGAATATTCGAATATTCAATCGATTGTTCGAATATCCGGTAATTTTTTTCCTGTTCGAATATTCGAAGAAAATGTACAGGAACAATCTGCGAAAGCTTTATAGCAGTTTTTAAGTACTACTGGATCCGAATATAAGACGACGATTATTACAACAGCTGTTATTTGGAATATTAAATAATGTTATTTACACAATATGCCGATTTCTGCGCGCGTCGCCTCAGACCCACGCGTCAGCATTTGTAGTGTTGTTTTTTTCTCTCGATGAAACAATGTCCAATTGCAGCCAAAAATGCTGGATCGATTGGAATTTTTCCTTGCTGTGTTTTAAAAGAATTTTTCGCACAGGGGTATGAACGTTTGGCCGATTTGTGAGTCCTCTCTTAGCCACCATACTTTGTGTATAGGAAAATAAATTGGTCGGGTTCCAATATTTTTTTTTTTTTCTCGGCCAAAATTGTCAGTGGCGAATTAACAATTTAGGCATGTCATTTTCTTTTTACTATTTGTTTTCTTTTGTTGTAAACAAATACAAATAAAAAATGTGCCAAACTATTTGCCAGCAATTTGTTATCCTAAATTGCATTTATTGTTCAAGGTTTAACTAAATTTGAAATGTAAAAACACCAAACAAAATTACTAAAGCAAATATGTACACAATAACATATTTTTAGGAAAGTGGATTGGGATAGTACGGAAGCGTATTGCTGCCAAATTGAAAGGTAAAAAATTTAAGTCGTTCGAACGACATAGTAATTCGTTCGAACGAGATACTAATTAAGTCGTTCAAACGAGATAATAAGTCGTTCGAACGACATACTAAGTCGTTCGAACGAGATACTAAGTCGTTCGAACGACATAATAAGCCGTTCGAACGACATAATAAGTCGTTCGAACGACATAATTAAGTCGTTCGAACGAGATAATTAAGTCGTTCGAACGAGATAATTAAGTCGTTCGAACGAGATAATTAAGTCGTTCGAACGAGAAAATAAGTCGTTCGAACGAGATAATAAGTCGTTCGAACGAGATAATAAGTCGTTTGAACGAGATAATTAAGTCCTATTATAAGCTGTGTGAATGAAATGCGGTCAATTGACAGGTGTGTAAGCAGTGTGGCCAATTCTGGATAAATCTCTTCCAAACTCTTAAAGACGATCCCAGTGTTAGTTTTGACTGACTGGAATTCATATAAACCACAAGGACTATTTTCCCCATTGGAAATCTTTCATAATAAGTTGTAAGGGTTTTTCCTTGAAGAGGTAGCGGCGGTTCCAGTTTTTGTGATTGGGGGAAGTAAAAACGTACACAATATATTACACTGCCCACAGGTGAAATATAGTATTTAGAAATTTTAAAGGGGTTGAAGTTTCTGATTTTTGAAAAGTGCCCCCACCCCCACGAAATTGTTGATCCACCGCTGTGGACTATCTATAAGTTGTCTACTGCAGACAACCAAAACAAACAAACAAACACCCCAACACCCCAACAAACAAACAAACAAGGAAATAACTATTTTAACAAGAACATTATTTTAATGATTAAAATACAAAGGAACCGAACAAAGTTCGAACGACTTATTATCTCGTTCGAACGACTTTAAAAAAAAAAATTACCCTTCAATTTGGCAACAATGCGCTTCCGTAGGATAGTGAGTTATCCCATTATAAATTTCCTGGATCTATACCGATGCAACTTACCAAGTTTATTTTTCTTCTTCGATCTGCAAGCTCCTCTGAAAGCCGCAAATGCCTTTTCTTGGAGTGTACTCAGATCCTCACCTTCTGACGCGGAGACCAAAGTGCTGCACATGTCACCAGTCACATCCCGTAAAATATAGAACATGACTGTCAAACCGACTGGCACAATGAGGCCTAAAATGTACCCCATAGTCTGCATTTCTAGAGTATGGATAATTGACTGAATACGAAACTTATAGTCACTTATAGTTTCCTCATCTCCAATCGCAATCCTTATGCCAAGCACCGTGTGAGTGGTATACGGTATATATACGCTCAACCTTGCAATATACGGTTGAATTCACTTGATGAAATTTGTAGGATTACTCCACAATGTGTTGGAGGAAAATGGCATATTATACGGCCTATATCAGCAATCAAATGATGTGACAAAATGCTCTGGTTTTGAATAATTGACTTTTTAAATCAATTAATGGGTTAACTGGGGTAAAAATTCTAAACGAACAGTTGTTTTCGTAGGGGATGCAGATATTTTCATAATGGTGATGATTAATTACAACCCCTTCGATCCTAGTCGACTTGCCTCAACCAATTCAGTATACATCATTTGAGATCCAATGAATAAATTAGCAGGAGGCATTTCATTATTTCTAATAATTATTGCCTTTTGTATTTATTTGTATTTGTATTTGTATTTAGTTTGTTCATTCAAATTTTCCTAGTTCTTGTTACAATAGAGGAAGATGGTTGGGGTATATCTTAATCTCTCCATTAACCTAGGTGTACTGGCATCCTTAGACCATGGTTGAAAGAAAATCTATTCATGGATAAACCATAGGTAAAAAGCTTTGCATGGATAAACTATACAATTTTCTTGATATTACCTTTCTCATCAGTGTGAGCAAAATAATTGTCACCTCCTAGGGTAGACTTCAAGATGATTACATAACCACTACACTGCAAATACTTAGGTGTCATTTGGTAGGCGCGTAGCCACAGAATTTACATGGGGGTTGTATTTTTGGTCCCCCCACCCAACAAAAAAATAAATAAATAAATAAAAGATCAAATGTTTTGATTTAATACACGAATCCTTTACAGCGTCATTTTGCTCGAAACAATCCCGGTGCTTCGCCCACTCTCTGTGACCATTTTTATATGTCAAAATTGCTTAGCGTAAGCTCTTCAGATCGATATGAAGAAGTATATCATATCAACCAGTGGGATACAGACGTCCGATCTTAATTGCAAAGGATTAAACAATACAGCCTTTCTGCTATGTGTACAGTTGATCAGGCCAAATATACGCAAAATTAATTCAAGGTCTGTATATTGTCATTGGATAAAGACCCAACAAATTTTAATTTTATTGTTAAAGATGGGCTCTAAGGATACACTACTAATTAACCGTTGCCCATTTTGGAGGCTGCATAAATGAGCCAGTACTTTTCAGTCACTGTCTTAAACTACGACACTGATTCCTTGCCCTTTGTTGAAGATCTGCTCCGATCCAGCGGCGTAGCCACAGTGGGGCATGGGGGGCACGTGCCCCCACAAATTTCCAGTGCCCCCCAGGTTCCCCCACGAAAAATCCCGATAGTGCCCCTTAAAAAAGCATTACCCCCATCACTGAAAAACTCATACCCCTGGCTTCCCCGCACTGAAAAGCAATGCCCCCTGTGCCCCCCACCCACTGAAAAAGTCATGGCTACGCCGCTGCTCCGATCGTGACAATATTTCCCCTTTAAGTTATAACGTTGAATTCCCTCAACTCTTTCTTTGACACATTGGAATAAAACAAATGAAAGGTTGATCACTCTTAATTAAAGGCTTCACCATATTCTCTGGAAATATAATTTTAATATATGAAATTATTAGAGGTTGGTTATTTCATTTAAAGACAAAGGTTCAACATTAGTAATGTTGGCAAAATATCTGCTTCCGGTATGCTTACTCTCTTTGAATCAGGATATGCCTTCAACAAATATCCTGTAAAAAAAATTCAGTTTATAATGTTGTTTCGTGTTTGAAAAAATGTGAAAATGCTTTTCAATTTTGTGTATTTATTTTAATGGGGCCTTTATTTTAAGAAATTGTATATTTAAATTTTTCGTAGAATTGTACTTGTTTTTTAGCACTTATGATTTGAAATGGCGCCTGGTTACTTTTTTAAATTCGGGGACGCAGTCGCAAACACTTTCACTAGCTTGATTCTAGGTTATCAATGACAACTACAATCCCGGTCAAATCTCGCTGCGATTTTCGACAGTATTGCAATTATTTTTTCATTCATGCATGATTGCTTCAGAGCCGATAACCACAGGTACATGTATGTACCCCTCTACAAGCATCACAATAAATCACAAATTCGTTTGTATCGTGTGTATGTACTTCTGAAGTAGTTCGCCTTTGTTTGTCACGTCCAAAAGCTGAAAACACTGTTCTAATTTTGTTTCCATGGAATTTCTGACTTTACTCACAATGCCAATTTTTTTTAATCGCGATATATTTTTTAATCGCTATTTACCGATATCTCGATAACTTAAAAAGGTTCTCGATATCGTAATCGAATTTTTAAAAAAAGGGGGGGGGGTGTCGCGATATTCGATATTATCTTGTTATCGCCCAAGCTTACCCATTAATGATTTTCTCGCAGTAAGGGAATATTGCCATTACCTGCCTCATCAGAGATTGGGAGTACCATTCTTCTTCCATTTTCACGGAGTCGCTAACTATACCACCTGAGATACCGAAAGCGGTTCCACAGTGAGCATTGAAGGCATGAAGTAAAGCTGTTTTTTGTGTGAAGTAAAACATTTAAGCCCAAATTAAGGGTCAAGCTCCCGGAAACTTTGCAAGCTGTCAGTGATGTTTGGATAAATTATAAAAAACGCTTTATTTAGTGATGGTAACCATGTCACCTATAGGCTAGATGATTTTCAATTGGCTATCAATTATCTACCAGCTTATTAGCTACCAGAGACACCGGGGTAAACCCCTACTCTTGTTGAGGATAAGTGTCATCATGGGTTCTTTGATGTGCACTGATGTTTGTAGTACACGGGACCTACGGCTTAACGAAGCAATTATAGTTAAGTGCCTTGCTCAGGGATACAAGCTCCGCGACTGGCCAGGCCGGGATTTGAATCCACATTCTGACGCCATCAGAAGTTGAACCCGATGCACTAGACTGCTCGGCCACGAAACTCTACATTATAGGCCTTTAAGATTAACAATACAAACTCCCTCCAATACCACTATAAAGGTTCACTTTTCTAAAATAATATTGTTTTCTATCACACGATTTATGAGCAGGTGCTAAGCAACCACCCCACCCCGCCCCACCTACCCCCATCAACGAGGCATTCGTGATGTGTGTGGTCCTGATTGCTCTGTGGTTTTAGTCAAATCATAGAGAAAGGATAGAGCCTTTCTCTATGGTCAAAATCATCTATAGCTATATAAAATTGTAATAAATTATGTAGGCATAGGCCTACTCAAACCGAGGGCGATGTAATTTATTATTTTAGAAGCATATTGTATTTTCTCTTGTGCCATGAATAGACTATACTTATAACAATAAAGAGAACAATAGTTGGGTCTCTGCATCCTAATGAAATCGAGACACCGTACCTTTACGATGCGAGACAGTCTGTCCTCGCTCTCGGCATCAAAACTGTTTGAAGCTTTTGTCCGTGTAAAAGGAGTTGTCGTCTGCTCCAGTGGCTGGACACAGAATGACAGCAAGAAGGGCGATCCTTGTGGGAGCTGTCACTTTTCTTTCTATCGCCCTGCTCGTACATGATATTGAAGGTAAACAGCTTTTCTTCTTATCAGGTGTTTAGCATTGTTTATTATTATTATTATTTTTTTTTTCGATTCACCCGGCAAAAATAACGATATTAAAAGTCTTTATTCTTGGTGTGCCATTCGGGAAAAATCTGTAAATGAAATATGTCCACCCCAGCAGTTAAAGACGGAATCTTATAATGGTGTTTTCTGTTTTGTTTCTCTTGTATGAAATCAATGATTTGTTTTGGAAAACGCCTCAGATTATATAATTTATTTGTGTTATATTTTCAGATGTGCATTAATGCACTACATAGGCCTATAATGCATATATGTAGGACGACAAAAATGTGCATATTAAATGCATTCCCAGTTTTGTGTGTTATTATTTTTTCTTTATTGTGAATTTTTATAATGCATTTCAAAATCAAACCAACACATCCTCTCCTCTCCCCACCCGTTTTGTCACCCCTCTCCACCCATCCATACCCGGTGCCATACCCTCTCAATTCACTTCTGCCTATTTCTTGTCATGCAAACCTTGATAACGGAGTAAGGTTCTTTTAAATTGTTCATTAGCAGTGATTGATTACACGCATGAATATATTCCACATCCCACCCCTCCTCACAACCTTCCTACATCCTCCCTAGTCCTTCCCACCCTACCTTCACCTATAAGATGTTCATACTTAAACTACGAACAACTGGTTATCCTAAATATTTAATTGTGTTTGGTTTTAGTAGCTTTTATTCAGCATACATGAAAGTTTATATTGATAAATATTGATATATCAATTTTCCTCACACTCTCTAGTTGCTCCCACCCTAAACTTGCCTATTATGATGATTCATGCTAGAAATAGAAACAGCTGGTATGTCCTTTATATTAAAGTTATTGAGTTTATGTAGCTTTGATTCACTGTACAAATGTTGTATTATACATATCGATACATTAAAAATCATCGATATTTTCTCACACACCAAAACCTTCCCCGTCGTTAAGAATAGAAACATGGAAAGCTAGTTATCCTTAATATTAAAAGATTGTGAGTTTCTGTAGTTTTGGTTCACTATATACTTGCATATGTATAATTATTAGTAAATATTGATACATGAAAAATCATCGATATTTCGAGTGTCGTGGCCGAGCGGTCTAGCTTACCGGACTCAAGTTCTGGTGCTAGCAGCAGAATGTGGGTTCGAATCCCGGCCGTGACACTTGTGTCCTTGAGCAAGACACTTAACCATAATTGCTTCTCTCCACCCAGGGGTTAAATGGGTACCTGTGAGGGCAGAATTGGTTGATTAGCCCTATATGCGCTGTTATGGCAGCAATTGAGCTGTATACTCCCCAGGGAGCTGAGATGGTTTCAGGAATGATTTATTAACCTTATGAGCAGGGGTAATAATATAATGCGCCTTGAGCACCACTCAGTTGGTGGATACGTGCGCTATATCAGTCCACACATTATTATTATTATTATTATTATTATTATTATTATTATTATTATTATTATTATTATTATTATTATTATTATTATTATTACATTATTATTATTATTATTTCAAAATGCTCTATGATGACAAGGTGTCATCACGCAGATTCTTATTCAGCATGTGTTTCTGGTATAGAAATAGCAAAAATATATTGTATATCCCTCAAAACTTTTTTTTTTCTTTTTTTTTTTCGACTTTACACTGGCATAAAATTACAAGACAAAATCATATAAATAATTGACCTTGACAAAAAGAAAATATATAATGCATAGAGGCCAGTGACGGGAGGAGGTCAACATGTGTACAAGCACCTCTGATAACAGCTAACCCCATATTGCACTGGAAACTAGTAAGAAAAAGCGTAACAAATAAAATTTATATTTACAAGAATAACCTATACTTCTGCCGGATTACTGCTGAAACAATGAATCTCAGCAAGGTTTGAATTTCAAAAAATCATTTTTGTAATAGTAAACGCTAAAGAAATACTTTAGTTTTGGTGGCTGTTCGTCTGTTTGGTCTGTTGGCTGGTGGTCTGTCGTAACGACAAAACATACACCATTGTCGGCACGCTCCGTCGGCTTAAATAAATGAACGTGACGAACACACACGAAACCAGGGGCGCGTTTTTGCGACCCTGATCAAAAACATCTTTAGGTTTCGGTCATTGGTTAAGCGTTTTCGCGAATTCGGTTGTGCTGCGATGACGTCGTTGTTCTGACCAAACGTGAACCGAAGTTTGTGATCGGTTGCGCTTGGTTTCATTATTTTTGTTCATTGTTTGTTAAAACGTGGTGGAATGATTGTTCGAATATAAGTATACCTTTAAAGTTTACAACTAGCACTCCGAGTAAGTTCCATGTTGCCAAAATGTTACACTATATTATTACACCGTATATTTTGCGAAACGTTGAGGACTGAAAACAAGTTTCTGGTTAAGTTCTCGTTTTCGCGTAGCTATGCCATCTAATTGTTTCTGGTCAAGAATTTGACGTCAGAAACGTTTATGTGCGTGTTCGCCAAAACACGCCCCTGCTGTATGTACTTTTTATTAAGCGAACCGCACATGCGCCGCCATTTTCTCACTACACTCGCGTACTAAATGAACTATGGAATGACGCACGTGACTGGCATGCCTTCTCTTCACCCAGGGGTATAAAAATCTACCTGTGAGGGTAGAGGTTGATATTGTGTTTGAAAAAGCCCAAAGCACTACGGTAGCTCAGGGTTGATATTGGCCCAATGACCATGGGCAATAATGTAAAGCGCTTAGAGTATCACATCGTGATAGATTTTGCTCTATGTAAGACTCCAATACTATTATTATAGTTATCTGTCCATACAAACTTGATACTTGGCCTATGAAATTAAAGTTCGTACAATTCAATTCAATTTAGTTTCAAAGGAGAGTGATTTAAATAAAACTACCCCAGCTGACATGACCGAACACCTTTGCGTTTGTAATTTTTTTAACGCGGAACTCTATAGTATTATATTTAACGTTGTAGATTCGGCTTACACGACTAAACCATGCACTGAGTAGAGTTGACAGCAATCAACAATATTCACCTTGGTTAAACAGATGTCACATATATTTCCCCTTCCAAAATGAAACACCCATTTGTAAAAAATAAACAAATTAAAAATAAACAAATTTAAAAAAAATTAAAAAAAATAATAATAAAAGACGCATATTTGATTGAAGCAATTATAGGCTATTTCGTTATTCTTTTTCTCTTGAAGCAATGGTGTGCTTCGTTGGCCAGGAACGCGACCCCCATTCACAAAATAAGTACCGCTGGGTCATTCCGGTGGAGGACCCCTGCCAGTGTACCAAGATTCGACTGGGTGGGGTAAACACCCGTACACCCTGCAGACCCTTCAATGTGACCTACTATGACACCTTTCTGCGCAGCAACAACCAGCAGGAGATTCAACAATAGCTGAAGTGTAACGGTAAGTGGGAAAATGATTGATTAATATCATATAAATAAAATTTAAACATCTTTTTTACAAACATTATTAGTCCAGTCTGCCAACCACGGGTGTCAATCCTGGGGGGTGGCGGATATATCTCCCATTCCCATTTTTTTTATTTTTTTTATTTTTTTAGAGCGGGGGTTTGGTTTTTTGGGTTTGTTTTGTTGTTTTTTTGGTCCGGGGGGATGGTCCATCCATCCCAACAACATATTTCATGCGGTAAAAATAATATTAATAAGCAAAGAATTTTTGAAAAAAACAGTTTGATTTGTTTAAATATTGATTTTTTTTGTATGTTTTTATGTACGTTTGGGTGTCATCTTTATAGCCGTAGGATTATGATTGGTTGTGCGCTGCGGAACTTCATTGTACATTTATATACACAAATTTCAATATCATTTCGATACGGATTTACGCAACTGCTACCAACAACGAAGGAATTAATTACAATTTGTGCACGTGCATTAATTTGATTACATGCATTTTCGTTATTTTAGTTTACTGTGATCTCTATGTATAGATCCACCACGTTACACGTGTGGATTTATATGCGGTGGCGTATACAGTGCCTACATGAGATTGTTTGACTAAATGCTGATCAGAAGCGAAGCCAATTGGGTGTTGGGTGTGAACCCAGCCCCCCCCCCCCCCCATATCTCTGTCGGCATTTCAGAGAGCCTCAGTCGGCAAATAAACCTTCAAATAAATTAAATCATCGAACTTATGGTTTCTGTGCCTGAGGTGATTTAATTTGGAGGAAATTGTTCACGCCTATCCTCCCACTCGCTCGTTTGACCCCACCTTAACATTGTTCATGCCTACTACACTCCCCCTCCCCCCCCCCCACTGATTTTGAAGGTGTTTTAAAAAACATGTCAACCCCCTCCCATTACCAGCTCTGTATCCGCTGCCGACGTCAGTCGGCAAATTGTCCCCCGCAAAGATAATGCATTCCTACTACGGTCTCGATAAACTTCATATTTGATTCTTAAGCCAAAAAAAAGTCTCCGGTTTCTGGTCTCCACGCGCGTCGCCTCAGACCCGCGCGTCGGCATTTTTAGTATTATTTTTCTTTCTGAGCTGTCCAATTGCAGCCAAAATTGCTGGATCGATTGGAATTCTGCCGTGCTGTGCCGTGCATACACATAGGGCTGAGGCCTCTCTTGGCCACCATACTTTGTATACGAGGAAATTTGGTTTGCGTAATGCGTAGACATGTATCACGTATTTCACTGGTTGGCAAAAAGAAATAGATTACAAAAAAAGCACGTCACCGCACCGATTTTGAAGCCGACCTACAACCAGAAACCGGAGACTTTTTTGTTGGCCTTAGACAGCAAGGTTCACTTGGCCCACGTGATTAAGCCTCTGTGTCGGGTTTCTCACTCTGAAAGCCAAGGGCAACACGCCCGCGCTTACCTTTTCTGCAATCAAAATGAAAGTGTCTATTGAAATTGCAAAATGCTTTCAAAAGACCAAATAAAATACAAAGTCAATATCACTATAGAGAAGCATTTCCGAAGCACCAACCATAGCAATTTGTGCTTGTTTATCAAGCTCCAAGGCGAACTATTTTGAAGTACGCATAACACAAAATTCCGGTTTCATAAACAATTCAAGACAACGACGAAATCAGAGGCATTTTAGAGAATATTGTCATAAGAGCAATCGTAACAATCAAAGCAATATTAAAGAAAAATACCGTGACCCAAATGCAATAACTATACGAGTGCTGTCTTGTTACAATGACAGCACAGAAATCAGGCCAAAACGACAGCAATGGAACTTGAATGTGGTTGGCAGTTGACACCGTAGGCCCAAACAAAGTCTCCTGTTTCTGGCCATAGGTTAGCTTCAAAATCGGTGCGGTGACGGGCTTTCTTTTTAGGTGTTCCGGTATGCGCCCGAAACACCTATTGTTAGGTGTTCGGGTATGCACCCGAAACACCTATTGTTTTTGTTCGGTTTTTTTTTGTTCTTCTCCTTCTTCTTCTTCTTCTTCTCCGGATAGATTGTCTACAAAAAAACACATACTTGCAAACTTCACATGAACTTCAAACTTGGCATATACTTAGAACTTAACACGTAGATGAAACATAATTTGTGACGTCATGATTAGGTCATCAGATATCGAATTACGATAATTCAAAGTTTAATCATTAAAAAAATCATATCGAGGGATCTGAAAAATCAATAAAATTACTGATTTAGTCTGGGAAAAATATGTAGTTTATCATGAGTGTAAAGAGTGTGAAATATGTGACATTAGAGACGAGGATATGTTTGAGTTTGATATTTATTTGTACTGAAAACACGAAATTTTTGTAAAAAAAAGAAACACACTTTTCTTGAAAATGTACGCGCAATCTGTTATTTCCACTACGTCCGCAATACTCAATCGACTGGGCGGGGCATATAAAACAGTCCGGCCGGTGGAACGATATGTCGCCCTCAATCGGCAGAAACAGATTTACTCAGAAAGAAATTGTATTTTTATGAAAATAAGAGTGTGAAACATGTGATATTACTGATGAACTCGTGCCAACTCGTACTCCAACCAACTCGTACTTCAACCATGCTTCTACCAACATAGTCATAAAGGGTAGGTATCTTGAATTTAATTGTTAAGAGGATTTCCTGTATTTATCTTCGTATTTTTATACAAGAAAAGCCATTTTTTAAGCGTGGGGTTGGCTGGTACTGTGGTAACGTTAAACTTAATGTAGTTGCATTGTGCCTGTTTAGTGTTTAACTTAACGTTAACCTGAGTTATAAATGTGAACATACACTGTACTTTGGACAGTAAACAAGTCCCCTCTTTTCTAACAAAATATGAACAGATGTCACTAAAATGTATTTAGAAATAGAATGTAAATAAGGATAGGAAAATTCAGTTGTTTAGGTTATGGCAATTTTTCAGTTGAAATTTTATGCCATATTTTGTAATTTATGTTTTCTCCAAAAAATCTTCAGTTTGTGCACAAATTAACGTCAAGTAGTGATTGTTTACTGCACTTTCCCTTAATTTTTTACCCTTCTTCGATACAAATAAACTTACATAGACAATTATTTCACAGGAAAAATGCACAATATTCATGACACAATACATGTACTTGTATAAGTTGTTAGTCCTGTTCCCTGGGAGGCCTCTTCAGACATCTCTCACATGAAATTATGAGACTCGGCAATTTCCTTAAATACCTTTCTCTTTTGATGTGAGTTTCATGCAAGAACATTTCTTTCATTTATTACACATTGTCAAGAATAATTGTGCAATTTTGAAAACAACCAATGCCCTTTTCAATTTCAATGGTCCAGCTACTCCAAAATTATACACTGTTTTCCCCATTCATATTATAAATTAGAACTTCTTTGAATTTTCAAATACTTTATTCTTGGTCCATGTACTTGTAAAACCTTCTTACTATTTTGTACAGCATGTTCACTGTGATGTATTATTTTCCTCATTCACATAAATTAGAACTTCTCTGAAGTTTCAAATACTTTATTCTTGGTCCAGGTACTTATAAAACTTTCCTATTATTTTTACAGCATGTTGACTCCAATACATCATGGCTCAGACTAAGTTCCAGCCTACAGCACCCCGAGACAGCGTTGACACCACATCCAAATGCAGTATAGTAACTGTTCAAGTCATCAACAATCTTCAGTTTGTAGGCTACACGATGGTATGGTTTAACGTCTTACGTTAACAGATCGATCATTTGAGAATCCGTGCACAATTAATGGAAGTGGTCTTCATTACTTGGTTTCGTTTGAAGGTATGTAAACTTTCACATTTTTATAGATGTATGTTCGTTTTAGTATAATTTTATAGATATTGATTACATAAAACCATGGTTAACGTTAAAAACCTTAGTGTGGCAATGGTATCACATGTGCCGCGCCTGAAGTGAAACAGGTCAACTCGTATGCGTGCTCGTACTTTTACCAATTCACACTTATTTTGGTCAACTCAACCCGGAAAAATATTTATTACTGAATATTTACTGGCATGCGTAAGGATTGACATCCGGTGGAGTACGCGTTGGTAAAAGTACAAGTTAATTTAGCTACGCTATAGTGTCTGTAGTTCCTCATAATAATAGTAGTACTTATGTCCTGTGTGTGATGATGCATTGCAGTTTACTTTATACTAGCACTTAATTTTCTCACTAAAGTAGACCAGAAACAAATATCAGCACCTTTATTGAGATAATGAAACGGTCACATCATGGAGGAAGGAAGACATCACATGTAGTTCTATTCCATTGTAAAACCTAACTTAAAGGCATTGTTCTGAAGGGATCATTTTCTGAAGTTACATCAATCCATCATCCTGATAATAACATATAAGGGCATTCTAAGTTATGTGTGTTTTGTTAGCATGACCCATTATTCTTCGTCCCTCTTTGAAAACATTTAATATTGTTTTTACATGATTCGTTTATATTTCAGATCAACGATATCCATTTGTGCTACTGATGTTAGAGTCTGTGTAACTTTGTGATCCAATGGCCAGCATTTGAAGTTTATCCATTCAAAGGAGTTGATGTATTATTCAAATTATTTTATATGGACTTATCCTATCTGTGGCAGTCTTGACTCTCAAGGGAATTGTTTGTTCAGGACCTCAAGACACATCTAGGTCTTTCTAGGAATTTCTTTAACATGTTAGAACAAAAATAGTACTGAGGAATTCTTATTATTTTTTTGACTGGACCTAAACATCCTCACAAATGTAATTATTAAGCAATATCTGTTGGTGATCTAGTAAAATGTACATTGCCGACAGTGAATCACTGCCAGTTGGGCCATATAAACATAGTAAACATACCCCCCCCCCCCAATCTTCATTGCATGGGTGTGTCAGCCTTAGAATACCTTTTGCCAGATCACCCAATTAAAGTTCCTATTTATTTGTATGCTCGCATTGGGATAGTACTGACCATCAATCCCATAAACACAATTGGTTAAACAGACAGTATCGTCACGATCAGAGCAGACTTTCTACAAACGGGCCATGGAATTGGTGTCCTAGTTTAAGACGAACATAGTGACTACAAATTACTGGCTCATTTATGCAGCAGCAACGCGAATATAACCTCATCATGTGAGTATTATTTTCAGTCACTGAGTTAAACTAGAACTTGAACTCTGATTCCATGCCCTGTTGATCGTGAAGATATTGCCACCTTTAAACAATAACTTTAACATTACTATTTATGAAAATGTATTTTCAACAGTTAATGACACATAAATACATATACATGTAACAATCAGAAGATCATATTTCAGTATTGTTTGTTTCTTTTTATTTTACAGTTATCCTTCAAATTACATTGTGCTGTCTGTTCCCTATAAGTATTGTTTTAAAAAACTGAACCAAACATTTAAATAGTATAACACTTGATCGAATTTGTCATTGTATTGTACAAGACCTGCACACACCTCACCTCGGGGTCAAAAATGTGTAATGATAAAGCTGTGATGATACAGTATTTAATTTCACCACAACCTATAATTAGCGTAACAGCTCTGTATTCGTCCAAAGGACAAATACCTAATGTCATACAGATCGTTAATTGTCAAAAAATATTTACAAAAAGGTGACCCCAATTTGACATTACTTCCTGTCCAAACCGGAAGTCAAAGTTTAATATTAAAAAATCATATCTCAACAACCACAAGAGGTAAATTGACATTTTTTGTACCATTGTATAGACTGTTAATTGTCGAAAAATATCTACACAAAGGTGACCCCAATTTGACCTTACTTCCTGTCCAAACCGGAAGTCAAAGTTTAATATTTAAAAAATTCATATCTCAACAACCACAAGGGGTAAATTCACAATCTTTCCACTATTGTACAGATTGTTAATTGTCAAAAATTTTTACAAAAACATGACCCAATTTGACCTTTACTTACTGTCTAAACCGGAAGTCAAAGTTTAATATTAAAACAAATAATGATGCAAAGTTTCTTTTAAAACCATTCTGACGTCGTCATCACTGCCCTGACAAAACTCGAACACCTATGTGTTTGTATTATCACAAACACTGCCGTCTAGTTTTTTGTTTTTTTTCTTCTCCTTCGTCTTCTTCTTCTTTTCCGGATCGATTGTCTACAAAAAAACACATACTTGCAAACTTCATATGAACTTGAAACTTGGCACATACTTAGAACATAACACGTAGATGAAACATAATTTGTGACGTCATTATTAGGTCATCAGATATCGAATTTCGATCAATCATTCTTTATTAGTTAAAACGTTTTGATTACGTTGCAAATGAAAGATCTACACGGCTTTTTCAACGCTAAAAAAGTGCGCCCTCTGTTGGTGAATGTAAATCAGCTCTGGTCGTGCTCATTATGTATGCATGTAAAAATCATATCTCAACAACCACAACAGGTAAATTGACAGTTTTTTGCACCATTGTACAGATTGTTAATTGTCAAAAAATATGTACACAAAGGTGACCCCATTTGACCTTACTTCCTGTCCAAACCGGAAGTCAAAGTTTAATGTTTAAAAAATCATATCTCCACAACCACAAGAGGTAAATTGACATTTTTGTATCATTGTATAGATTGTTAATTGTCGAAAATATTTACACAAAGGTGATCCCAATTTGACCTTACTTCCTGTCCAAACCGGAAGTCAAAGTTTAATGTTTAAAAAAAATCATATCTCCACAACCACAAGAGGTAAATTGACATTTTTTGTATCATTGTATAGATTGTTAATTGTCGAAAAATATTTACACAAAGGTGATCCCAATTGACCTTACTTCCTGTCCAAACCGGAAGTCAAAGTTTAATGTTTAAAAAATCATATCTCCACAACCACAAGAGGTAAATTGACATTTTGTATCATTGTATAGATTGTTAATTGTCGAAAAATATTTACACAAAGGTGATCCCAATTTGACCTTACTTCCTGTCCAAACCGGAAGTCAAAGTTTAATATTTAAAAAAATCATATCTCAACAACTACAAGAGGTAAATTCACATTTTTTGTATCATTGTATAGATTGTTAATTGTCGAAAAATATTTACACAAAGGTGATCCCAATTTGACCTTACTTCCTGTCCAAACCGGAAGTCAAAGTTTAATATTTAAAAATCATATCTCAACAACTACAAGAGGTAAATTCACAATTTTGTACCATTGCACAGATCGTTAATTGTCAAAACATATTTACAGGTGACCCTAAGTTGACCTTACTTCCTGTCCAAACCGGAAGTCAAAGTTTAATATTAAAAAATCATATCTCAACAACCACAAGAGGTAAATTGACATTTTTGTACCATTGTATAGACTGTTAATTGTCGAAAAATATCTACACAAAGGTGACCCCAATTTGACCTTAATTCCTGTCCAAACCGGAAGTCAAAGTTTAATATTTTAAAAATTCATATCTCAACAACCACAAGGGGTAAATTCACAATCTTTCCACTATTGTACAGACTGTTAATTGTCAAAAATGTTTACAAAAACATGACCCAATTTGACCTTTACTTACTGTCTAAACCGGAAGCCAAAGTTTAATATTAAAACAAATAATGATGCAAAGTTTCTTTTAAAAACATTCTGACGTCGTCATCACTGCGCTGACAAAACTCGAACACCTATGTGTTTGTATTATCACAAACACTGCCATCTAGTTGTTTTTGTTTTCAATACTAACGAACATGTTTCACATAGTGAAAAGAGTTGGACATCATATTTTTGGAAATGATTGTTTAACATCTTATAGGTTTGTAAGTTGTTGTGACAATAAAAGGGGGAATTTTGTTTTTATAAACTTGTATTTTATTATTAAACAAGGCTTAGCGATATTACGACTGAAATAGTAACAAACAAATATATTTTATTGCATTTTTTTTAGATATTTACTAATATTATAATACCAAAGTAGTTGTCACGCCGACACAACAAATTGATAAAATGTACAGCTAATTTTATCTGGTAACTGTAATTGTAGAAAAACGAACCTTTTACATCAAATGCACTTTTAACTTTCAACGTCCGTGTCAGAAACATAGATTTATACAGTAAATAATTATGAAATAAAGTTTTGATGGGTTCTGTCATTTATTCATTTGAGTACAAAATAACAATGTCGGAAATTGCTTGTTAGAATAACGAAACACACGGGCAATAGCATAGTCTATCCTTCCAATGTTTTAAGGCAAAAACAAAAGCATCCTTTTGGTCGAAACATTTTGAAAACCTGGGAGCGTTGTTAATTTGTAGGCTTGAAAAATGGTCATGACAAAATAATTTCAATCAATTTCTTAAAGTTATAATTTTCGGCAAATATTCAAAATTTACAAGGCATCTTTTCGACAAATATCCAGTAATTCATAGAGAAACAATTGGGGAAAATCTTGTTTTCGACAAACCTTTAGGATGATATTCATAAATATATTAATCTTGTAGTTCTAATTAACCTTTTGTGAAAAAAATAAATAAAATGTCTACATTCCCTTCTTAAAAACTGTTTGCCTTTTGTCAAGTTATTATAATATTGTCCATTATTAATAACTCAAGTTATTCCACAAATCTCGAACTGCACACAGCTAATAAGTGTGCGGTATAATTGGTGGGTTTATATAGGGGGAAGAATCGTCACAATACACGGGTACGAAACCGAGTAGTGCTGCTTTTTCATTTTCTTTTTACATGGTTGCGCAATCACGATGGTTTATTTAAAGTAGTATTAAATTCAACTCCAAGTAACAACAGGACGGGTTGCGCAATCTATTGGCACTGTGTTTCGGTGCAGACGACCTGGGTTCGAACCACAGTGACGCCTGTATTTTTTGTTTGATATATCGTTGCGCAATCACGAATTCTTTAAGAAGTATTAAATTCAACTCCAAATACCAACAGGATAAATGGCGCAAGACGTTAGTCCACTGGGTTGTCTATAGCGGCAGTTCTAGGCTGTTACCGTACGTCCGGGTTCGAATCCTGCTCCTGTTCGAAACACAGCGTCATCGACTTTTTGTCATTATAAATGGTTGCGCAATCACGACGGTTTATTTAATTAGTATTAAATTCAATGCCAAATATCAACAGGACTGGTGGCGCAAGCTAGTGGCACTGGGTTTCGGTGCAGACGACCCGGGTTCGAAACCCAGCGCTGCATTTCTTTTTCGTTTTATATGGTTGCTCAATCACGATTTATAAGTCGTATTGAATTCAATTGCAAATACCAACAGGATAAATGGCGCAAGCCGTTAGTCCACTGGGCTGTCAATTGCGGTAGTTCCAGGCTGGTACGTCCGGGTTCGAATCCTGCTCCTGACACATAGAGACATGGCAGCTGCTGGCTGCGGCAGGCGGGGATCATGTCTCCCCTAAAGGTTAGAGCGTGGAGGAAATGTACGGACGGGGGAGAAAAGGAGGGACCGGGAGGGTAGCGACCTCCCAGAAGGGTGCTAAGGTGATCACCATGCCGGGGTGTCCCGGACTTTGATTCATCCGAATACCTGGTCGACACTCTGACTAACTCTCCGCACTTTTTTACAATTGTTTTTATTATTATAGTTATTATTATTATTATTATTATTATTATTATTATTATTATTATTATTATTATTTATTTATTTTTTTTTTTTTTCTTTTTTTTTTTTTTTTTAAATTGTACAATCCCAAATTTGCCTTCTGGGAATCATTGAAGCTATGTGTTTTTTTATCTTCTTTTTCAAATAATTATGTCTTTCACGACAATCGGAGAATGCAAAAATAGGCTATTCGAATTAAGAAAAATGAGATCCATCCACTTAAAAAATGTCAAGGGGTAAGCATTGTCGTTTTTTCACAGCGAAAAAAGAGTTAATTTTAAGTTGTTGGAAAGACGCAATAGATTATTTTTCTGAATTTTTTGTTTAAAGACATTTTTGTAAAAAAGTGCGGAGAGTAAATTTGAACCGAATCGGAGTGAAGTTTTTTTCGAGGTGAAAAAAAACGTCAATGCTTACCCCTTGTCGTTTTTTCCAAATTTGGCCTAAAAATGACATTTTTTCAAAATGCTTGATACTTGCTGGAGAGACGTAATAGAGTGCGTACAACCCATTTTTCGTAATTTGAGTCGCCTATCTTTCCAACTTTTTAAGAAAATCAATATTTTATGACTAAATATGGGTAAAATTGTGAAATTTTAAACTTGTCCAAATAGGCTGTAACTCGGTGGCTGTATTCTGCAGACACAGTGGTTGATTCTGTGTAAATTTGAACCGAATCGGAAAGAATTTTTTTTCGAGGTGAAAAAACGTCGTCCTTGTCGTTTTTTCCAAATTTGGCCTAAAAATGACATTTTTTCAAAATGCTTGATACTTGCTGGAGAGACGTAATACAGTGCCTAGAATCCATTTTTCGTAATTTGAGTCGCCTATCTTTCCAACTTTTTAAGAAAATCAATATTTTATGACAAAATAATGGGTAAAATTGTGAAATTTTAAACTTGTCCATATAGGCTGTAACTCGGTGGCTGTATTCTGCAGACACAGTGGTTCATTCTGTGTAAATTTGAACCGAATCGGAGAGATTATTTTTTCGAGGTGAAAAAAAACGTCAATGCTTACCCCTTGTCGTTTTTTTGCAAATTTGGCCTAAAAATGACATTTTTTCAAAATGCTTGATACTTGCTGGAGAGACGTAATAGAGTGCCTAGAACCCATTTTTCGTAATTTGAGTCGCCTATCTTTCCAACTTTTTAAGAAAATCAATATTTTATGACAAAATGTGGGTAAAATTGTGAAATGTTAAACTTGTCCAAATAGGCTGTAACTCGGTGGCTGTATTCTGCAGACACAGTGGTTCATTCTGTGTAAATTTGAACCGAATCGGAGAGATTATTTTTTCGAGGTGAAAAAAAACGTCAATGCTTACCCCTTGTCGTTTTTTCCAAATTTGGCCTAAAAATGACATTTGTTCAAAATACTTCATACTTGCTGGAGAGACGTAATAGAGTGCCTAGAACCCATTTTTCATAATTTGAGTCGCCTCTTTCCAACTTTTTAAGAAAATCAATATTTTATGACAAAATATGGGTAAAATTGTGAAATTTTAAACTTGTCCAAATAGGCTGTAACTCGGTGGCTGTATTCTGCAGACACAGTGGTTCATTCTTTGTAAATTTGAACCGAATCGGAGAGAAATTTTTTTCGAGGTGAAAAAAAACGTCAATGCTTACCCCCCTTGACATTTTTTAAGTGCCTGGATCTCATTTTAAATTCGAATAGACTATGTTTGCATTCTCCAATTGTCGTGAAATTTAGCAAAAGACATAATTATTTGAAGATTAAAAAAAAAAAATTTAAAAAAAAAAAAATAGCTTCATTGATCCCATAAGGCAACTTCGGAATTGTACAATAAAAATTTAAAAAAAATAATTTTAAAAAAATAAATTAAATAAATTTAAAAAATAAAATAAAAAATTTAAAAAAATAAAAATAAATAAAAAATTGTAAAAAAGTGCGGAGAGTTAGTCAGAGTGTTGACCAGGTATTCGGATGAATCAAAGTCCGGGACACCCCGGCATGGTGATCACCTTAGCACCCTTCTGGGAGGTCGCTACCCTCCCGGTCCCTCCTTTTCTCCCCCGTCCGTACATTTCCTCCACGCTCTAACTTTTAGGGGAGACATGGCGGTCCCCAAGCCATTGCCGCAGCCAGCAGCTGCCATGTCTCTATGTGTCAGGAGCAGGATTCGAACCCGGACGTACCAGCCTGGAACTACCGCAATTGACAGCCCAGTGGACCAACGGCTTGCGCCATTTATCCTGTTGGTATTTGAAGTTGAATTCAATACGACTTAAATAAATCGTGATTGAGCAACCATATAAAACGAAAAGAAATGCAGCGCTGGGTTTCGAACCCGGGTCGTCTGCACTGAAACCCAGTGCCAACAGCTTGCGCCACCACTGAGTCCTGTTGATATTTGGAATTAAATTTAATAGGCTACTAATTAAATAAACCGTCGTGATTGCGCAACCATTTATAATGAAAAAAGAAGAAGAAATGCTGTGATTCGAACACTGGTCGCTCCCATTTGAACAGACGGTGTTGGTATTTGGAGTTCAATTTAAAAATACTTAAATGTTGTTGCAGAAGAATCCAGTTTGTATAAGCATACTGTTAAATGTTTTGACGATTCCGCTCATGATTTTTCAAAAACGAATTGTCCAATTGTTATTCAATATAACAATACCGTTGAGGGCAGTATATACCTTCATCAATGTGCTTGCATCATTTTGTGTCATCCGTACAAATCCACGACCAAATCGAAGCTGGAATTGAAAATTTGCTTTGGGGACAGTTACTGTATATGGATGTGAACAAACAGAAAACGTGTAGTAGTATGGCTAAAGGTTCGGTTAGATGGAACAACCAGCAAAAGACCATTGAACACATTCCCAGGTTGTGTAGAAAAGGCTCAATAAATCTACAGAGTGATAGAGTGAGAGATTCCAGGGATGAAACAAAAGTCATGTCCCACCAAATGAAATAAAAAACACCCGAAATGGGGAGTGGTGGGAGCGTCACACATTGTTTTAATATCATATTTGATTTAAAGACATTTGGGGTTTTACTGAATAAATGGAATTATAAATAACCATAAATAACTTGAACAAAGCTTAGCTCTTTTAAAATAGGAATGTGGAAATGTTTATTTTTGTTTTTCACAATAAAGTAAGGTAAACAAGATTCACACAAAATCAATTAGCATAAATTATTCTAGTGTAAGGCATCTTGTGGACAACTCTTAGATTTTGTATAAAACATGTTTTCAAAATTATATAAGAATACAAGTAAATTAACATGCATAGGTCTATTTAGAAAATGATAGTACAGGGATTTTTACTTATTTTACTGCAAGAGTAAGCCTTCGAGTTTTTAACCTTAAATAATACTCCTTTAAAAAAACTCCAAAGCACAGCAACTTATCCTTTTGTGCAAACTTGTACCTAAAAATATTCTTTCTTTAAAGTGGAAGAGCGTTTGTAAATGGACGGATAAACAAAGAAAAAATATGCAAATTAATTGTTCAGAAACCAACTGCAAAGCATAACAAATAATAGCAATGTCATTATTTGGAACACCAAATTAATTAACTTCTAAATTCATTTGGTTAACATATATATATAAACAAATATATTAGCTTAAAGGTACAATATCGTTACGATCAACAGGACATGGAATGTTTTTAGATTATGCTAGTTTTAGATTAACTCAGTGAGTGAAAATAAATAGTTCATCTTAAACTAGGAAACCTATTGAAAGTCGATCTGTTCTGATTGTGAAATATTTTCCCTTTAAAATTTGGATGGAGTGAATAATTTTTTTATTGAAAACAAATGTAAATTTATATTAATTTTGTTAAATTAAAATATTTTATTGTTTGGTATTTCCAAACATGTTGTTCATTTAAACCATTTAGTTTTAAAGAAATAGATCATCACATTTACCTGTGAAAGTTAAATTTGTTTAGGTAAGGTGCTCTTAATTTTTACAATTTTTGTTTAAAATTTGTTTCTTTCAAAAAGAATATAAGTCAATCCTTTCAATGGCCATTTGTGCTATGGAACGCCATACACGTGTGTACAAAATGCTCTCTGTTTTTGTGAACGAAGCCAGGGGAAGTAAAATAAATAACCCGATCATTTTATATGCAATGCCAATTATTTTGGTATCATATGAAAGGGAATTTTATAAGCAACAATCATTTCATTGAATGTATCTTTCTCCAACAAATTCTTTATGAAGAAAAACGAGTTTAGAAAAAGTGCCTGTAAATGGATGCATACTGTTGTGCAATAATGTGTGAATTCATGCATGACTGGGCAAACAATTCGGTAACCAGTGGGACATCCTGTTGAAACAAATCGGTAATGTATTCAGGCCTTGTTGGCAATTGCACATGGTTGTGATAAAGAGCTCAACATTTTCTATATCTTTCTTATTTTAAACATAACAAACAAAATATTATTAAGTCGCTCATAGCATAAGATATATATATATTACACATTTCGTAACAAATGAACAAAAATAAAAATAACTATCAAAGTCATTCTGAAAATGTGTTTTCTGTAGAAAAATAAATTTGCAATGCTTTTTTCACTGCGTCTTTTAGACTCAACATTGAACTGAAAATTCCACATGTTGGTTCATGTTGGTTGATTATTGTGTATCATTATCATAGTAAGTAAGCATCTCAAAGACGTTAGTACCCAAAAAAGGCAGTTTTGTTGATTTTACCAATGTTGTACTTTCCTTAAAATGTTTCGAATGTCAAAAGTGACAATTTCTGTTTAGAAATTTCATGCAAACATGGTTTCTGTTTAATATATTCACGTGTTTTTCTACGTATGTTGCATGATGTTTGTTTCTGTATGAATCGAGTGCGAAAACAAAATATTCCAGGAAATTATTAGCACAAAAAGATTCCGTGAAGTCTGGCTTTGTAAACTCGTAAACCTCGCGAGGTCACGTAACACGCTGTTTTATTGCACGTCCATGAAATCTGTTCGTAGATTTAGGCGGGTATGATCAGTTTTAGGCTATTTGAATTGTGTACTTTGTTTGACGGCGGTTTACGAGTCGTTGCCATGGGTTTATGGTCCCAAGTCCATTTATGCTTGCTAGGCGATCAGTGGACGGTACACTCATATTACACAAATATTGCACACAACGACATCGACATATAGGCCTATTACGGCATTGTAATATCGGATGCAGACAGGAAATTAATTTATATCTGGCAGGACAGTTGTGAACAAACTAATCATTCCCACCACAAGGTAGATACATTTCTTTATCTGTTAAATATAAAAATTATATTTCATTGGTAATGTTACATTATTTTAATAAAGTATATGCGCTCACATTAATTAAACAAGCAACATGTGAACGTTCAGTTTAATTAATAGTACCTTATGTCGTTACAAATATTAAAATGTAGGCATTTCGGCATTTTTTGTTTTCATTGGAACATTGCTAATTTCCTTTTAGAAAGGTAAACAAATACTTTGAAAAGAGATATTTACAAAATAGTAGTCCGGAGCTTGGGTTAGCAGTAAAGAAGTGCTACAAATGAATTTATGCTGGGACCCGCAATGAATTTATTTCGGTACATATTACCTTAAAAACATGCTTAACACGATTATCTTGAGAGATCTGTAATTTTATAGCATTTGTGTTCCTCAAGTATAATAGCAATGTTCTGATGAAAAAGATCAGTTTTTACACATGAAATGAATACAAACAATCTGAATGTATTTTACTTATTTTATGAAATAAACTGATACTCTCACAGGTTGGTTTCTGTACATTTCACATGTTTCGTAAAATATGGATGCATTTACAAATATTTTGGTGTATACACAATATATTTATGTATTTATTTATTTATTAATATTAAGGTTTATAACATATAACATCACAAAAGCAGCACTTGGCTGAAATGCGCAAATACCTGAAATTGTTCACCTAGAGGGCAGCATTACATATATCTTGCGTTTTTTTTACATACCCAAAAAAATCAAAACAAATTTTGCACAAATGCATTGAATCTTTTGCCTGTAGAGGGCAGTATTCAAAAAGGTAAACATTCTCAGTGTGCCAATTAACTTTAAAATCAAAAATTTAAATGCGCAAATACTTGATTTTAATTCATGGAGGACAGTATTATAAATATAAAATTACATTTTCAATATACCCAATATAAAATTAAACTGATAAATTATACGCAAATGCACAAATACGCAAATGTGCCAATATGCAAATAAGTCCATGTGCGTCGATGGCAGTTCTCATGTAGAAAATCAGCTAAGTGTGTGCAGGTTAAACACTAAAATGCACTAATATCTTACGTTTTCTATAGCAAGTATTAAATCAAACCTACAATTATATGAAAATGTGTTTAATTAGTCTAAAGAGGGCAGTATTCATGTAGAAAATCATTCTGCGAAGTGTGACTATTTCCTGTATGCCACTGCCAACTGAAACACCAAAATACGTAAACTGATTCACCTATAGAGGGCAGTATTACAAATATCTTACGTTTTCTATGTACCCATGAAATACACAAATTACGTAGATAGTTTGCCCATAGAGGGCAGTATTCACATATTGGGATCATGTATACATGCATACCCAATCTTGTACAATGCGCAAATATATTGACTGCCACTCCCTTGTTATCCAATGAGAACACATCCTACATCAAAGTCATCGAGCCATCCAAGCAACCAGACTCCTCCACCCACAGTCTTCAGCCTAGACTGCCTCAGCGTACTCCATACCAAGACATCACCACAGTCTTGCCCTATACCAGTTCTTCTCACCCGCTGCCATCACCTGGCCTTTCTCCAAGCCTCTTCGTTCAGCCCAGCCAAATGACTACCAGCCCTCATCAAATCCAGCAATCCATCAGTCAACTCCCATGTGTCCCAGCTCAGCCAGCCCAATGACAGTTAACCCCTCAGCCCTCAGAGATTTGACTCCCAGCCCTCAGTTCAGTCCTGGACCCAAGCCCTCAGCCCTCAAATCTGGCCAGATTTCCAAGCCTTGGTGAAAAATTTTCTAAGTGTCACCATTCTAATATTCATCAGGTCAAAAACCGTTACAATTTTTAAGAAAGGTCAATAGCAGAGTGAGATAGAGGACAGGCCCTCAGATGCAAAGGTTGTAGGTTCTAGGGCCACCCTACACAATTTTTGAGAAAAATTTATTGTTTTCCCCTCAATTGGACTAAAAAAAATGCCGCAGCTGGGATTTGAACCCACGAGCTCACAGCTCCCAGATTCTGGGAGCTGTGAGCTATCCCACTGAGCCAATCTGATTCTTGAAAAAAAAACTCGGATGTTATATATAAACCTTAGAGTGGGTGGGTTTTGACCCTGACCTCAAGGGTCAGGGGTCATAACGGCAAAAGTAAGAAAAAACTGATGTGAAGTAGGAACGTTTAAGTTTGAAATCTTTATTTCACACATGCATCACAAGTAATTTCAATGTACATTATAATTTTTGAAATGGATATTAAATTTAAAACATTTAGTTACATGTGAATCATTAAAAGAACCATTTTGCACATTTAACTATATAAACATGTACAGGTTAATTTGTTCTACTTTTGTACATATAGCTTAATAATAAACTCTTAAAGTTCAAAACCCGTATTTTTAAAAGACCTTATTGTAACCTCAGATGCTGGTTCAAATCGTGCCACGGTGAATTTGTCTGTTCCAAACATTGCACAAAAATTACGTTTCATAACCAATTATAAAACACAAGTTTTACTTTTACAAATACAAATGTTTTTTTGGTAGATAATAATAGCCTTTCCCATTACTGTTTTATACACGTTATAATTTTTGTTACTTTTATAACACTTTGGGAACCAGCAGTATTCATCCTAATGAACCGAGATTGGGGGGTAGTGAATGATATTTTGAACCATCCCTATGCACAAAAGGTCTCCGAGTTGACCATGGATATAGAAGATCGACAGATCACTGATATAGAAGATCAATGAGTCTGTGGGTTGACCATGGATATGAGAAGATCCATTGGTCAAGTGGGGAGGATGTAATGTAGATAAAGTGGTCGAGGACAGATCACTGATATAGAAGATCCATTGGTCAAGTGGGGAGGATGTAATGCAGAGGACAGACCACTGATATAGAAGATCAATGGGTCTGTAGGTCGACCATGGATATATTAGATCCATTGGTCAAGTGGGGAGGATGTAATGTAGAGAAAGTGTAGAGGACAAATCATTGAAATAGAAGATCAATGAGTTGACCATGGATATAGAAGATCCATTGGTCAGGTGGGGAGGATGAAAGCCAATGTAGAGAAAGGTAGAAGACAGACCACCAATATATAAGATCCATTGGTCAAGTGGGGAGGATGTAATGTAGAGGACAGACCACTGATATAGAAGATCAATGGGTCCATGGGTTGACCATGGATATAAGAAGATCCACTGGTCAAGTGGGGAGAATGTAATGTAGATAAGGTAAAGGACAGATCACTGATATAGAGATCAATGAGTCGTGGCTTGACCATGGATATGAGAAGATCCATTGGTCAAGTGGGGAGGATGTAATGTAGAAAAAGGGTAGAGGATAAATCATTGAAATAGAAGATCAATGGATGAGTGGGTTGACTATGGATATAGAAGATCCATTAGTCAGCTATAGAGAAGGATGCCAATGTAAGGAGATAGGGGCTGAAATGAGTGATTTATTACCAAGTACCAATGTAACACAATCTGATTAACCAAATATGATAAGAATTCAGCGAGTAGAACTAAATCAGCAATACAAATTTTCTGGCAAAAAACAAGTGTACAAGCTTGTGTTACAGTTTGCCAGTCCAATAAAAACATCTTGCTTTAAAACACCCAATCTAAGTAACGTGCAAACGATCAAATATACAACAGTATGCAATACCTGTAAGAACACTTAATTTAACAATCAGATTTCATCAAGAAATTCCTTTATACACAATTTAAATTGTCTTTGTCAAATAAAATCCACACAATTATCTCTATCATCCTTTATTTCTGATCTGATCTTTCCCAATACAATTTTTTTTTAAATGTTTTAAGGCCTTTTGAAGTTTAATGAACTATTTAAATGTGAAACAAAAATTAATTGTTTATTTTAAAAATAAGTACGACATAAGTGTTTGGTGGCTCAGAAATAATGACTCGTAACTGGAAGGAACAGCATTGGTTAATGTCGGCAAAACTGCTTACTTTCTTTGCATCAAGATATACATTCTACAACCAACCAGTGAAACTTTCAGCTTATTACATGGTATCGGTTCGAAGAAAAAAAAACATTCAAATATTGGTTTTATCCATTCTAACGCAGAATATCAAACTGGAAACTACTTAACCCTCCTGATATAGTTGCACTTTTGTAAGTAGCTATAGAGCTCAAACTGCCTGTTTTGACTGTTGACCCAAATGTGCAACACAGGGGCATTTTTGACTGGTTGTGACTGTCATTTTGACCACCCTGAACAAATACCAGACAATGTAAAAAACAAGTAAAAAACGGTCGACTCATTTTGACCTGTAAATGTACTTACTACACGTAAGGTTTGACAGTGTTCGACTTTTAAGTGCACTAGATATACCTTGGCAAGTATATCAACATTTTGACCGATTTTGACCCTTGTAGTAGCAGGAGGGTTTACATTTCTTTAAAATCACAGCACCTCGAAAACAAATATTTAAAGGTAAGATTAATACAAGGTACCATCATCAGCTTTACAATAAGTTAGTTTGGCATTTAAATTTGGTAATTTTTGAATTAACAATCTTATACCTCGGGCCAAAAAAAAAAGTCTCTGGTTTCTGGTCATCAGTCAGCTTCAAAATCAATGCAGTGATGCGCTTTTTTTTAATTTTTTTTTTTACCAACAGTGAAATACGTGATACATTGTATACGCCAGGACCAAATTTCCCCCACACAAAGTATGGTTTACTAAGAGAGGCCTCACAAATCGGGTAAACGTTCATACCCATATGTGAAAAAGTTGATTAAAAATTGATCCAGCAATTTTGGCTGCAATTGGACATCGCTTCATAATAATAAAAAAATTAAAAAAATTAAAATGCAGATGCGCAGGTCTGAGGGCAACGCGCGTGGAGACCAGAAACCGTTGTACCTCAACTTCAAACATAATTATATTCACATTACAACTATAAATATTAAATACAGACTATTCCAGCCAGAGAATAATTCAAACTGATTGAATAATTACAATTATTGAATATTATTTTTTAAATAGTTCCAGTACACATTTATATGTCACAATGTACAACGAGAATCAATTTATGTTGTGGCAATTTCCAAGAAAAAAATTGGTAAATTTTACTAACCAGAGAAGTGTTATATAACATTGCAAGTGTTATATAACCAGCATTTTGTAAATGAAATTTGTTCTCCTTTTCTGATAATTCAAAAAAATCTGATCATACTTAATCATTTCTAAGGATGATTCACACTTGACCAACTCAAGTAAACATTTTAAAGAAAATTGGTTCATTTCAATCAACTAATGACCATCAACTGGCTTCAATTTAATTTCAAGGTCACCTTACAGATATATTCCTTCTCTCGTGAGAAATATTACATATTTCCCTTACAATCACCTTTAATTTAAAAGCAATTAACATCCATTTCTATAAATTGTATAATGCAATATGTGACCTGTTCTCATAAAGTTACTATTCACATGCATCATGACATCATTGTTTCATTAATCCTTAAACAAATACTAAATTGGATTTTTTTTTATTTAAATGTTTTAGGCCCCCAAACTGGAGTCTTGGTTTTTCAGCTTACTTCATTTTGATAATATGCCATGTTAAAAATGTGTGAAACTCTTACTATGAAACAGGTCACACCATCCTGGTAAGGCCAGTCTACAGCAGGGCCACCACGTGCAGGTCCCAGGATACCAGCCCCAACACATTCTGGTATGATCGTCAGATTCCATCGTCCTACACTGTGCGATTTGCACGATGCTATGTGTAGCTTTCCGGTCCACCCTCCGAAGAGGGAAACCCTACTCCCGTACTAGTGCGTCCCTTCAAGTACTCACCGTACTTTGTTAGGAAGGAACTACCTGCGTTTGTTGACCGACTCTGATAACACCAGCACCATGCTCCTATACCGGAGGTGCAGCCTGATAGCATCTTTAAGATCAACAGTTACGTAGGTAGGGCTCTGTACCCTGTGACATGCCCAGTACACCGCGGGTACTCTCGCATGTAGTACACCCAAGCCCCTTTGGGTTAGTAAATAACACAACACAACACAACACAACACAACACAACACAACACAACACAACACAACACAACACAACACAACACAACACACAATACTCACTACCATCCATCACACCTGGGCTAGTCACTTAGGAGCTATGAAGCCATCTCTTCCATCACATGGTACATCCCTTCCAGTGAAAAGTCCCGTGGTCTTTCTCCATGACTCCTCTTGCAGCCATCAAGTTCTTGCCAGCTCAATTTGAGCTCAACCCTCCTACGATTAAAACCACCCCCGTCACCATCATAGATTAAAGGGAAGGTACAGCACTGGTAATGTTGGCATAAACTGCTTCTACGATCGACTATGTTTACTTGGAATCAAGAGCAATCAACCTTTGAAAGCTTCAGCAGGTAAATATTGAAAATGCATGAAGATTTTGAAATCGGCAAACAAACTTTGTAGTCATTCTAGCATAGATATTTGAATTTAATACATAAATTCAGTTGATAATATTTGTTACTAATTTGATAAAAAGTTGGAAAGATTTCATGAGACGTGTGATACTATTATCAATTTAACACCAAGTATTAGTTTTAGATAACACTGTTTTTTGTTTGTTTTAAATTGTTGTACCTTCCTTCAAAAAGAAAACAAAAATGACTCACTACTGTTTGACTGTTGTCCATCAGATCTCATCTTCCAAGCTGATGTCATCTTCTCTTCTTTCCAGCAGCAATCTCTTCGGCTGTAGCGTGCACGCACACACACAGCTCAATTTGAGCTTGGCAATTCACCATGACGACAACAATTTGAAAACTCACCCCTAAAATGTTTGACTATTTATCTAAGGCTTAACATGGCTACGGGGTGTTTTCAACATCTACCACACTGAATAAACTGAATAAACTGAATAAACGGTGTGCAAGATTGAATAACATTCGTCTTGTCTTGTGTAATCTTGATACCGTCCATGTAATCATCTCCGTGTGATCTAATCATTGCGTGATCTTGCGCGATCTTGTCTTGTGCGTCCTTGTCTTGCATGAACCTGTCCATGTCATCTTTTCTCTCTGATCTAATCATTGCGTGATCCCGTCTGCATGACCTTACGCATTCTTGTCTTGCGCGATCTTGTCTTGAACGATCCGGTCGATGTAATCTCTGTGTTCTTATCATTGCGTGACCGTGCGCAATCTTGTCTTGATTGATCCCGTCTCGTCTTGTGAAATCCAAATCCATCAGATCTTGTCAAACTTGACCTTGACCGACAGTCATTGAAGTGATTTGTGCCGCACCAGGTTCTCTCTTTTGTGCATGGTTATACTCCAAACCATGTGTGCCACATCAGTAGGATTCTGCTTCTGTTGATGATTAAATGAGGTGGACAATTATAAGGGGGGAGACACAACATTGGTAATGTTGGCAAACTGCTTCTAAGGCCAAAAGTCCCTGGTTTCTGGTATCCGCGCATGTCGCTTCATACCTGAGCGTCAACATTTTTAATTAGGTGTTCGGGTATAAGCCCGAAACACTTTTAAAAAAAATTTTTTTTTTACTTCTCCCCCGCGACTGTCCGGTAAAAAAACATACTTCAAACCAATTTGACCTTGCTTCCTGTCCAAACCGGAAGTCAAAGTTTAATACTTTAAAAAAATCATATCTCAACAACCACAAGAGGTAAATTCACAATTGTTGTACCATTGTACAGACCGTGAATTGTCAAAAAATATTTACAAAAGATGACCCCAATTGACCTTACTTCCTGTCCAAACCGGAAGTCAAAGTTTAATATTTAAAAAATCATATCTCAACAACCACAAGAGGTAAATTCACAATTTTTGTACCATTGTACATATCGCTAATTGTCAAAAGATATTTACAAAAAGGTGACCCCAATTTGACCTTACTTCCTGTCCAAACCGGAAGTCAAAGTTTAATATTTAAAAAAATCATATCTCAACAGCCACAAGAGTTTTTGCACCAACAGACGTTAACGTTTGACTTTCTCCAACACTTCGAATTGATGACGTCATCATTTTAACGTCAAACCCGAACACCTGCGTGTTTGTTTATCGACAAACACTGCACGTCTAGTTAGGTGTTCGAGCTACAGCGCGAGCACCTATTGTTTTTGTTCGTTTTTTTTTTTAGGTGTTCGAGCTGCAGCGCGAGCACGTATTGTTTTTGTTCGGTTTTTTTTCTTTTCTTTTTTTTCTTCTCCTTTTCCGGATCGATTGTCTACAAAAAAACACATACTTGCAAACTTCATATGAACTTGAAACTTGGCACATACTTAGAACATAACACGTAGATGAAACATAATTTGTGACGTCATTATTAGGTCATCAGATATCGAATTTCGATCAATCATTCTTTATTAGTTAAAACGTTTTGATTACGTTGCAAATGAAAGATCTACACGGCTTTTTCAACGCTAAAAAAGTGCGCCCTCTGTTGGTGAATGTAAATCAGCTCTGGTCGTGCTCATTATGTATGCATGTAAAAATCATATCTCAACAACCACAACAGGTAAATTGACAGTTTTGCACCATTGTACAGATTGTTAATTGTCAAAAATATTTACACAAGGTGTGACCCCAATTTGACCTTACTTCCTGTCCAAACCGGAAGTCAAAGTTTAATGTTTAAAAAAATCATATCTCAACAACCACAACAGGTAAATTGACAGTTTTTGCACCATTGTATAGATTGTTAATTGTCGAAAAATATTTACACAAAGGTGACCCCAATTTGACCTTACTTCCTGTCCAAACCGGAAGTCAAAGTTTAATGTTTAAAAAAATCATATCTCCACAACCACAAGAGGTAAATTGAAATTTTTTGTATCATTGTATAGACTGTTAATTGTCGAAAAATATTTACATCAAGGTGATCCCAATTTGACCTTACTTCCTGTCCAAACCGGAAGTCAAAGTTTAATATTTAAAAAAATCATATCTCAACAACTACAAGAGGTAAATTCACAATTTTTGTACCATTGCACAGATCGTTAATTGTCAAAAAATATTTACAAAAGGTGACCCCAATTTGACCTTACTTCCTGTCCAAACCGGAAGTCAAAGTTTAATATTAAAAAATCATATCTCAACAACCACAAGAGGTAAATTGAAATTTTGTATGGATTGTATAGACTGTTAATTGTCGAAAAATATCTACACAAAGGTGACTTGACCTTACTTCCTGTCCAAAACCGAAGTCAAAGTTTAATATTTTAAAATTCATATCTCAACAACCACAAGGTAAATTCACAATCTTTCCACTATTGTACAGATTGTTAATTGTCAAAAATGTTTACAAAAACATGACCCAATTTGACCTTTACTTACTGTCTAAACCGGAAGTCAAAGTTTAATATTAAAACAAATAATGATGCAAAGTTTCTTTTAAAAACATTCTGACGTCGTCATCACTGCTCTGACAAAACTCGAACACATATGTGTTTGTATTATCACAAACACTGCCGTCTAGTTTGTTTGTTTTTCTTCTCCTTTCCGGATCGATTGTCTACATAAAAACACATACTTGCAAACTTCATATGAATTTGAAACTTGGCACATACTTAGAACATAACACGTAGATGAAACATAATTTGTGACGTCATTATTAGGTCATCAGATATCGAATTTCGATCAATCATTCTTTATTAGTTAAAACGTTTTGATTACGTTGCAAATGAAAGATCTACACGGCTTTTCAACGCTAAAAAGTGTGCGCCTCTGTTGGTGAATGTAAATCAGCTCTGGTCGTGCTCATTATGTATGCATGTAAAAATCATATCTCAACAACCACAACAGGTAAATTGACAGTTTTTGCACCATTGTACAGATTGTTAATTGTCAAAAAATATTTACACAAAGGTGACCCCAATTTGACCTTATGTCCAAACCGGAAGTCAAAGTTTAATGTTTAAAAAAATCATATCTCAACAACCACAACAGGTAAATTGACAGTTTTTGCACCATTGTATAGATTGTTAATTGTCGAAAAATATTTACACAAAGGTGACCCCAATTTGACCTTACTTCCTGTCCAAACCGGAAGTCAAAGTTTAATATTAAATGTTTTAATGTTTAAAAAAATCATATCTCAACAACCACAACAGGTAAATTGACAGTTTTTGCACCATTGTATAGATTGTTAATTGTCGAAAAATATTTACACAAAGGTGACCCCAATTTGACCTTACTTCCTGTCCAAACCGGAAGTCAAAGTTTAATATTTAAAAAAATCATATCTCAACAACTACAAGAGGTAAATTCACAATTTTTGTACCATTGCACAGATCGTTAATTGTCAAAAAATATTTACAAAAAGGTGACCCCAATTTGACCTTACTTCCTGTCCAAACCGGAAGTCAAAGTTTAATATTAAAAAATCATATCTCAACAACCACAAGAGGTAAATTGAAATTTGTTGTATGATTGTATAGACTGTTAATTGTCGAAAAATATCTACACAAAGGTGACCCCAATTTGACCTTACTTCCTGTCCAAACCGGAAGTCAAAGTTTAATATTTTAAAAATTCATATCTCAACAACCACAAGGGGTAAATTCACAATCTTTCCACTATTGTACAGATTGTTAATTGTCAAAAATGTTTACAAAAACATGACCCAATTTGACCTTTACTTACTGTCTAAACCGGAAGTCAAAGTTTAATATTAAAACAAATAATGATGCAAAGTTTCTTTTAAAAACATTCTGACGTCGTCATCACTGCTCTGACAAAACTCGAACACCTATGTGTTTGTATTATCACAAACACTGCCGTCTAGTTTGTTTGTTTTTTCTTCTCCTTTTCCGGATCGATTGTCTACATAAAAACACATACTTGCAAACTTCATATGAATTTGAAACTTGGCACATACTTAGAACATAACACGTAGATGAAACATAATTTGTGACGTCATTATTAGGTCATCAGATATCGAATTTCGATCAATCATTCTTTATTAGTTAAAACGTTTTGATTACGTTGCAAATGAAAGATCTACACGGCTTTTTCAACGCTAAAAAAGTGCGCCCTCTGTTGGTGAATGTAAATCAGCTCTGGTCGTGCTCATTATGTATGCATGTAAAAATCATATCTCAACAACCACAACAGGTAAATTGACAGTTTTTGCACCATTGTACAGATTGTTAATTGTCAAAAAATATTTACACAAAGGTGACCCCAATTTGACCTTACTTCCTGTCCAAACCGGAAGTCAAAGTTTAATGTTTAAAAAAATCATATCTCATAAACCACAACAGGTAAATTGACAGTTTTTGCACCATTGTATAGATTGTTAATTGTCGAAAAATATTTACACAAAGGTGACCCCAATTTGACCTTACTTCCTGTCCAAACCGGAAGTCAAAGTTTAATGTTTAAAAAAATCATATCTCCACAACCACAAGAGGTAAATTGAAATTTTTTGTATCATTGTATAGACTGTTAATTGTCGAAAAATATTTACATCAAGGTGATCCCAATTTGACCTTACTTCCTGTCCAAACCGGAAGTCAAAGTTTAATATTTAAAAAAATCATATCTCAACAACTACAAGAGGTAAATTCACAATTTTTGTACCATTGCACAGATCGTTAATTGTCAAAAATATTTACAAAAGGTGACTTATTTGACCTTACTTCCTGTCCAAACCGGAAGTCAAAGTTTAATATTAAAAATCATATCTCAACAACCACAAAGAGGTAAATTGAAATTTTTGTATGATTGTATAGACTGTTAATTGTCGAAAAATATCTACAAAGGTGACCCCATTTGACCTTACTTCCTGTCCAAACCGGAAGTCAAAGTTTAATATTTTAAAAATTCATATCTCAACAACCACAAAGGTAAATTCACAATCTTTCCACTATTGTACAGATTGTTAATTGTCAAAAATGTTTACAAAACATATGACCCAATTTGACCTTTACTTACTGTCTAAACCGGAAGTCAAAGTTTAATATTAAAACAAATAATGATGCAAAGTTTCTTTTAAAACATTCTGACGTCGTCATCACTGCTCTGACAAAACTCGAACACCTATGTGTTTGTATTATCACAAACACTGCCGTCTAGTTTGTTTGTTTTTCTTCTCCTTTTCGGATCGATTGTCTACATAAAACACATACTTGCAAACTTCATATGAATTTGAAACTTGGCACATACTTAGAACATAACACGTAGATGAAACATAATTTGTGACGTCATTATTAGGTCATCAGATATCGAATTTCGATCAATCATTCTTTATTAGTTAAAACGTTTTGATTACGTTGCAAATGAAAGATCTACACGGCTTTTCAACGCTAAAAAGTGCGCCCTCTGTTGGTGAATGTAAATCAGTTCTGGTCGTGCTCATTATGTATGCATGTAAAAATCATATCTCAACAACCACAACAGGTAAATTGACAGTTTTTGCACCATTGTACAGATTGTTAATTGTCGAAAAATATTTACACAAGGTGACCCCTAATTTGACCTTTACTTCCTGTCCTAACCGGAATTCAAAGTTTAATATTAAAAAAATATTTTCAAAATCGTACATTATTAGTGAGGACGACGGTTTCGTCAAAATCACAATTCGTATCTGGAACTACACGAAAACGGGTTGTAAAAACTCGCCAAAAAAATAAATGCCTTCTCTCAAAGAATTTCGGTACCAAAATTGACCCTCATGTAGCAGAACAGTTGTTTTTCACATTTGAACTGTTTTTTCAAGAATAAATAATGATTAAGTTCAAATCATTGAAATGGACTTCAAACAAATCATCATTGGTAACCACATCATATTTTACAGGGTACTCTTTAATATGAAAAAAAATAATAATGCAAAGTTTCTTTAAAAAACATTCTGACGTCATCATCACTGCCCTGACAAAACTCGAACACCTATGTGTTTGTAATATCATAAACACTTCCATCTAGTTTTTTTTTTTTTTTACTTTTTCTTCTCCTTTTCGGTGAATATCCAGAGCAAAAATCATAGTTGCAGAGTTCACAGAACCTTAAAACTTCACACATAGTTAGACCTTAACATGTAGTTGTATCTTAAGTTGTGACGTCATAGTGAGGTCATCAGATATCGAATTACACTAAATCAAAGTTTAATATTTCAAAAAATTATATCTCATGAACCACATAAAATATTTTCACAATATTTACACCATGTTATATACATCTTGAATTATATGATTTTTCGTACACAGACGTGACCCCAATCTGACCTTACTTCCTGTCCAAACCGAAAGTCAAAGTTTAATGTTTAAAAAAATCATATCTCAACAACTACAAGAGGTAAATTGAAATTTTTTGCACCATTGTATAGATTGTTAATTGTCGAAAAAAATACACAAAGGTGACCCCAATTTGACCTTTACTTCCTGTCCAAACCGGAAGCCAAAGTTTAATATTGAAAAATATCATATCTCAACAACCACAAGGGGTAAATTTACAATCTTTACAAGTTCAAATCATTGAAATGGACTTCAAACAAATCATCGTTGGTAACCACATCATATTTTACAGGGTACTCTTTAATATGAAAAAAATAATAATGCAAAGTTTCTTTAAAAAACATTCTGACGTCATCATCACTGCCCTGACAAAACTCGAACACCTATGTGTTTGTAATATCACAAACACTTCCATCTAGTTTTTAATTATTATTATTCACTTAAGAAATCTACTGCGGGTACATTATCATATTCCTTCAGTTCTAAAGCCAGAAACTGATGACTATCAATGAACGACCAATTGAAATTAGAATAATCTTTATCCCATAATAAAAGATCTCCAGTTTTCGGTAGTGGTTGAGAAATCCTCTTAATATAATACACGAATCCTTACAGCGTCATTTTGCTGTAAACAATGCAGGTGCTTCTCCCACTCTCTGTGTCTGTTTTTATATGTAAAAACTGCTTAACGTAAGCAGATCGATATGAAGAAGTATAACATATCAACCAGTAGAATACAGACGTCCGAGCTTAATTGCAAAGGAATAAAAAAGACAGCCTTTCTGTTATGCGTACAATTTATCGGGCCAAATATACGCAAAATTAATTCAAGGTCTGTTCTTTAATAACAATATATGTATATTGTCATTGGATAAAGACCCAACAGGTTTTAATTTTATTGTTAAATATGGGTTCTAAGGAAATACCACTAATTAACCATTGCCCATTTTTGAGGTTATGTCATATTACCGTTGCTTCTGCATAAATGAGCCAGTACTTTTCAGTCACTGTCTTAAACTAGGACACTGATTCCTTGCCCTTTGTTGAAGATCTGCTCCAATCCAGCGGCGTAGCCACAGTGGGGGCATGGGGGCGCATGCATGGGGGGGCATGCATGGGGGGGGCACATGCCCCCACGAAAAAATCCCAATAGTACCCCTTAAAAAAGCATGACCCCCATCACTAAAAAACCCATACCCCTGCCCCCCTGCCCACTGAAAAGCAATGCCCCCTGTGCCCCCCCCCCCCCCCCACTGATAAAGTCATGGCTACGCCGCTGCTCTGATCGTGACGATATTTCCCCTTTAAGTTATGACGTTGAATTCCCTCAACTCTTTCTTTGACACATTGGAACAAAACAAATGAAAGGTTGATTACTCTTAATTAAAGGCAGGTTTTTTGTGTGAAGGAAAACATTTAAGCCCTAATTAAGGGTCAAGCTCCCGGAAACTTTGCAAGCTGTCAGTGATGTTTGGTTAAATTATAATAAACGCTTTATTTTATCGTGATGGTAACCATGTTACCTGTAGGCTAGATGATTTTCAATGGGCCATCGTTAAGCTACCAGAGACACCGTGGTAAACCCCTACTCTTGCACGATAAGTGTCATTATGGGTTCTTTAACGTGCACTGATGTTTATAGTACACGGGACCTACGGCTTAACGTCCCATACGAAGGACGAAGCAATTATGATTGAGTGTCTTGCTCAGGGACACAAGCTCCGCGACTGGACAGGCCGGGAATTGAATCCACATTCTGACGCAGCGGCGTAGCCACGGGGGGGCCTGGGGGCCCGTGCCCCCCACAAATTTCCAGTGCCCCCCCAGGTGCCCCATCCCGAAAAATCCTCATAGTGCCCCCAAAAACAGAAAAGAAAAAGAAAAGGGAAAAACCCATACCCCTGGGCCCCCCACTGAAAAGCAATGCCCCCCCTGTGCCCCCCCCCCCCCCGCGCTGAAAAAGTCCTGGCTACGCCGCTGTTCTAACGCAATCACAAATTGAACCCGATGCACTTAGACTGCTTGGCCACGAAACTCCACATTATAGGCCTGATTAACAATACAAACCCCCTCCAATACCACTATAAAGGTTCACTTTCTAAAAAACAATATTGTTTTCTATCACACGATTTATGAGCAGGTGCTAAGCAACCACCCCACCCCGCCCCACCTACCCCCATCAACGAGGCATTCGTGATGTGTGTGGTCCTGATTGCTCTGTGGTTTTAGTCAAATCATAGAGAAAGGATAGAGCCTTTCTCTATGGTCAAAATCATCTAGCTATATAAAATTGTAATAAATTATGTAGGCATAGGCCTACTCAAACCGAGGGCGATCTGATTTATTATTTTAGAAGCATATTTTATTTTCTCTTGTGCCATGAATAGACTATACTTATAACAATAAAGAGAACAATAGTTGGGTCTCTGCATCCTAATGAAATCGAGACACCGTACCTTTACAATGCGAGACAGTCTGTCCTCGCTCTCGGCATCAAAACTGTTTGAAGCTTTTGTCCGTGTAAAAGGAGTTGTCGGCTGCTCCAGTGGCTGGACACAGAATGACAGCAAGAATGGCGATCCTTGTGGGAGCTGTCACTTTTCTTTCTATCGCCCTGCTCGTACATGATACTGAAGGTAAACAGCTTTTCTTCTTATCAGGTGTTTAGCATTGTTTATTATTATTTTTTTTTTTTTTAAAGATTCAACCGGCAAAAATAACGATATTAAAAGTCTTTATTCTTGGTGTGCCATTCGGGAAAAATCTAAATATGTCTACCCCCAGCAGTTAAAGACGGCATCTTATAATGGTGTTTTCTGTTTTGTGTCTCTTGTATGAAATCAATGATTTTTTTAGAAAACGCCTCAGATTATATAATTTATTTGTGTTATATTTTCAGATGTGCATTAATGCACTATATAGGCCTATAATGCTGTAGGACGACAAACATGTGCATATTAAATGCATGCCCGGTTTTGTGTGTTATTATTTTTTCTTTATTGTGAATTTTTATAATGCATTTCAAAATCAAACCAACACATCCTCTCCTCTCCCACCCGTTTTGTCACCCCTCTCACCCATCCATACCCGGTGCCATACCTCTCTCAATTCACTTCGTTTATTTCTTGTCATGCAAACCTTGATAACGGAGTAAGGTTCTTTTAAATTGTTCATTAGCAGTGATTGATTACACGCATGAATATATTCCACATCCCACCTCCTCACAACCTTCCCACATCCTCCCTAGTCCTTCCCACCCTACCTTCACCTATAAGATGTTCATACTTAAACTACGAACAACTGGTTATCCTAAATATTTAATTGTGTTTGGTTTAGTAGCTTTTATTCAGCATACATGAAAGTTTATATTGATAAATATTGATATATCAATTTTCCTCACACTCTCCCTAGTTGCTCCCCACCTAAACTTCTGCCTATTATGATGATTCATGCTAGAAATAGAACCAGCTGGTATGTCCTTTATATTAAAGTTATTGAGTTTATGTAGCTTTGATTCACTGTACAAATGTTGTATTATAAATATCTATACATTAAAAATCATCGATATTTTCTCACACACCAAAACCTTCCCCGTCGTTAAGAATAGAAACATGGAAAGCTAGTTATCCTTAATATTAAAAGATTGTGAGTTTCTGTAGTTTTGGTTCACTATATACTTGCATATGTATAATTATTGGTAAATAATTATTGGTGTCGTGGCCGAGCGATCTAGCTTACCGGACTCAAGTTCTGGTGTTAGCAGCAGAATGTGGGTTCGAATCCCGACCGTGACACTTGTGTCCTTGAGCAAGACACTTAACCATAATTGCTTCTCTCCACCCAGGGGTTAAATGGGTACCTGTGAGGGCAGAATTGGTTGATTAGCCCTATATGCGCTGTAATGGCAGCAATTGAGCTGTATACTCCCCAGGGAGCTGAGATGGTTTCAGGAATGATTTATGAACCTTATGAGCAGGGGTAATAATATAATGCGCCTTGAGCACCACTCAGTTGGTGAATACGGGCGCTATATCAGTCCACACATTATTATTATTATTTCAAAATGCTCAATGATGACAAGGTGTCATCACGCAGATTCTTATTCAGCATGTGTTTCTGGTATAGAAATAGCAAAACATATTGTATATCCCTCAAAACTTTTTTTTCCGACTTTACACTGGCATAAAATTACAAGACAAAATCATATAAATAATTGACCTTGACAAAAAGAAAATAATTATATAATGCATAGAGGCCAGTGACGGGAGGAGGTCAACATGTGTACAAGCACCTCTGATAACAGCTAATCCCATATTGCACTGGAAACTAGTAAGGAAAAAGCGTAACAAATAAAATTTATATTTACAAGAATAACCTATACTTCTGCCGGATTACTGCTGAAACAATGAATCTCAGCAAGGTTTTAAATTCAAAAAATCATTTTTTCAATAGTAAACGCTAAAGAAATACTTTAGTTTTGGTGGCTGTTCGTCTGTTTGGTCTGTTGGCTGTTGGTCTGTCGTAACGACAACATACACCATTGTCGGCACGCTCCGTCGGCTTAAATAAATGAACGTGACGAACACACACAAAACCAGGGACGCGTTTTTGCGACCCTGATCAAAAACACGTTTAGGTTTCGGTCATTGGTTAAGCGTTTTCGCGAATTCGGTTGTGCTGCGATGACGTCATTGTTCTGACCAAATTGTTCATTGTTTGTTAAAACGTGGTGGAATGATTGTTCGAATATAAGTATATCTTTCAAGTTTACAACTAGCACTCCGAGTAAGTTCCATGTTGCCAAAATGTTACACCGTATTATTACACCGTATATTTTGTGAAACGTTGAGGACTGAAAACAAGTTTCTGGTTAAGTTCTCGTTTTCGCGTAGCTATGCCATCTAATTGTTTCTGGTCAAGAATTTGACGTCAGAAACGTTTATGTGCGTGTTCGCCAAAACACGCCCCTGCTGTATGCACTTTTTATTAAGCGAACCGCACATGCGCCGCCATTTTCTCACTACACTCGCGTACTAAATGAACTATGGAATGACGCACGTGACTGGCATGCCTTCTCTTCACCCAGGTATAAAAATGTACCTGTGAGGGTAGAGGTTGATATTGTGTTTGAAAAAGCTCAAAGCACTACGGTAGCTCAGGGTTGATATTGGCCCAATGACCAGGGGCAATAATGTAAAGCGCTTAGAGTATCACATGATAGATTTTGCTCTAATGTAAGACTCCAATATTATTATTATAGTTATCTGTCCATACAAACTTGATACTTGGCCTATGAAATTAAAGTTCGTACAATTCAATTCAATTTAGTTTCAAAGGAGTGATTTAAATAAAACTACCCCAGCTGACATGACCGAACACCTTTGTGTTTGTAATTTTGTTTTAACGCGGAACTCTATAGTATTATATTTAACGTTGTAGATTCGGCTTACACGACTAAACCGTGCACTGAATAGAGTTGACAGCAATCAACAATATTCACCTTGTTAAACAGATGTCGCGTATATTTTCCCGTCCAAATAAAACACCCATTTGTAAAACAAACAAACAAAAATAAAAACAAACAAAACAAATAAAAGACACATATTTGATTGAAGCAATTATAGGCTATTTCGTTATTCTTTTTCTCTTGAAGCAATGGTGTGCTTCGTTGGCCAGGAACGCGACCCCATTCACAAATAGGTACCGCTGGGTCATCCCAGTGGAGGACCCCTGCCAATGTACCGAGATTCAACTGGGTGGAATGAGCACCCATACACTCTGCAGACCCTTCAACGTGACCTACTATGATACCTTTCTGCTCAGCAACAACCAACAGGAGATTCAACAATGGCTGAAGTGTAACGGTAAGTGGGAAAATGATTGATTAATATCATATCAATAAAACTTAAACATCTTTTACAAACATTATTAGTCCAGTCTGCCAACCACGGGTGTCAATCCCGGGTGGTGGATATATCTCCATCCCCATTTTTTTTTTTGTCGGGGATGGTCCATCCATCCCAACAACATATTTCATGCGGTAAAAATAATATTAATAAGCGAATAATTCTTTTAAAAAACAGTTTGATTTGTTTAAATATTGATTTTTTGTATGTTTCTATGTACGTTTGGGTGTCATCTTTATAGCCGTAGGATTATGATTGGTTGTGCGCTGCGGAACTTCATTGTACATATACACAAATTTCAATATCATTTCGACACGGATTTACGCAACTGCTACCAACAACGAAGGAATTAATTACAATTTGTGCACGTGCATTAATTTGATTACATGCATTTTCGTTATTTTAGTTTACTGTGATCTCTAGGTATAGATCCACCACGTTACACGTGTGGATTTATATGCGGTGGCGTATACAGTGCCTACATGAGATTGTTTGACTAAATGCCGATCAGAAGCGAAGCCAATTGGGTGTTGGGTAAACCCAGCCCTCCCCTCCCCCATATCTCTGTCGGCATTTCAGAGAGCCTCAGTTTGGCAAATAAACCTTCAAATAAATTAAATCATCGAACCAGGCTTGTGGTTTCTGTGCCTGAGGTAATTTAAAGTTTAATATTTAAAAAAATCATTTCTCAACAACCACAAGAGGTAAATTGACATTTTTTGCGCCATTGTATAGATTGTTAATTATCGAAACATGTTTACACAAAGATGACCCCAATTTGACCTTACTTCCTGTCCAAACCGGAAGTCAAAGTTTAATATTTAAAAAAATCATATCTCAACAACCACAAGAGGTAAATTCACAGTTTTTGCACCATTGTACAGATAGTTAATTGTCAAAAGTATTTACAAAAACATGACCCCAATTTTACCTTTACTTCCTGTCCAAACCGAAGTCAAAGTTTAATATTAAATAATTTCTAAATTCAGTATTGTATTATATTCAAATAAACTTCGGAGAACTTCAACAGACGTTAACATTTGACTTTCTCCAACACTTCGACTTGATGACGTCACCATTTTAACTTCAACTGAACACCTAGTTTTTTGTTGTGACAAAACTTATATCTAGTTAGTATTATTTTTCTTTCTGAGCTGTCCAATTGCAGCCAAAATTGCTGGATCGATTGGAATTCTGCCGTGCTGTACCGTGCATACACATAGGGTATGAACCTTTGCCCAATTTGTGAGGCCTCTCTTGGCCACCATACTTTGTATACGAGGAAAATTTGGTTTGCGTAATGCGTAGACATGTATCACGTATTTCACTGGTTGGCAAAAGAAATACATTACAAAAAGCGTCACCGCACCGATTTTGAAGCCGACTCCACGACCAGAAACCGGAGACTTTTGTCGGCCTTAGACAGCAAGGTTCACTTGGCCACGTGATTAAGCTTCTGTGTCGGGTTTCTCACTCTGAAAGCCAAGGGCAACACGCCCGCGCTTACCTTTTCTGCAATCAAAATGAAAGTGTCTATTGAAATTGCAAAATGCTTTCAAAGACCAAATAAAAGACAAAGTCAATATCACTATAGAGAAGCATTTCCGAAGCACCAACCATAGCAATTTGTGCTTGTTTATCAAACTCCAAGGCGAACTATTTTGAAGTACGCATAACACAAAATTCCGGTTTCATAAACAATTCAAGACAACGACGAAATCAGAGGCATTTTAGAGAATATTGTCATAAGAGCAATCGTAACAATCAAAGCAATATTAAAGAAAAATACCGTGACCCAAATGCAATAACTATACGCGTGCTGTCTTGTTACAATGACAGCACAGAAATCAGGCCAAAACGACAGCAATGGAACTTGAATGTGGTTGGCAGTTGACACCGTAGGCCCAAACAAAGTCTCCTGTTTCTGGCCATAGGTTAGCTTCAAAATCGGTGCGGTGACGGGCTTTCTTTTTAGGTGTTCCGGTATGTGCTGAAACACCTATTGTTTTTGTTCGTTTTTTCCTTCTTCTCCCCATAGATTGTCTACAAAAAAACACATACATGCAAACTTCACATGAACTTGAAACTTGGCATATACTTAGAACATAACACGTAGATGAAACATAATTTGTGACGTCATTATTAGGTCATCAGATATCGAATTACGATAAATCAAGTTTTAATATTTAAAAAAATCATATCTCAACAACCACAAGAGGTAAATTCACAGTTTTTGCACGATTGTACAGATTGTTAATTGTCAAAAATATTTACACAAACATTACCCCAATTTGACCTTTACTTCCTGTCCAAACCGGAAGTCAAAGTTTAATATTTAAAAAATCATATCTCAACAACCACAACAGGTAAATTCACAGTGTTTGCACCATTGTAACAGATTGTTAATTGTCAAAGATATTTACAAAAACATGACTTCAATTTGACCTTTACTTCCTGTCCAAACCGGAAGTCAAAGTTTAATATTTATGATCGATGTATGTAAAACCATCCGGTGAACAATAAATTGTGTAATTGGACGTGCACTGTACAGGTTGCCTCCACAAAACATTACTTTAAAATCAGCTTTTGTGCAGCAGTATTGTTAATCTTTTTTTTGGAATTCACGACTGTGGGATTCTTATTAGTATAAACATCGACTGGACTGATTTTTGGAACATTATCACCTTGTTTTGCAAGTATTTTGAACTTTGATTTTTCCAATGAAGCTAGGCCCAGGAGTAGCCACAACAAGTTACTCAGTAGAGGCTTTTGTGGTGGTTTGGTGCATTCTATTCACCTGCCGCTGCCTGCCTTGTACAGAGCCTAGCACCTGTACGTTAGACAAGCAGGGAAGACCATTCATATGCAATTAGCTGTTTCAATCATGGTTATATACACAAGGAGTGAACTCGTACGCCTGAATTCGGATTTGCATAACAACAGGAATGAGCGAAGAAACGATTTGCCTCCTGATCTGTGGTATCACATCAAGAACCTTGGGATTAATGCTTTCAAATCAACCCACCGTGGATCCAAGGCCGGCGTTGAAGAATAACCACGGTATGATTGTAGGGGCTCATCATAATATAAGCCCTGTCCCAATAAACCGACAAGCGTTATCAAGCACGTCGACTTGTTCTACAAACCATAGCGCAATCGGCGATAATCTGAAAATAGCATCTTGGAACGCACATTCCGTCAGACATAAAGGGCTGGTAGTGTGTGATTACATAATGGAAGAATATTGACATAATGTTTATTATTGAAACGTGGCTGCGTGAGGACGACACTGCTGTGATCTCTGGAGTGTACACCACCTGGATATAGTGCCTTCAATGTACCACGTGGTCAAGGTGAATGCTACGGAGGAATTGCAGTTATTTTTAGAACATCTGTCAACCTCACCGTCGTTGATATCGGGGTTCCAACCACTACTTTTAATTACTATGTCTTGTTGACTCTGCTAGGCAGGCACGATTTTATACCATTTATCGTCCACCGCCATCCAAGAAAAACGGCTTAGGACATCCGTTTTCCTAGACGAATTTAAAGAAGTTTGCAGAAGAGGTTACACCTCCCCTTTAAGATACTTCTTATAGGAGACTTTAATGTACATGTAGACGTCCCAAGTCAATGCGATGCAGCTACATTTCTTTCATCACTTCACGATTGTGGGACTGATACAGCACATAACTGTTCCAACCCATGAAAAGGGGACATTGCTTGATCTCCTGATCACGCATTCTGAAGACAACCTTATTTTGGACTGTGAGGTGGCTGATGTCCTTAATTCAGACCACTCAGTCGTTACCGCCACTGTTAATCTCTCAAAACCGATTTACGCCAGGATAACATCATCCTCTAGAAATTTCCGCAGTTTGGATAAGAATGCCTTTTCAAATGATCTCAAGATTGTTTTCGAATCATTTCCTCATAATGCCAGCATCGACACCCAAGTTGAAAGTTATAATAGGTTTTACAGTCCATACTTGACAAGCATTGTCCTATAAGCACACGTATACACAAATTCCAGTTACAACCAGTATGGTGCACAGAATCAGTCCACCTTGCAAAACGTCGGAGGCGAAAATTTGAACGTAAGTGGCGGAAGTCACAGAAACCACAAGACAAACTTCGTTATCTGAATGGAAATCCATGAGTTCTCCAAAGTTGCCGAAAGTGAAAAATCAAAATCAATCATAAACGAGCTGAAAAATGCTAACCCGAAAGCTGTTTTTAAGACTGTGAACACCTTTAACAGGAAAACACCTTCTCTTCCTGTCACTGACTCTCATAAGGTTCTTTGTGGTCCAATTCAGTGACTTCTTCATTGGAGAAGATTGCTCAAATCAGGAAAACGATCACTCATAAAAGCACAAACGTTCCAGCACCACCCTACTCTCCAGCAACAAGTGACCAGTGTGACCAGAATTGCATACCATTATCTTCCTTTAATACTTTTGATCAAGAGGAGATGCGCCAAGATTATCTCACAATTAACAAACAAATCTTGCTCATTGGATCCAGTACCGACATGGCTTCTCAAACAAAACATTGATATTATTTACCTGTTATTACATCCATTGTCAATGAATCACTCTCATCAGGGACCTTTCACAGCACTCAAAGTTGCCATTGTGTCACCAATCATAAAGAAAGCATCTCTCGATAAAGACAATCTCAAGAACTATCGGCCAGTTTCAAATTTGGCCTTTGTCTCTAAAGTCATTGAGTAAGCTGTATTGAAGTGTGTTTCTGCTCATAATGATTCCTCAAATTTGAATTGTAATTTCAGTCAGCCTACAGGTCCGGCCACACGGAGACGGCCCTCCTACGGGTTAAAAACGACATCATTTATGCTCTTGATAGTCGGAGGCCGTCTTCTTGGTGTTGTGACATGTCGGCTGCATTTGAACTATTGATCATGTTTAATCCGGCTTAACGGTATTTTTAAGTTACAAGGTAGTGTACTTGGCTGGTTCAAGTCTTACTTACATGGTCGAACATGTGGTTAAAGTTACAAATGAAGTCTCAGATGTCAAGACACTGAGCTATGGTCTGCCTCAAGGCTCATGTGTTGGCCTCAATTATTTTCATTTTATGTCCGCCCTATATCCAATGTTATCAGTCGTCACGATGATGTTAAATTTCACATGTACGCTGACGATTTGCAGTTATACACTAGTTTTGATCCTAAGAACCCAAGTGAAGTCAGTAGATTTTTTCACTCATGTCAAACTGTATTACGGATGTCCGAGTTGGATGTCTTCAAATATGTTGTGCTTAAATGACAACAAGACTGAGTTTTTTATTGCGGCAAGTCGTGCTCAATTAAGTAAACTGTCGCATTTAAAGCTTGAAATTGGTCATCTCTCAATTAGTCCATCTCAAACTGTAGGAACCTCGGTGTTATTTTTGATAGTACAATGACTATGTCAGCTCATGTCTCTGCCATTTGTAGGTCCGTAAATTCACACATTAGAAATATATCACACATCCGGAAGTATATTGATCAATCGTGTCATCACGTGGTCAGAGCTCTTGTTACATCCCCGTCTTGACTACGCAAACTCGCTTCTGTTCAGTTCTTCAGATAAGGATCTACAGCGCCTCCAACTTCTCCAGAATAGGGCTGCTAGGGTTATATTCCGAGCACGTAAATTTGATCATATTTACCCCTTCTATCTTAGACTCCACTGGTTACGTATACCTCAACGTATAAAGTTCAAAGTTTTAGTAATTGTTTACAAATGCCTCCAAACACCGCTCCGTCATACCTCCAGGACCTCATTTCCATTTATCATCCCAGCCGTTGCCTACGATCATCATCTGATAAGTCTACACTCACCGTGCCCAGAACCAACCTTGCAAATTCCTTTGGCTGCAAAGGGTTTTTTTGCTGCTGCACCTTTCTCTCTGGAACGGACTTCCTCAGGAATTTCGGCAGGCCCCTACTTTGAAAACAATTCAAGTCGGCCCTCAAAACCCACCTTTTCAATAATCCTCCTTTTCTTTCTAAGCGCCAGGGACCCTGTGGATGCTCTTGTGCATTTTTACATTTTATTCAGATTATTATTTATTATTATTATTAAAGATTCCGTGGCCAGTTTAAAAAAAATTCAGAAATTTTTGAAATTTCACGGATAATTAACATATGTTGGTCTTGAAATTCCTTTGTAACCTTGTTGAGGATCTTGTAGGTGTAGTCTGAAGAGAAGTTTTATTCGATCATTATCATTCTTTTATTATACCATTGCATTTGAAATGAAGTTTGAATTTGGTGTAGTCTAATGTGATTACGTTCAAATTATTGAAATGGACTTCAAACAAATCATCATTGGTAACCACATCATATTTACTGGGTACTCTTTAAATATGAAAAAATAATAATGCAAAGTTTCTTTTAAAAACATTCTGACATCATCATCACTGCTGCCCTGACAAAACTCGAACACCTATGTGTTTGTAATATCACAAACACTTCCGTCTAGTTTTCTTCTGTTATTTTATTTATTATTTATTTATTTATTTATTTATTTTTTATTGCCAACAAGGAAATACGTGCCATGTATACGTGCAGGGACCATATTTCATAAACAAAGTTTGGCGGCTAAGAGAGGCCTCAAAATCAGGCAGCAAACGTTCATACCCCCTATATCAAAAAGGCCCAATACAATAGCTTCGTGGCCATCGTAATTAGCCCCTCATAGCGGTGATATAAATGCATTACAGTTTTGAGCCGGGCCATTTCCCCGGTGCCCTTTACGGTCCGTTGAAATAATACAAACGTGTTGAATTAGTCGCTGAAGTTATGTTGCTTCAATGATTAAATGAAGTATACAAACCAAACTGACTGCTAAATTCCATCCTCTTATTTCATCTTCCCGAATATCATAACTTTTCCTGTTTTTAAACCCTTGTTGAAATGAGCAGTGTTTACCCAATTGTTTTTGAAAATCTTCAGCCATGTTTTTTTTATCAGAAAAAACTCTTCCATGGTAACTGTTATAAATTAAATGCAAATTGAGCATGCTGTAGTTTACCAGTGATATTCTTTCCTCAAAGAAAGCTGTTTCGACGCCCTCATATAGACGATGTGACCAATGACATCACATGTTTACAAAAAGAGCCCCAAAAGGTGTGGATTGTATGCAGAATTTGGACATTTTGTACTTCTCCACATCGCATCAACAGCTTTTATTAATCAGATGAATACGATTTGAGATGTATGTAGGCCCTACGTGTCTTATCAAAATTAAATCAAATTAAGAAATTTGTCTGCTGATATTTCAAAATATCAGATTTTATGGTTTCTTGTCATAGAGTATTGTACATTTTGCACCCGGCGCAACATTTCTGACCTTTACCTGCCGCCGGATGTTTTCACCCTATTCCCAACAGGTTTCTGTTTTCTTTCCCCTTTGCTTTTTTGTTTGTTTTGTTTTGTTTCTTTTCTTTCCAATTTTTTTTGTTTCTCCTGTTTGTTACTCCTAAAGGTCCACCTTCTCATCTTCGTCTGTAAAAGGGGACTTCGCGGTAGCACCGTGTAATGACTTGTAATGGTGTGTTCTCAAACCGTCATCGAACTGGTGGTTTGATAACCGAGGTTTCGATCAGTATTATAATCTGATCGTCTTCAGAAGAATGCTGGATTCTGAGGCTGGAACTGCTTCAGAACCACACAGAGGCTAGAATAGTCTTGATTCAAAACTGTACGGTTTGTATGTTTTTGATACACAATCCAACGGCGCTACACGAACGCTACAATCACAAACCGCTATCAAACACAGTCTTGGGAACTTCGTATAATCTCCCTCCGAAAACGGGGGGAACCACTACATAGGCGTCAATTTCAATTTGAAATACCAGCGCGGCCCATATTTGTGGTGCCGGCGCGCATAAACAACAATGGAACTGCCGTGTTCACTGATCGACAACTTCACGGCAGTCCTTTTGTTGTTTATGCTTCAGGACCAAACACTATGACAACGAGATATATTATTTAACATGCATGGTGATGCCGCAAACCTTATTTATGTTCTTTCACCATACAAATCTACAAACCATCTCTGTCTTTCGACTTCATATCTCGAAAATATAAATTGCAAGTTTCGCCTGAAATGGCCAATGAATTGTATTTGTTTGTTTATTATTTGCATGTGTTTATTTATTGTTTATTTATTCAAGTTCAATTGATTTATTATTATCATTTTCCTCAGACATTAACCCCACCTGTTTTTTGCAGTGTCCAGCAGATAGAGTGCTATTTGCCGGAGAGGGAGAGAGATCGTGGTCTCTATTCCATGGGACTGGGAACCATTCACGGTAAGCCTACACTATAAAAAAATGTAAATTGCAGTATGTTTCCGTATTTCTTTGACATATTCTTTGTGGGGCCGAAAAGAGAATCAGAATGGGTAAAACAAACAAATATGAAAACATAACTTTCGATTATTAAGCGTTTACAGAAATTGTGTAAATCAGTTTAACACACTTATTTATGTAAAATTGTAATACAGCAAATTGTTGGAAATAGAGTTGCCTGTATTTTGCTGTATAATTTTCTTTTACAGCGTATAGAAAATTAACCACTGTTCTGCTTCATATTTCTCGTTTAAATGTATGAAAAACTTTCCCATGATGTTTTCGCTGTTTTAGATGCTCATTATATTTTGTATTTAAATTATCTCTTCCAGGGTACCGATGGTGGTCGTGATATCCCTGCCGTTTTACAGACCATCGACTCAGTCCCCGTCACGGCCAGTTCAAAGCCCACTACGCTAGCTGAAGGGAACCCACTTACTGGTCTACACGGCAACAGACAACTCTGGTAACTCAGGGTCATGCGCCATGCAAATTGAGGCCAAAGGTCAGAACTTGAGCTGATTTATTGCTATACTAAATCCAAACGCCATTTCACTTATAACAATGGGCCGTAAAACACCAATCCCAAAGATCTGTCATCGTGAGGTACCTGCATGGGTGTCACTTCTACAGCACAAACGGCACCCTACAGTGTAGCGGTTAAAATAGGTTTTGAAACCCCCTTCATTTAATAACGAACAGCAATATTTTAATTAAGAATAATTATTTGATTGGACAGTGTTATCATCATGCCTTGCATACATTGAGGCTGGACTGTCTCGTGGAGTGGTACCACAAGATCACGCCTCTATCTCATTGCATCGATGTCTCTACTGGACCGATAGACGTGTAAGTACATAATGTCGGTGGTTTAATACTTTTGCATGTGTTGCGACAGACCAGATTTGACAACACAGCCCAGGATGGGAAAATGAACAATCGATCGATGAACAAAGATGGCACAGCGGTTGGAAAAAACGCAAGAATCGTTGAATATTACAAAGTATAACTCTTCTATAATAATCGACTTTTATTTAAATTAGTCTTGATATATTTACGAATACACTTCTCTTTTCTTCAGATTTGTGACCAGGAGTCGAACAGTGGAGGATGGATGAGGTCAGTAAATACTTACGAGACAATAACATATCAACAACAACAACCAAGTAAAAATACCAGTTCTTTTCAGAACTATACTCAATTGAGAAATTTACATGGTGTCACCGCAAACAGTCTTTACTTATCCTTTTCACCATGCAAAGCTACACAAAACGTTAGTGAGTGATTGGCGCCGTAAATATTAGTCTGGTTTAATACTACGTTACTATGTTAAGAATATGTATAAACGATTCATCGCCGCAGGAGGGCCTTTATCTCTGCTATTATCAACATGGTCCGGGGATGGGTCCCTCTTGGATGGATCGTGGTTTAAAACATACTAATTTAGTCTTGTACCTAGTCTTGGTGCAATTATGTTATCAAGCGATCCTAGTTACACGATCCCGCGCCAGTCGTAAATCACCCACCGTAGCTGGCGCTTTATACAATTTTGACGATCCTGAAGGCGGTTCGTGGTCCCCAATACGAGTGCGGCTATGTGTTTGATCTGGTATTGCGCGGCGCCCGGTTGAGAACCCATTTGCAAACATATAAACAACATGCACGTGTGCGTGCTTATATCGAGTCACACTGTTTGCAGAATTTCACTCATAATTGTAAACAGGTAGGTATAAAACATCAGTTTGCAACAAAAATGCCTGTTTATTGTTTACAAATGATGTCATTTTTGACGAATTGAGAATTCGTAAATGGGTTTTCATGAGCCTGCACTTGGTGACGTCATACACGAAGTGCCTGCTTATAGCGGCACCCCCAAGATACGGCTCTGGTGGGCTTGTATGAATGGCGCCCACGGCGGTTGGTTTTTTCTAATCACAGCGCTGGCGGATCAGCGCGTGTAAAATCGCAACGTCTGCACCAAGACTATCTTGAACCAACACAACGTAAACATCAAAAAGAACGACCATTTTGTCTCGCCTAATAGTGAGTACCCTGCATGCGCTACCAATGCAACTAAAAATTATGAATAATTTATGCATCGATCATTAAACAAGTTTTTTCTTTCATCTTTGCAAAAGTTTTACCACAAGAGTGGCCCTAAGACTTGCTTCAACTACAGCGTCACCTGGACCGGTGATCTGATCAGGTGTCTTGGGTTAGACACCCAAATCACCTCATTTGCTGTGAGTGATAACGTCCTACTATTAACAGTGAAACTCGTGGATTGTCGATGTCGAAGACCGCTCGTGGGAGTTTGACATGTTTTATAAGTGTATCGATACCGAATGCAACTATCCCACAAGTCTTGAAGTTCCAGTTGCTAACGTCATTGCTAACTTGGCCAATTGTAAACACCGTCGGCAACCAGCTGGTCCCAAACGTATGCAGGTGAGAATCTAAATATGTCAAACTTATGAATAGACAAAAAAAATAATGATCTGCCATTATCAACCATTGATGTCATTTCAACACAAGCCAATTGCTCTTCACATGGAGTGATTCAAAAAAAAATCATCTCATCTCAGCCCCGACAACAACCACTAAATCACATCACACTTGAACAAGCAATATATGTTACGGTTTTACTCTTGGAAAGGCTGCAGTCACCCACGCCTGTTACAAACCACTAATGTTACAAACCACTAATGTTACATAGCGACACAAAGTTCGAAAAATGGGAAAAGGACAAAGTGGAATGTAAGCAAACAATCTAAAAATCCCTTAAATTTCTAAATACGTTTGAGTTTAAAGCTCATAGCACGCTTCACTGAAAGCTTGTTTGACATAGAGTCCTTAATGTCCTTGAAACTGATGATTCCCATCCTCCTTGGCGGGTAATGCGTCTCGTTAACAGAACCAGTAAAAGCCGCTTGCCCAGAAGCGCCACCTGCCCTCAGACTATGTGTACCCAGAGTAGAGGCATCAGCGACATATGGAGAAAGACTCTTGTAAAGATGAAGCTAGACCGCGCAGATAATTACTGTGATTTACACTAATTTCTGAAGTAAACTCTCTCCGAATCCCCTCGTTTAGAACATCTGAAATATAAGTTAAGTGACCGTAAGAAAGCTGGTAGTGATAAATTGAGAACACTGTTCTTGCATAAGACAATGCAAATCAAATACTGCCACTTATCAGTAAAAATCCACATGTTTTCTGATTACATAATCATTTGACGAATCACACACTTGTATTATAACAAATTGGTCAGGTCAGAAAAATATTAACATAACATGCAAAAGCAAAAAGAATGACACGAAGAAATAATATATAAATATATATATATTGCCGCTCATGGGCCAAAAAACTTGTGCATATACTTATGCGAAGAAAATGCTTTGTAACCAAATTATTGGCATATCCATCGATAAATGTTAGCGTAACTGGACAGAGAACTATACAATAAAAATTGTATTGCCGCACATGGGCCATTAATTGTCTCTCATGGACAAAATATTTGTCAATTGGACCAAAACTCCCATCGTGGGTGTAGCTAGTGCACTCATGCATCTCTAAAATCGTAATGGCAATTAGTTTGAAGCGTAAAGAGCCTTGAAAAAGGCGTTTGTCCGGTTTGTATGCAAGACACTGACCTCGTCCCGGCCAACACAAATCCGGAAGATTTGGTAAAAACATACAGTCGACCAAAAATTAGAACCAAACTTTGGTGAAAGAACAGGCCAAAAAGAAGCGGACCACCGGGGAACAATCACTGTTCCGGCTGCTTTACATTTCATCATATGCTTCACGGGGTTCAGTACCATGGCAACTGGGGACATACCCAGTTGTTTTCGAGAGCCCACCCTGAGTAAAACAATCGGCAGCTTCGCAGCCGGGGTTCCAATATCTGGAATTATATCGGGGCAATTGAGCGTTATACCAGGAAGCAAATCTATCAATCGCATGCGGACCAAATCGCTTTGTCCAAAATCGCAAAGACGCTAGGGTTCAGTGACCAATCGTCTGGATCAATAATCCTACTTAGTTCGTCTGCACGTTCATTGTGCTTCACGACGAAGCTTCATACAGGCTCAATAGTGACGTTATATTGCAAAACAACAATTATACAGATCAATGCTTAAATTGTGAAGATCAGAATTGGCTTCCCACCGAAATAATACGGCAAGCGTTTTGACTATCTGTGTACCACTTCAGCTTTTTTTCCACGATAATTTAGGGCCTAAAGACCGCAAAACATACAAAAACGGCTCTAAGTTCACGACTCGTGGAACTTTCTTGGCGCTCAGAATCAGACCACAATCCGGCGCACACTGAATCATTAACTTGTACTGAAAAACCACCAAAACCCGAATCACTGGCATCCGAAAAAACTGCCGACAATGCACACACAATTGGCTTAATGGGCTGGCCGTTAAAACTGGCAAGGTTTTTGTGCCAAAATTGTAACTCAGAGATAGTGCCGGTAGAAAGCAAAACTTTACTTGACCATGACACTCGTGACTCAATAGATCTGTACATTATGTCTTGTGAATAATCTGGTCAAACGACCTATGGCGGGAGAGGCGGAAATTATGAAACCCCAATTGTGCAATATTCTCGCTCAGGTACATGATACAAACGCTTTTCTAAACACCGACAAATGGTACTTAATTTTCAGCAGCTTATTGTCAGGACTAAATTGCATAGAAACTGTATCAATAAATATACCCAACCATTCGCCCTATTTGTTGGCTCAAAATCGCTTTTGGCAACGCTTACTTTCAAACCAGAGAGTGCCAAATCTCTTTGTACGATATGACTGGCTGCAAGAGCAGAAATTCTGTCATGTGGCCTGAAATACCGTCGTCAATATATGTAGAACAATGACCCATGGAACGCCATCTCGTAACTAGAGGTCTCAACATTTTCGTGAAACAATAACTGGCTGTATTCAAACCGAACAGAAGAACAGAAAAGTGTGAAGTAACGAACACGGCTTCCAAACTTCCAACTAAAACCCAAAAACTTTTGGTGAGGAACAAAAATATCTATATGGTGATATCCAGACTCGAGATCGAACGTGAAAATAAAAAATCTTTTTGAAAACATATCAGCCAAAACAGGGAGACCCTCATATTTAAATTTAGACACATATGTATACTGATTTACGTGTTCTAGATCCAAACGAGCCTTAAGGCTTCTTCCACAGAAACTGTGAGAGGGTTCACCACATGTGGGGTAAAGCATGCTCTGAAATACTACCTGTAGCCAACAATTTTAAGATGGCCCCTACCCAACAAAATCAGGATGATTCAAACTTGACCGGTTATGCTAAGATGAGCTTTTTGGCGGGAAAACTTTTAAAAGGAATTATGTAACCATGGTTGAGAATGCCTCTAACAAACAATTGTGGATCACAATAATCAAGCCAAAACTGTTTACAGCGGAGCAAACGGCCTACAACACCGCCGATTTCAGAGTTTAACATAGAGGAAACAATTTCAAGTATACTACTTATCTCATCATACTCCTTGCTGGGATCCTCCTCCCACTTTCTGGGGACATTGGTACTGTATCGGCTGGTCTGTCTACAAGCCCAGCATGTTTTTTGCCTCGGGGTTGATACAATTACAAATCCCTATTGCTGGCTTGGCGGAAAAATTCCAGAGAGTGCCGCTTGAGCTGAACTCCGATTCCAAGGGTTGTTGAGGGACGAAAATTGGAACGACCCCTGGGTGCTTCTCCGGCGTATTCTATCCTTTTCACGTCTTTAAATTCAGCCTTAAAACTGCTTTGACAACCACTTGTCGTCTTCGCTATCACTAGCAAGGTCGTCACCAACATAAACCTGCACAGTGTCCCAGCCATGCGTATCGGCTATTTTGATAATTTTCTTATGCTTGTCGATTAGAGAATGTCTTCCTGAAGCAAGTCTCTTGCTTTTGTACTTCCGGAATCAATGCTCAAAATGGCCCTCAGTCTTTTTCCTTAAATTTTCTCGTTGCGTGTACTGGTGCTTGCAACCCTGCTTTTAAACGTTGCAGGGGGAATCTTGCGCGTTTTACCGCGGAATTAAGCTGAGCAGATGACTCTTCGCTTAGCTCTCTTGAATTTTTCTAGCTTCGAATCCAAAATGATAGACAGCTGGTTCATATCAACGTTATACGACACGGCGACATTCTCCCGAACTTGTTCGCCCGAAAATTTTTCATCCATTTGGAAATTAGGTGAAAGGATGAGCAACTGTGTAACGGTACAATCAGAGTATGTGAAACACGAAATGAATTGCGTGACTGGGTGACTGCGAATGACTCGAACACAGCACCTCAACACCCTGTATTCACATCACTGCACAACAATCAAACACTTTGCATAACAGATCACACTTCAACAGGTGATCTCACACTTACGATGAGATAGCAATTCTCTTCTTATACACATGACGAAGAGAATTTATAATTCTTACGTACAAAAAAGCATTGCCCACTTGTTCTTATTAGAAGTTACAAAAGAAATTGTTAATTAATTGTTGTTTAATCCTGATGAATGTTTTGCAAAATATTGAATCATATACTGGCGGCTTCCACTTCAACGACAAAATCGTAACGAAATTGTGAAAAATGAAATAAAGTTTCAAAATGTTATGAAACAATCCTGTTCGTAAGTGTGACGTAATTCCAACATAAACCACGCCTACTTCGCACGTGCTGGCTCCAACGATCATCAGAAGCCACATTGGACATGCATTGACCACCCTTTTCTTTTACGGTTTTACGCAAGAAATTAGAACGCTCGGGACTTGCTTCTGACAACTTTTTGTGAAATATCTCATTTCAGAGTTTCTGTTCTTCTGATACTTTCCAAAAGAAAATTATCAATGTTCAGTAAAAAAAAAAATCGAAAGTCCGACAATACCTGACTATTAAAATAGTTGTAATAGTAAACAAGCCGCCAATTAAGGAGACAAATTGACTTCTTTCCAATAAAATTTTGAATTTTACAACACATACGTTAACAGTAAAAATACTGAGGCCACAATGAATTTATGACGGACTTAAAAACTAAGTTAATTTCGGTACATATTTACTGTAAAACCATATTTCACGATGGTTTGGAGAAATGTGTAATTTTCAAGCATTTTTCCTCTTCCTCAAGTAAAAAAAAACGAATGTTCCGATGAAAAGGAAAATTAGCTTAAATTGCCGTTATAATAACAATGAGCGATACATCTTTTCAGTCTTGTATATTGTAAGGTCTACTAATCAAGAGACTCGAAACCGTTACCATCTAATTCCTCAATCATTGTTATTAACTTTATATATTATTATGATTTCTTTAGATGGTTATGCGTCTATCAGAGTTGATCCTGTGAACACGAGTGGTGGCTGGGACACCCTGTTTATACATGTATGTGAGACCATATCGTTCCCTTTTGCGGCACATCTAATCACACTGGTATATTCATTGATAAACTTGTGACGACGACGATGCACCCTGCTCCTATGCTGGAAACAAGTCTCAACTCTCACTGGTAAGCTATAAGTGGTTGATTTTTTTTTTGGAAAGAGTAAACTCTGTTCTTCTAAATGATTATTTTAGTATTCCCAACCTTGACTGTTCGTTATTTGTATTTAAATAAACCATAACTTCAATCTGTCTCTGACACACCCGATTACGTTTGCCGGAGCAAAGCTTCTGCTGAAAATATTTAGGACTGCATTAGGTCTGAGTCAAGGTCATTCCTTCGGTACAGAGACAATGGGATAGGCCTATATATTATTTCTAATTAAGATCGAATATTTGTTTTCTAAATCCATGTAGACCTATCATCATTAGAAAATGTTGTCCTCTTTTTTACCGGAAGCGCCGCACGCAAGCACGTATTGATAAAAATAATTATGTAACTATTTGTATAAATTACTATGTAAGGTACAACATTGCGATACAAAACTGTTTCTAAGTGAGTATGCTTACTCTCTTGGAATCAAGATATACATTGAAGGGAAGGTGCAACATTATACGTTGGCAAAACTGCTTCTATGAGTGAGTACAAGCCACTCTCTTTGAATCAAGATATACATTGAAGGGAAGGGGCAGCATTGTAATGTTGGCAAAACCGCTTCTATGAGTATGCTTACTCTCTTTTGAATCATATATATACATTGAAGGAAGAAGGTACAACATTGGTAATGTTCGCCAAACCAAGCTTCCATGGGTATGCTTTATTCTCTTTGAATCAAGATATACATTAAAGGGAAGGTACAACATTAGCAATGTTGGCCAAACTGCTTCTGTAAGGAGTATGCTTACTCTCTCTTGAATCAAGATGTACATTAAAGGGAAGGTACAACATTGGTAAT
>CM055824.1:18098738-18143738 GCA_029582265.1 Zoroaster sp. YZ-2022 | reverse complement strand
GATAACGGAAACACACCTAGCAAAGACGGGATGTCACTATCTAAGAGCCCGCTGACCCAGGAACCCCTCCAAGAGCAGGAAAAGTCACCAGTTAAAAGCTCGGCCAAATCACACCCATCACCAACTACAGCAGAACCGTCTACAGACCACACGACTCCGACAGACCAGAACGCACCGAAAGAAAAGTCGGGAACGTCGACAGGGGAAAAAGCAGGAACATCGACAAAAGAAAACCCAGGATTATCAGTAGCAGATAAACTGGGGACATCGGCCGAAAACAGAGAGTCTGTACCGAGCTCAAGCTGGGCAGATGCAGTCAAAAGCAAGGGCAAGCTGGGAAAAAAGAACTACAAAGGGAAACATGACAGCAAAAAGAAACACATCGATCAAAAGTCTGACTATGAAACGATGGAAGTAGCATCCGGCGATTCATCAGATCAACACGATGATGATGATGTGGTACCCTGGGTGCGGCAAGGCATACAACGATACAGAAGAAGGGGAACAGGAACCATTGCTATTTCGAATAGAAAAAGTACCTTACAACAATAACAGGAAAGGACGTGGACGGGCCATACCGAAAGATGATTAGCAAGTTAACTTACTTACTCTTATTTAATTATGAATGTGTTTACACTTATTTTTTCATGATGATTAGAATAGCCACGCTTAATGTTAATGGGTTAAGGGATAATACAAAAAGAGAAATATTATTTGAGCACCTTTACAGAGAGAAACACGAATTAATTTGTTTACAAGAAACTCATAGCACCCAAAATGATGAACAGCTTTGGCGAAAACAATGGAAAGGCGATATTTGTTTCAGTCATGGGCTTAGCAATACTAAAGGGGTAGCAATTCTAACTTCATATAAGTGTGGTCTCAAAATGGTTAATCAGGAGGTAGATGAAGAAGGTAGATGGATAAAAGTTGAAATTTCATGGCAAGGATTAAATATATCAGTTTTATGCGCGTATGCTCCAAATACAATGTACCCCAGAAAACGGTTCTTTCAAGATATGATGACATTCATTCACAGTAAGGGTGATAATTGCAATTGGATAATTGCGGGCGATTTTAACTGTGAATTGGATAATCGAGAGAACAATGACAGAAGCACACAGTCTTTAAGTGATCTTATTGTAAACAATGAATTAATAGATTTATGGCCTTCCCAATATCCTAACGAAGACGGGAGCACCTTTTATCATAAAGTCTTAAAAAGGTCAAGTCGAATTGATTATTGTTTAATCTCAATAAATCTTTTTTTACCTAGTTACAGGTGTGCAGGTGAATGCGATTGGTACTGTTGATCATAGAATGGTTAGTTTCCGCCTTGACAAACAAGATGTGGTCCTTGGTACAGGTAGATGGGTTTGTAATAATTATCTACTCAAAGATGATGATTGCAAAAACAGAATTTAAATATTTTGGGCAAACTAAGAAAAACTCTTATTTGAACATTTTTGAATGGTGGTACAATGGTAAAACTAAATTAAAAGAAATTATAAAAGAATATGGCAGTGAAAAAAGTCGTCGAGAAAAGAGCAAATATAATTATCTGCAAAAACACTTAAAACAGTTAATGTCAAACCCGTCTAGTTTGCCTGACGAAATTAAAGAAACTGAGAACCAATTAAAAACGTGTGAAAGTATGCAGTTCGAGAAATATCGGATAAGGTTACACATTTCTAACAAAATAGATGGTGAAAAACCTACAAAATATTTTCTCAATTCAGAGAAGCAAAGAAATAACGACAATGTTTTCAAATGTATTAAAGATAAACACGGCACATCAACCTGTTACAATGTGCAAGCATACTAACCTTTTTTACAAGGAACTATATTCAACAGAAGACGAAAGTAGACAACATATGCAACATATAATGGACAATGTTAATACGGTTATGCTAGAAGAAGATATAACAATGGCTTTAGAAAAGGAACTCGATGAACAAGAAATTATTATGGCTATTAGCCAAATGAATAAAGGAAAATCCCCGGGATTGGATGGATTATCAGTCGAGTTCTACCAAACCTTTTGGACTCTTTCAATGATTTTATGGACCTGATCAAAAAATGTGGAGAAATCAATAATCTTCCGTCATCTTTGAATACAGCTCTTATCCGTTTAATCTTTAAGGGCGAAAAGTGCAATTTAAGTAACTGGCGACCAATTAGTCTTCTTAACGTAGATTATAAAAAAAATAGCTAAAGCCATAACGAATTGTTTGAAACAAATCATGCCCGATATTATAAGCGATGATCAATCATGTGGTGTTAAAGGTCGAAATATACATGATAACTTAATGACCATAAGAGACCTGATTTTTTTATGTAAACAATGAAAATAAACCTGCGGCTATTCTTAGTATTGATCAAGAAAAGGCTTTCGACAGAATTGAATGGACATATTTGTTCTCTATAATGGGAAAAAATGGGTATTCCAAATGGTCTCATTAAATGGGTAAAAACTCTTTACAGCAATCCTTATAGTTCAATCATAGTAAATAACTTCATCACTGAGCCGTTTAAAGTAACCAGGGGAATCAGACAGGGATGCCCATTGTCTCCATTATTGTTTAGTATATGTGCAGAAGGACTAGGTGATCTAATAAGAAACAATAATAACATACGGGGTATCCAACTACCCCAGACTAATGAACATGTTAAACTCATTCAACATGCAGATGATACCAATTTGTTTATTAGTAATAACGAGGATTTTAAAGTTCTTCATGATATCTTTATTACTTACAGCAAAGGGTCTGGTTCTAAAATCAATACTACCAAATCAGAAGGCTTGTGGTTAGGGCCATGGAAAAACAGAACTGATAAACCAGGGGTTTTTTTTTGGACAAACAAAGGTTTAAAAATTGTAGGGATTTTTTTTGGCAACGAAGACAATTCCCGTAAAAACTGGGAACCGCAAAATGAGGTCGGCTTTGCGCAGATGGAAAGGCAGACAATTAACTGAGGGGGAAATCCATCGTCGTAAATAGCCTTATCGGTGCTGGTTTATCTTACTACGGTTCTGTTATTTCTTGTCCCGAAGAATATGTAAAGGAAATGGAAACAATTAAATGGTCCTTTTATTGGGATGACAAACCGGACAAAATTAAAAGAACAATAACTGGACAACAAAAATTCGGATGGACTGGTTTAATCGACATCAAAAGGAAATTACAGGCACTAAAATTAAATGTAATTACTAAATATATGAAAAGCACTGGCAAATGGAAATATCTTTTTGATTACTGTATATCTCATGCCAGTGGGAACAACCAACTAGGTTGGTATATTCTCAACAATCCAAAGGTTATTGTTTCGAGTACTCAAACCTTTTATAGAGATCTTATTCCGCTGTTCCAAACAGCTGGAGGCGATTTTAATGAGACATTCTCCTGTATTAATGAAACACGCAGTCTCCCCTTATGGAAAAATTCCATTATAACAGGACACCCAAATGTCGAAATGGACAGCAAAATTTTAAAACCGCAAGGTATAACTTGTTTAAATCAGGTGCTAATAAATGAAGAGATTATCTCACATGATATTTTAGCCCAAAAATTCAATATTTTACTTATTAATGCAGGAAGAATTGTAGCTGGTTTAAGGAAAAACATAAGAACGGAATACGTTAAAGAAAATAGGGAACGCCCCCAAATAATTGTCTATGTAATGCTTCTATTAACGACAATTTAGGTAACGATACTATAAAAATTTCAGACCTGAATGTTAAAATTATTTACTTAAATCTTGTACAATTGTATTTTACACCGTCAGTCGCTGAAAAAGCCTGGGAACGTACACTTAATCTTGTTAGTTCGCCTCCTTGGGATACAATTTGGATAAATAATGGTTGTTCTCTACTCGATCACGACGATAGAAATTTGTGGTATAAATTAAAACAAAAAATTGTACCTACAAAAAATAAGCTTAAACACATGGGGATTACAAGTGACGACCTTTGTCCATTGTGCAACATAGAAAAAGAAACCATCGAACATGTATTTCTCACATGCTTGGTACATATAGATGCATGGCTTTTCGTTGAAAACTTAATAAAGAAATATACCCAAAAACAATGCTTCTATTTAACTGATGCAACGAGAATTTTAGGAATAGGTGAAAATGTTGATAACATGAGTATTTTATTGATAGGTAGACTTCATAGAGTAATATGGAACATACGATGTGGTATTCAAATGGGTTTTCAAAGTAGAAACACTAATATTCTAATGGTGTATATAAATAATTTAAATAAATTTATTAAGTTAGAAAAATCGAGGTTACCTGAATTTGAATCAATATACGCCAAGAATTCAGTTTTGTGTACTGTTGAAAACAAACAAATTAAGTTTAAAATTTAAACAAATGTATAACAAAAGTTATAATAGTTCTTATTACCTTTTTCCATTGTACCTTTTATTAATATAATATAATAATGTAAATTCTTTTGTTTTTCTTGTAAAAAAAAATTAACAATAATAATAATAATAATAATAATAATAATAAAGATTTGTAGCGCGCACATATCCACCCTGCTGGGCGCTCAAGGCGCGGAAAACAAAGAAAAAACATGAATACAAACAATATACAATGATAGCATAGGGAAAAATTATGTACTGAGATACATGTACCTACAATGCAATTACAAATATACATCATCTTTGAAGAATTGTGACATAAGATGAGTTTTAAGCATCGACTTAAATCTAGTTATACTATGACAAGATTTGAGTTTAGTTGGAAGATGATTCCAGAATCTCGGAGCCGCGACAGAAAAAGGCCTATCACCCCAGTTCCGTTTTGAAGTTGGTTCCTTTAGGAGTGACATGTTGCTGGAGCGAAAATTGCGTGATGGAGTGTAGACTTTAAGCAGTTCAGAAATATAAATTGGAGCAATGTTATTAAAAGATTTGTGAACAATTAGCATAAGTTTAAAAACAATTCTCTGTGAAACAGGAAGCCAGTGCAGTTCTTTCAAGATTGGCGTGATATGGCATGACTTTCTGGACAAAGTCACAACACGAGCTGCTGTGCATGTGCTGAAGACGAGATATTGATTCTGCGGGAGACCGTAGAGGAGAGCATTCTAGTTATCGAGCCGTGATGTGACAAACGCATGTATAATTTGTTCAGCAGCACTTTTATTCATGTATTTCCTTATTCGGCTAATATTTCTGATATGAAATTATGATATGCGAACAATGTTGGAGATATGAGGTTTTAAAGTCATTGTCGAGTCAAATATAACACCCAAATTACGTGCTTGTGATGAGGGGGTTATCTGCGAGTCACCAATTGTAATAAATGGAATAGAAACTTTAGACAATTGCTGACGTGATCCAAATAGAACAAATTCTGTTTTTTCGTCGTTCAATTTCAGGAAGTTTTGTCTCATCTGACTTCGAATCTCTTGAATACATTTCTCCAGTGTTGTAATGCAGGAATAGGCAGGTTCTTGAGAAGATTTAAAAGTAATGTAAAGCTGCGTGTCATCAGCGTAGACATGGTAATTTAAATTATACTTCAAAATGATATCACGAACTGGAAACGTATAAACAGTAAACCACTGTGGGCCGAGCATGGAGCCTTGGGGTACAGAATAGTCAAGAATAACAGGCTCGGAGATAGCGTTACCAATACAAACATGCTGAGGCCTATTTAAAAGGTAGGATCTACACCAATCCAGGGCTGTGTCATGTATTCCAAGATGATATTGAAGGCGGGAGAGAAGGATTTTGTGATCGACCGTGTCAAAAGCGGCGCTTAATTAAGTCTAACAAAACTAATGCAGTGATTTTTCCATCATCCATGGCAGATAAAATGTCATTGTTGACGCGGAGAAGAGCAGTTTCCGTTCCATGAAATGGTTTATAGGCTGACTGAAATGTGTCCGACAGGTTATTAGCACGAACATGGTCAGAGATCCGTGATGAAACAACTCGCTCGATTGTTTTTCCAAGGTACTTTAAATTCGCTATACCGGTCGGTAATTTTTGAAAACTTCCTTGTCCAAATTGGGTTTCTTCAGGAGTGGTTTAACATGAGCAACCTTCTGGCTATCAGTGAAACAACCGGAAGAAAGAGATCTGTTTGCAATAATTGTGATATACTTGGCAAACACATCAATATTTTGTTTTATTAGCGAAGTTGGTACTGGATCAAGTTCACATGATTTTGATGGCGATTTCATGATGAGTTTCTTGATCTCCGTAACACTAGTAGGCTCAAACATAGACAGTCTACATTGTGGATCCTTGCGTGACGGTGTTTGTGATAGAATGGCAGGTACTGGGGGAAAAGAACGACGGATATTCTCAATTTTTGTGACAAAAAAGTTTGAAAATGCATTTGCGAGGTCCTGATCGGAGTGTGTAGATGGAAGCACTGGAGTTTTGGGTTTATGAAGCAGCTTTTCAACAATGTTAAAGAGTTTTTTTCTGATCGCCAGAGCTCTCTTCCACAAGAGATGAGTAGTGAGTTATTTTTGCCTGGTTAATCATGTTCTTCACAATATCACGTTGGTTACAGTATTCTTGCCGATGTACTCAAGTTTCCCATTGTCACGCCATTTTCGTTCAAGTTGACGACGGATTTTCCTTGCAGCACGAATATCATCATTGAACAAGGGGGATTCAGATTGTAGTTTAACAGTTCAAGTTTTTTGCGGAGCATGATCGTCCAAGATGTTACGGACAGTAGATTCAAATAGACTGACACAAGAATCCAGCTCACCATCTTCAAGGTTTACATTTTCCAGTTAAATCTTTAATATTTACATTTTTCCAGTGGCGAGTAGTTACAGAAATGGTAGGTATGGGAGGTTTTTTAAGGTTCATATCTGCCATGATTGCATAATGATCAGATAAGCCGGGATGGATAGTTATATTCGAGATGAGAGGTAAAGTATACTGAACAGCAAAAGAAACGCAAGTCCGAGGACAGCAAAAGAAACGCAAGTCCGAGGTCTTGTCAAGTTTTCAAACAGAAGACAAACCATTTTGATTCTAATCACTCATTTAATGAAAAATGCTTTCAATTTGTGAGCTGAAAGTGACTGTTGAAATTGTTGCAATTTCAACAGTCACTTGCAGAAAAATGTTTACCATCAACATCCCTTTCTGGTCGATATATATTAACAAGGCGAACAGATCTAGAGTTGCACGTTACCTCAGCATGCAGAGATTCAAATGTTAGGTAGTCAATGTTAACATTTGTCATACTGACAGATAAACTTGACCTATTAGAGAAGTGCAACCCCTTCACCGGTCTTTTTTGGTCTGGGGATATGATGGAGAGAGTAGCCAGCAGGGACCTTATTCACGAAGCATCCGCTATTACCGGGTCCGTAACATCCTTTGCGGATGGCCTAACGGATACATTAGAATTGCGCTACGCCGTATTCACGAAAGGTTCCGTTAGGTATCGGTAAACTTGCGGAGCTCCGTTAATAATGGGGGTGTCGTTCAACGAGCTTTGAAGGGCAGTTGCGACCCGGGTAACAATTCGAGAAGTTGACGGCTGACTAATTTCACTTAAATCTCCACTTGTTAATTGGAAAGAACCTTCGGCGAAAAATCGGAGGGCTGTTATGATCTGCAGCGTGGCGGGTATTGCATGTGACCTCTTTGTTGGATGTTCAACTTGATCACGGATCAAATCTATCACCTCCAACAGTACATGCCTTGGCATTCGATACCTCTTTATCAGTTCCACATCGTCATAAATGTCCAGTGGCTGTAACCTATCCCGAAATACTCGCTGGCGGCGAAGAGCACGCCTGTTTTCCTCCTCCAGCAGAACCACAAACACTGCCGCCATTTCATTTTAGCGCTATGCGGAGACCCGTAAGCATTTACGGGAACGCTGGAGTTCCCGCAAAACAATTGCTGTTTTACGGACGTGTTATGCGGATGCGCTATTATGCGGTTATTTCGTGAATATGGCGCAAACCATAACGGAGGCTTAACGGATCCGTTAAAGCGTGCGGATGCTTCGTGAATAAGGTCCCAGGAGTGCACTCGCGGGGTAGCAAGTCATCATCAGGTTTAAACCATGTCTCGGATATAGCAACAAGATCCAAATTGTTTTGAAGTACAAAGTCAACAAATTCATCCGATTTGTTACATATGGATTGAGTATTCAAGACACAGAGCTGAAGTTTAGACTCATCATGAACATTTGGAGTTGAAGTTATGCCAACGTCGCTTGTTGATGTGGTTAAGTTCACTGTTGAGGGTTGGTGAGGCCGGAGTGCTAGTTGTGTAAGTCTGTCCATTCTACGGCGACCAGCTTTTTTACCTCTATGTGTGCGGCGGTATGTTTGGAGTTGATTGGCAAGTATTCCAAGACAGTTCAATTGACTCAATGCTGAATAAGATAGAGCTGCATCAGTAGATGGAGCATTGCGAAGATTGAGTAGTTCATTGCGGCTGTAGGAAATTTTATGGAGCTGAGTGGCGTTTGTGGGTGTGTTGTTCAGTGTTTCAGGTCCAGGGTTTGGGTTTATGTCACCAGAAATTAAGAGTTCCAGGTGAAAGGTGGCAGATGAATTATTATAATATGATATAGGGCAACTCAAGAATTTAAGATGGCGGATATGTTGTTTTTTATGTAGGCCTAGTGTACTTGTAGGTTGCATGCTGTATTCTAAAGATGAGTCATTGAGACACAATGGTCCGGATAGCAGGAGTAGAATAAACAGAAGTAGACCTCCATTGTCTAATCACAAGTTTGTTGATCCAAACAAAAGGCTTGTGGTCAAGCTGCAGGTTATAATCTAAATCAGGGTTGACTGCACAAATAAAATGAAGATACAAGTGTGTATCCACAACACAATAAAATCTTACAGCAGGGACAGACAAAAAATAGTTTTTCACTTATAAAAAAACAAATGTACCAATACTCACATAAAACGTCCAGTAGATTCCTGGTGTAATAAGAAATCCACTAGTATAAAAATGAAGACAAACTTGTAGCTACAAAACGCTTACTTAGCACAAAAATTGGAGAGCTGTTATGAGTGGCTGCTTGTTAGGCGCTCATTCATGTACATGGTTTGAACTTTCCTCCAGTCTTTCCAAACTTAAAATTGCTGGTCTCATCCAATATACACCTCTTTGTCTGCAGTACGTTCCAACAACCCTTGTACTCCCTGGAAAACATTTATACCAAGCTCCCATCCATTTCCATGTAAATTACCCTCCACCCCCAGTTTTACACTACATCTCTGGGTTCAAAAATACAAAATAAATGGAAAATGGTAGCCCCTGGACCTATATTCAAAAACAAAGTGGAATTCTTTAACATAATACAAACGGAAACATTATGAGACTTGAACAGGAATTCAATATAAATACATCCCATCACACTGCTGCATGGGCACTATTACTATAGTAACGATATTCCTAAAATGTAATTCTGAAATTAATGATACACAGATACTTTGTTATAATGTTCTAATCGGGTATTAATTAATGAATAAAAGCTTATTTTATTTAAACCACGGTAGCTCGGCACCTTGTCAACATGCATTCCGCAAAAAAGCGCCACCAACGATAGTGCAACTACACACCCCATGATGACGAAGGCCACGTCATAGCTTCCGCTCTGGTCGAATACCAAACCTAACATAAAAAAATAAATAAATATAAATAAATAAATAAAAAAGAACATAAAAAGACTTTAGTTGAGATGAACCCGTGGAACTCGACGTTTCGGTAAGTGTGCTCATACCGTCTTCAGGAGTATATATATATATATATATATATATATATATATATATATATATATATATATATATAATATTATATTTCAGGTCAGTTTCTCCGTATAAATCTACTTTGTGTACAACCACATAAAAGGCTTGTGTCCCGTTAATTGTGTGATCCCCGCTACTGCCGTTACCCGGGTTGTTTGCATCTGACCGGGGCTTGATCCCTGGCTACTCGGCAGATATGGTTTGGCCTCTGACCTGGCCCCATAGAGCAATAGATAATTGGCATAAGTGGACCGCACACCAACATAGGGGCTGGTTAGCTCAGTTGGTAGAGCGCTCGTACGGTAATCGAGAGGTCGCGGGTTCCAGACCGGCATCAGCCAATTTTTCTTTGCTCGCGAACCGTTTATAATATTTCAGGTCAGTTTCTCCCGATAAATCTACTTTGTGTACAACCACGTAAAAGACTTGTGTCCCAAGTTGTGTGATCCCCGCTACTGCTGTTACCCAGGTTGTTTGCATCTGACCGGGGCTTGATCCCTGGCCACTCGGCAGATATGGTTTGGCCTCTGACCTGGCCCCATAGAGCAATAGATAATTGGCATAAGTGGACCGCCCACCAACATAGGGCTGGCTAGCTCAGTTGGTAGAGCGCTCGCACGGTGTTCGAGAGGTCGCGGGTTCGAGTCCGGCATTAGCCAATTTTTCTTTGCTCGCTACCCGTTTATATAATATTCAGGTCAGTTTCTCCATATAAATCTACTTCGTGTACAACCACGTAAAAGGATTGTGTCCCAAGTTTTGTGATCCCTGCTACTGCCGTTACCCAGGTTGTTTGCATCTGACCGGGGCTTGATCCCTGGCTACTCGGCAGATATGGTTTGGCCTCTGACCTGGCCCCATAGAGCAACAGATAATTGGCATAAGTGGACCGCCCACCAACATAGGGGCTGGTTAGCTCAGTTGGTAGATCGCTCGTACGGTATTCGAGAGGTCGCGGGTTCGAGTCCAGCATCAGCCAATTTTTCTTTGCTCGCTACCCGTTTATATATATAATCTATCAATTATCTATTGCTGTCTCTCTTGCTCTCTCTAACTGTACCCGCCTAAGATGCAAAACCTGTTTGTATCTGAGACCTGCTCAGACGGTGAAAAGCCACAGTACTGGCCTCACCTACACGATCAGAACTAAATCCCAGTGTGACACACCCAATGTTATACAGTGTGTCTCCAAAAAAAATGCAAACAAAATTTAACGGAATGCCAGACGTAGAATGTGTAACCAGCATAGATAATATAGGTATGGTTTGAAAGATACACCTTTCCACTTTAAAATGAGACATCAAACATCAAAACACTGTATATGTAATCTCATATAAAAGATGTGGTATACAGTACGTAGGGGAGACAAAGACTAAATTGTGTCTCCGCTTTGCCAACCATGTTTCCTCTGTGAAAACTATAAAAAACTACCCTATATCAATTCACTTTAACAGCCCTAATCATAGTATTAAGGATGTTGAACTCATTTCAATTGAAGCCTGCACTAGCGGTGACACACATCGCAAACTTAGGGAATCACATTGGATACATCAACTCCACACAACCAGTTATTTTTACTTATATCATTTATAGAACTAGATTTCTACCACTGCCTTGATATAATATGTATTTTCTACCATTTATGTTACCTTATCTTGTATGTCATTTCTTTCCCACCTATTCTCCATTGCCAATTTTTTTATTTAGGAAAACTTTAAATTTAATCTGGGTAATTACAACCACGCGCCAACACCTCATTTGTATGGTGTTGACCCCCATTATTGTCATATCCCTTTGTGTGACCTTCTATTCTTTTCCTAGCTTCACCACAAGCCACTGCATCTACCATACAGCCCGTCCTATTATGTGGCTCACTAATTCCTCCTTTGTTTACTTCCCACACTCCTATTGGCTTCACCAGATTGTTGCCTATTTTTAATTGGCTACTATTTTCCCGCTTTTTTTATCCCTCCCCATGATCCTTTGCTTTCTCTTTTCCCTATAAATGGATGTGTTTTTATGTTTGTACTTTGTCTAAGCCTCTGATGAAGGTCCGGTTTGGATCGAAAGCTAAGGCCACCCTCCAGATTTAATTTATATGCATATATCTATATCTATATCTATATCTATGTCTATGTCTATATCTATATCTATATCTATATCTATATCTATATCGTATGGCATATAAACGGGAAGCGAGCAAAGAAAAACTGGCTGATGCCGGACTCGAACCCGCGACCTCTCGAATACCGTAAGAGCGCTCTACCAACTGAGCTAACCAGCCCCTATATCGGTGGGCGGTCCACTTAAGCCAATTATCTATTGCTCTATGGGGCCAGGCCAGAGGCCAAATTATATCTGCCGAGTATGTATATATGTATATATATATATATATATATATATATGTATATATATATATATATATATATATATATATCTGTACATTATCAATATTCGAAAAGGTGTGCAAAAGGTATTATATGATAAAGGAAACGTTAAAAATGTGTGTGGCATTTAAACAGCTTAGTGTGTGTGTCCTTACTCTATGGAATGTACATGCAAAGAAATGCACAATGTTAAACGTGGTTTGTGAGAGGACCAACAACATGGCATCCAGTAGTCAGTCTATCCACTCAGTGCACATCGTAGCCCTCTAGCGGTGAATTTGCACCCAGTGATAGCCACTTTAGACTGGTCTCCTGTCTATATCCTATCAAGGATATAGACAGGCTCCTGGCGTACCACTCAAAGGATTTGGATACGGTAACGCGTTGTGCTGAAGATCTGACGTCACGCTTCGAGGCTTGCGCGCTAGCTACCGACCAAGGTCAAAGTCAGCATCTGGAAAAATATGGCGGCTGCACGGCCAGGATCTGGCGTAATTCACGCGCCTCTAGCTCAAAGCGTGACGTCGGATCTTCAGGCTATAGCCATTTTTGCGTGCATACACTTTTAATGTGCATGTTATGGTACTACACGCGCGTGTACTTCTGCCATCCAGAATAAAAGAGAGATCACACATAGAACGGTATTTGACCAGATGCAAATAGTTTCTCACGCACAATAATAATAATAATAATAATAATAATAATAATAATAATAATAATAATAATAATAATAATAATAATAATAATAATAATAATAATAATAATAATAATAATAATAATAATAATAATAATAATAATAATAATAATAATAATAATAATAATAATAATAATAATAATATTACATAATAATAATAATATTACATAATAATAATAATATTACATAATAATAATAATATTACATAATAATAATAATATTACATAATAATAATAATATTACATAATAATAATAATATTACATAATAATAATAATATTACATAATAATAATAATAATAATAATAATAATAATAATAATAATAATAATAATAATAATAATAATAATAATAATAATAATAATAATAATAATAATAATAATAATAATAATAATAATAATAATAATAATAATAATAATAATAATAATAATAATAATAATAATAATAATAATAATAATAATAATAATAATAATAATAATAATAATAATAATAATAATAATAATAATAATAATAATAATAATAATAATAATAATAATAATAATAATAATAATAATAATAATAATAATAATAATAATAATAATAATAATAATAATAATAATAATAATAATAATAATGATGACGTCAGAATGTTTTTTAAAGAAACTTTGCATCATTATTTTTTTAATATTAAACTTTGACTTCCGGTTTAGACAGGAAGTAAAGGTCAAATTGGGGTCATGTTTTTGTAAACATTTTTGACAATTAACAATCTGTACAATAGTGCAAAAACTGTGAATTTACCTTTTGTGGTTGCTGAGATATGATTTTTTTTAATATTAAACTTTGACTTCCGGTTTAGACAGGAAGTAAAAGTCAAATTGGGGTTATGTTTTTGTAAACATTTTTGACAATTAACGATCTGTACAATGATACAAAAATTGTGAATTTACCTCTTGTGGTTTGTCAGATATGATTTTTTTAAATATTAAAATTTGACTTCCGGTTTGGACAGGAAGTAAGGTCAAATTGGGGTCACCTTTGTGTAAATATATTTCGACAATTAACAATCTATACAATGGTGCAAAAAATGTCAATTTACCTCTTGTGGTTGTTGACATAGGATTTTTTAAAATATTAAACTTTGACTTCCGGTTTGGACAGGAAGTAAGGTCAAATTGGGGTCATCTTTGTGTAAATATTTTTGACAATTAACAATCTATACAATGATACAAAAAATGTCAATTTACCTCTTGTGGTTGTGGAGATGTGACATTTCTTTTCGTTATCGAACGACATGCACGCTCAGTGAGCAATTACGTAACATCTTTTGTTTGCGTTTACTCCATTCCATATATAAACCTTGTCCTCATGACATTCTTCCTCTCCGTCGAGTAACTACACCTTGCTTTCACTCGTTACTGCACACATTCAAGCATGGAGGAAGAAAACAGATGATTCAAGCATCATGAGCTTGGAGAACCAAGCTCAAGTCGTCTCGAATCAAGAGATTCTTAAAGACGACTCTCCACAGACAGCCCCATTGACCGTTAAAGGTAAATTAAAATCTTGTTTGCCTTTTTGGATAAAAGATTTGAAAGCCAGTGCTTTAGTTGTTGAAATCACCTTTTAACTCTGAACCGTCATTTCTCACATTAGCATTGAGATGGGATTTCTCAAAGTCCCCCAGACAGACCAATCGAGGATATTGTTGTTCCGAGTTGGGCTATTGCTCGGACTGTATCTGAGATTTGTTCAGAATACGTAACTGCCATTTGGCGAGTATCTATTTGACGATAGAGAGCAGATTTTTAACAATTTGTCAAATAATATCTACATCTGTACATGGCCGATTTGTGTGCCTGGTGTGCTTCATTTTTTGAAATCAAAATGACCATTTGGTGTCCGACTACCCAATCGTTATTTTAGTAACGGCCCCCAAGAACCACTAACGTCCCCTTCTTTGGCGTTTTCTCATAAGCAGGTGTTTTTGCTCAGCGAAACCAAATTGTAAACCAAAATACTTCGTTTCAATGGTATTATTATTTTCATTGTGTATTTTCTCATCATGAGGTAGATATAGAAAAGAAATACATTTTCTGACGTAGGAACGTAGGAAGAAAGTGACATTTCTTTTCGTTATCGAACGACATGCACGCTCAGTGAGCAATTACGTAACATCTTTTGTTTGCGTTTACTCCATTCCATATATAAACCTTGTCCTCATGACATTCTTCCTCTCCGTCGAGTAACTACACCTTGCTTTCACTCGCCCATTATATCCCTCCCGCCCACGAAATAATTCGCAAGGAAGAAAGGGAATGCGCCCTCACTCGGTATCCTTGGACGCATCCACGTTTTCCCCTAAAAATAGGGGTTTTTCGTGGCTCTCGAGCGCCAGCTAACGCTGGACTGATGCCTAGTGCCTTGCAAGAGAACAATGTGTGAAAAAATTGTTGATTGTCGTTATGATTGTTGCGCCATTTTGTATAGACGCTTTATGCGTTTAGCATATTGTGACAAAGGTACTTGTGGCTTTCTTGTTTGTTTTTATTGACAGAGGCATGGAACCGTAATAAGCAATCCCTTCAAGACCCAACCCTCCACATTCTCGCTGACAATACGCTGCCTTCTCTACTAATTGCGGCCAGAGCATCGTCTACAACCTAAAAATATCTCGCCACATGGGAGACCTGGGCTCGCACCAGAATCGGAGTCGAGGCATTTCCAGCAGACCCATACCATCTCGCACTTTACATTGCTCATTTATCCACGACATCCGGAGCGAAGATGGCAGCTGATGCTGTTTCCGCCTGCGTTAAGTGGGTACATAGCTTAGCCGGGCTGCCGTCTCCTACAGATGATTGTATGTTCAGACTTGCATTGCAAGGATATAATCGTACCCACACTACACCCATCACGAGGAAAGAACCAATACATAAAACCTAGTCCCGAAGTTAGTCTTATAACCTCAAAAAATCTCGAAATTTAGATTCGAGTGAGTTTCGTATTCCGTATTTGGTAATAATGAGTTATGAGTCATGAATTCTGAATAAAGCAGGTGTTTTTGCTCAGCGAAACCAAATTGTAAACCAAAATACTTCGTTTCAATGGTATTATTATTTTCATTGTGTATTTTCTCATCATGAGGTAGATATAGAAAAGAAATACATTTTCTGACGTAGGAACGTAGGAAGAAAATTATTTTTTTTAAACATTAAACTTTGACTTCCGGTTTGGACAGGAAGTAAGGTCAAATTGGGGTCACCTTTGTGTAAATATTTTTTGACAATTAACAATCTATACAATGGTACAAAAATTGTGATGTTACATCTTGTGGTTGTTGAGATATGATTTTTTTAAATATTAAACTTTGATTTATCGTAATTCGATATCTGATGACCTAATAATAACGTTACAAATTATGTTTCATCTACGTGTTATGTTCTAAGTATATGCCAAGTTTCAAGTTCATGTGAAGTTTGCAAGTATGTGTTTTTTTGTAGACAATCGATCCGGAAAAGGAGAAGAAAAAAAAAAAAACTAGAGATTCAGAGTTTGTCTTGACACAAACTCTAGGTGTTCGGGATTTACGTGTAAATGATATATGCACCAATTGTAATCTGGTAATTTTGTTGTCAGAAGTTTATTTCAGTGTAACACGTTTTGAAATTGCCACAAAATAACTGTACAATAATGTGAAAATTGTGAATTGTTTTTTTTTTTTTTGTATATTTTATTTATTTATTTTTTTTTGGGGGGGGGGTTAATTAATGTGACGTTGAAGTGCTTGTGACCAGGTATCATGGTTAATGTTAGTTAAGGGAAATCACACGTTAAATTTCAGAGACAAATAATGTATTTGTGATTAAGTAGGTAAATGCTTTTATTTCCATGGCAAACACATTGTAATAACAATGCAGGTGTGATCATTGTAAATTTAATGTGAAGTTATGAGAAGGCTGAGACAATGATATTTTCTAGTTGTTTTTTTTTTAGACAAAATAGTTTGTTAGTGTATTACTGTTTTATTGTTGAGTAAAATGTGAGATAAATATAATGAAACTGTTGTTGAAATAAGTAAAATGAACAAATAAAACAAGTTTTGAAGTGGGAGAACATATAAGTAAACATACTTGGTATTACTTTAGAAACAAGAAAACGATTGTATCAGTAGATAAATATGTGGGAGGACATCTAAGTAAACATACTTGGTAATACTTTAGAAACAAGAAAACGATTGTATCAGTAGATAAATATGTGGGAGGACATCTAAGTAAACATACTTGGTAATACTTTTATAATAAGTAAACAAGAAAACGATTGTTACGGGAGATAAATATGTGGGAGGACATATAAGTAAACATACTTGGTAATACTTTATAATAAATAAACAAGAGAACGATTGTAACGGGAGATAAATATGCGGGAGGTCATATAAGTAAACATACTTGGTAATAGTTAAAACAAAAAAACCAAGCAAACGATTGTAAAGGTAGATAAATATGTTGTTAATCATGTTAACTAATTGGAAAATGGGTCTTTTCACACTATGGGATACAAGATTAACAAATAATGGTGCCCTGAATTGGGTGAAGAAACTAAGTTGTTTGTCACAAGATGGGAGAGTACATGCCTTTAAATGTTTGGTAATCGAATGTTACTTCTATTTTGTAGGTTTTATGTCATTTGTGTTCATAACAATGACAACAATTTATATGTTAATCATGGAATTTAAAGCAATCATTAAATAAAAACATGTTACAAATTGGACGATAGTGGTTTTATTTAGGCATGTATTCACACAAGAATGGAAGTGGGAGAGCATGGAAACCCTATTGTGTATTTTGTGATAAAGGAACACTGTTTGCACACAGGCACACAAATACATTTTAAATAGGTCTGGAATTGGGCATTGACAATTTTGGTTTGCAATATCTTATTTGCATGTGTATTGTTTATTATCCATTACAATGTGGCGAAATACATCTACATTATGTGGACAATGTGTGCACAACCACGAATTTTGATTGTGTAATTCTGTAAAGGAAATGCACAAAGGAAATTGTCTCAAGTATTTTTGGCATGGGGCTGAGGGTGACAATATATTTGTCTATGACAGTCTGCCATTGACAAATATACCTGTACTTTGCCACAATTACATGTCATAACGTTGACATCAACAATTGTCATGGAAACAGTGATGTTAATAGTGTTTTATGCACTGTAAATTTTTGTTTCATGTCTAAAAGGGTGTAGTTTTGTTTACTAGTCAGTCCTGGGGCTGAAAAATATTGAAACTTTTACTAAAACCACTTGTCTATGTCTATTTTTTAACTGAATAAAAGTTTCAACTGAGAATAATCTGGATAAGCTGTGTTACTGGCCAGTATTTTAAATCTGTTAAGATTGAGTGTAGTTGGATATTGTTTGTCATTTAATACTAAAGAAGTCTGGATTAATGTAATTAGACTGGAACTTTACTAATAAAAGTTGCGAATTGTTTGTCCATTCGTACAAAATCCCTGTAGTATAATATTGCTTGACATGGATACAAAGCAAATTCAGAGCAATCTGGGTATTTATGTCAAGCAATGATGCTATTGTGATGACTTATGAATGGACATGCTGTGTGCTAACTTTCATTTGAGATGTTGCTGTCATCTCAGAGCAAAGAAGTGTTGTTCAATGTTTAGTGGCAAAACTGCCTAGAGTAAGAATTAGGCTGTCATTACCTACGAGTATGAAAATCACTGTTCTGATGCATAGAAAAAGCAAATAACTTTATGTTAAGAGTTTAATATTTGGTACATATTTTATGTAATGAATATCTATAAAATTATACTAAAATGAACATACATCTATAAAAATGTGAAAGTTTACGTACATTCAAACGAAACCAAGTAATGAAGACCACTTCCATTAATTGTGCACGGATTCTCAAATGATCTGTTAACGTAAGATGTTAAACCATACCATCATGTAACCTACAAACTGAAGATTGTTGATGACTTGAACAGTTACGATACTGCATTTGGATGTGGTGTCAACGCTGTCTCGGGGTGCTGTAGGCTGGAACTTAGTGAGCCATGATGTATTGAGTCAACATGCTGTAAAAATAACAGGAAAGTTTTATAAGTACATGGACCAAGAATAAAGTATTTGAAATTTCAGAGAAGTTGTAATTTATGTGAATGAGGAAAATAATACATCACAGTGAACATGCTGTACAAAATAGTAAGGTTTTACAAGTACATGGACCAAGAATAAAGTATTTGAAAATTCAGAGAAGTTCTAATTTATAATATGAATGGGGAAAACAGTGTATCATTTTGGAGTAGGTCCCTAGCTGGAGCATTGAAATTGAAAAGGGCATTGGTTGTTTTCAAAATTGCACACAATTATTCTTGACAATGTGTAATAAATTAAAGAAATTTTCTTGCATGAAACTCACATCAAAAGAGAAAGGTACTTAAGGAAATTGCCGAGTCTCATAATTTCATGTGAGAGATGTCTGAGAGAGGCCTCCCAGGGAGCAGGTGTGTCATGAATATTGTGCATTTTCCTGTGAAATAATTGTCTATGTAAGTTGATTTGTATCTAAGAAGTGTAAAAAATTTAGGGAAAGTGCAGTAAACAATCACTACTTGACATTAATTTGTGCACAAACTGAAGATTTTTTGGAGAAAACATAAATTACAAAATATGGCATAAAATTTCAACTGAAAAATTGCCATAACTGAATTTTCCTATCCTTATTTACATTCTATTTCTAAATACATTTTAGTGACATCTGTTCATATTTTGTTAGAAAAGAGGGGAGTTGTTTACTGTCCAAAGTACAGTGTACATGTATGTTCACATTTACATTGTACTATAACTAACGTTAACGTTAAGTTAAACACTAAACAGGCACAATGCAACTACCAGCCAACCCAACGCTTAAAAAATGGCTTTTCTTGTATAAAAATACGAAGATAAATACAGGAAATCCTCTTAACAATTAAATTCAAGATACCTACCCTTTATGACTATGTTGGCGATCCAATTTTACACTCCCTGGCACGAGTTCATCAGTAATATCACATATTTCACACTCTTATTTTCATAAAAATACAATTTCTTTCTGAGTAAATCGGGAAATATAATAAGCGTAGCACTTGCTAAAATGTTCGATATTTCAGAATCTGTTTCTGCCGATTGAGGGCGACATATAGACTTACCGTTCCGCCGGCCGGCCTGTTTTATATGCCCCGCCCACTCGATTGAGTATTGCGGACGTGGTTGAAATAACATATTGCACGTACATTTTCAAGAAAAGTGTGTTTCTTTTTTTACAAAATGTCGTGTTTTAGTAAAATAAATATCAAACTCAAACATATCCTCGTCTCTAATGTCACATATTTCACACTTTACACTCATGATAAACTACATATTTTTCCCCGACTAAATCAGTAATTTTATTGATTTTCAGATCCCTTGATATGATTTTTTTAATGATTAAACTTTGAATTATCGTAATTCGATATCTGATGACCTAATCATGACCTCACAAATTCTGTTTCATCTACGTGTTAAGTTCTAAGTATATGCCAAGTTTCAAGTTCATGTGAAGTTTGAAAGTATGTGTTTTTTGTAGACAGTCTATCCGGAGAAGAAGGAGAAGAAAAAAAAAAAAAAAAAAAAAACCGAACAAAAACAATAGGTGCTCGCGCTGCAGCTCGAACACCTAACTAGACTTAAGTGTTTGTCATATGACAAACACATAGGTGTTCGGATTTTGTCAGGGTAGTGATGATGACGTCAGAATGTTTTTGTAAATATTTTTGACAATTAACAATCTGTACAATGGTGCAAAAACTGTGAATTTACCTGTTGTGGTTGTTGAGATATGATTTTTTTAAATATTAAACTTTGACTTCCTGTTTGGACAGGAAGTAAGGTCAAATTGGGGTCACCTTTGTGTAAGTAGTTTTTGACAATTAACAATCTGTACAATGGTGCAAAAACTGTGAATTTACCTGTTGTGGTTGTTGAGATATGATTTTTTTTTAATATTAAACTTTGACTTCCGGTTTGGACAGGAAGGTCAAATTGGGGTCACCTTTGTGTAAATATTTTTCGACAATTAACAATCTATACAATGGTACAAAAAATGTCAATTTACCTCTTGTGGTTGTTGAGATATGATTTTTTTAAATATTAAACTTTGACTTCCTGTTTGGACAGGAAGTAAGGTCAAATTGGGGTCACCTTTGTGTAAATATTTTTCGCCAATTAACAGTCTATACAATGGTGCAAAAAATTTCAATTTACCTCTTGTGGTTGTTGAGATATGATTTTTTTTAAATATTAAACTTTGACTTCCGGTTTGGACAGGAAGTAAGGTCAAATTGGGGTCACCTTTGTGTAAATATTTTTCAACAATTAACAATCTATACAATGGTACAAAAAATGCCAATTTACCTCTTGTGGTTGTTGAGATATGATTTTTTTAAATATTAAACTAGATTTTTTTAAATATTAAACTTTGACTTCCGGTTTGGACAGGAAGTAAGGTCAAATTGGGGTCACTCACAACTCGTGTTTCATCTACTTGTTATGTTCTAAGTATATGCCAAATTTCAAGTTCATGTGAAGTTTGCAAGTATGTGTTTTTTTGTAGACAATCTATGGGGAGAAGAAGAAGAAGAAAAAAGGAGAAGAAAAAAAAAAAAAAAAAAAAACGAACAAAAACAATAGGTGTTTCGGGTACATACCCGAACACCTAATAATAATAATAATAATAATAATAATAATAATAATAATAATAATAATAATAATAATAATAATAATAATAATAATAATAATAATAATAATAATAATAATAATAATAATAATAATAATAATAATAATAATAATAATAATAATAATAATAATAATAATAATATAATAATAATAATAATAATAATAATAATAATAATAATAATAATAATAATAATAATAATAATAATAATAATAATAATAATAATAATAATAATATTATAATAATAATAATAATAATAATAATAATAATAATAATAATAATAATAATAATAATAATAATAATAATAATAATAATAATAATAATAATAATAATAATAATAATAATAATAATAATAATAATAATAATAATAATAATAATAATAATAATAATAATAATAATAATAATAATAATAATAATAATAATAATAATAATAATAATAATAATAATAATAATAATAATAATAATAATAATAATAATAATAATAATAATAATAATAATAATAATAATAATAATAATAATAATAATAATAATAATAATAATAATAATAATAATAATAATAATAATAATAATAATAATAATAATAATAATAATAATAATAATAATACAGAAGATTTATAATGCGCACATATCCACCAAGAAGTGCTCAAGGCGCTTTACAGTAAACAAGAAATCATACAATAGCATAACAATACAATAGCAAATGCAATATAATACTAAGCAAAAATTCACGAATGGTAAATCATTCCAAAGGCGTGGAGCCACAACCTCAAAAGATCTGTCACCCCAAGAATGTTTTAACTTTTGTTCAGCCAGCAAACAATTTGCACTGGAACGTAACTTGCGAGAGGGGGCATAACATTTCAACAAGTCAGATATATATCGTCGCAGTTTTCATGAAGTGACGGATTGCTAAAAAATACGATTTTTTGGAAAATGAGTTTAGTCAATATTTGGACTTCAAATACTGTTATCTTTCATTTCACCAAGTTTTAATCCTCAAAACTATCTAGTTTTCTAATTAAAGTAATGAAGTTTTTAAATTGAAGTAAACTGTGGTTTTAAGTTTTCACGAAGTGACCGATCGCAGCGTTGTGCATGTATTACTGCATGTATTTTATGCGAACAGCATGTTTTTAAGTTTTCACGAAGTGACACAATTCGATCACGCCACACGTGTGTTCCACGAAGTTGACGCGTGTACCTATACTAATGCACGGGAAACGTCAGTTCGTGAAAACTTGACAACAGCGTGTTCAGCATTCACGAAGTGACTGTTTGGTTTATAAGTTTGTTACTCGTTTATAGTTATTTTCCTCTACAAAACGAATGGGTATCATATGAGATTTCAGCTTTCTAACAAAGTAAAAATTAATGGTCTTCGAGATTAAAATTACATCGAAACCGCGGTTTTAAAACTTGACCAACTTCAATCGCTTATATCTCGCAACGCGATTTTACCACGACGTGGACGAATATGTCACTTCGTGAAAACTGCGACGATATAATGGTGCACAATCATTCAAAGATTTGAAAACGATAAACAATATTTTATAAATAATACGATATGATATTGGCAGCCAATGCAGATCTTTCAGGATGAGGGTGATATGACATGATTTTTTTAGAGAGAGTCACAATACGTGCAGCAGTTTTTGAATCTTTTGAAGTCGTCGTAGTTGATCCTGTGGAAGTCCATAAAGCAGTGAATTTGCCATATCAAGACGAGATGTTATGAAGGAATGAACTATTTGTTCTGTTGCATCATAATTAAGATATTTGCGTAACTTTCCAATGTTCCTAAGGTGAAATGCTGCGGTGCGAGTAATATTTGAAAGTGTTTAAGTGTCATGTTTGCATCAAAAATAACTCCAAGGTTCCTTGCTTGAGAAGAAGATTGCACATGAGAGTCACCAATAACAATATTTGGAATAAAAATCTTAGATAGTTGTTGACGAGAACCAAATAGCACAAATTCAGTTTTATCATCACTGAGTTTTAAGAAATTTCCTTCTAATACACTACGTGTTACGATCGGACGATTTTTGTTCAAACTTAAACTTTAGAAAACGGCAAATATTTAAAAGATCTGTCATTGATCATCTCATAAAAGGGAAACAATAACGGGAGTGACGGTACAATGACAGTACAAATTTCTGCTGGCTGAACAAAAGTCTAAACATTCTTGGGGTGACAGATCTGTTGAAGTTGTGGCTCCACGCCTTTGGAATGATTTGCCTCTGTACATTCGTGAATCTCAAACTGTTTACTCCTTCAAGAAAAACTTAAAACCTCATCTTATGTGTATTGCCTATAAGGACTACTAACATTCATTTATGCATATTGCATTTGCTATTGTATTGTTATGCTATTGTATGATTTCTTGTTTACTGTAAAGCGCCTTGAGCACATCTTGGTGGATATGTGCGCATTATAAATCTTTTGTATTATTATTATTATTATTATTATTACATATTTTTCAAAATCGGTTTATTATGAGGTGATATTTTAGGGGCATTAATGTACGCCTTGAAAGGGTTAGTTATTAATCCTTGCGGCCCGCAATAAATTTTGTCAATTACAATTCGGCCTTGGTTAAAAAAGATTACACACCCCTGCTAGAGACTTTGTGAACAGATTGGTTTTGTTATACGGTTCTAGGGTGGTATTCTACGGGCGTCAATGTAGACCTAGTCTTGGTTCAAGACTGTGTTTGTATGTTTTTGATACACGATCCATCGCCACACGCCGCTGGAGGGAAACAAATTAAATGGTTGATAAGCGTGCACACCAAAAATATGGGCGAGATTTAACAAGTTTTCCAAGACTGTGTTTGATAGCAGTTCGTGTAGAGATAGCGCCCTCCTGCGGCGTGCGGCGATGGATCTTGTATCAAAAAAGTACAAACACAGTCCTGAACCAAGACTACCTGGTACCCAATACCTGGGAAGAATCCAAGGCAGAAGTTTAAAATCCCCGTCACTAACTCCATCCAGCTGAAAGCACAAGCAAGAAGGTCTGTTCCAAGTAGTTCCTTCGTTAATGAGTCATTCAAAGGGCTGAGCGCTCCACAACTGCCAAAAAAGAAGAACGCGTTCACCATCATAAACCAATACGAATTCATCCAAGGGTCAATGAGTAAACACACGGACGATATGACTGTCAACATCACAATTGCAGGTCGTAATCTCACAAATCCTTTATCTAAGACAGGACCGTAGCATATTTTGAAAATCAAGTTCCCCACTGCCGCGGCTGTGGTAAATGCAACAGCATCGTGTGCAGTAAAACCTTTCGCCTGTACGTGAGCAACGTAATATATAAACCAAAGACTGGCAACAAAATTGTTGCAGATGTATACAAGGGATGTTATCCAAAACGAAATTTTAAAACAGACAGAAATTCCAAAAAGTTTCTTCTGGGCCATCAACGTGTCTTTAAAGGAGCTTATGCGCGATTTCTCTTTTCCCTCTTCGCTAGCGGGAACGGGAATATAGTTTTCATTTGTCGTCTTCAGTTCGGTAGACGACGGTAGATGATGAAGAAGGGCGCCGCATACGACAAGGTGAAAGGTTATTCCTCCCAAGACAAGCAGGGCACCTCTCCAGCCGTATGTATCAAGAAACAGTTGGATTAAAGGTACAAGGATCATAATTCCCAGTGAAGTTCCAGCATGCCCAATACTACTGGCAGTGGTATAGTGCGTACTGAAACAAGCTCCAACGGTTGATCTTGTCAGGATATACGCGAAACTTAAACCAGGTCCTGAAAAATAAGAAAAAAATAGGGAGATAATCAAGTTTGTGATAATCAAATTTGAACTTCCTGTTTGGACCGGCAGTAAAGGTCAGATCAGGTGATTTGAAGGTCATATATATGACCTCCTCATGATCATGGAAAAATAATGTTAGTACCTGCTTTGGTTTAATTGGTTTAATCCCCTTTTTAAAACTGCCGCTAGGGGCGCTCTGAACTTTGATGACGTCATCAAACATATTTTTTGCAAAGATAAGATGTCACTAGTCACTTTATTCACTTTATTCAAGTTATAATAAAATTTCCTATGGTTTTTCAGATAAAAAATAGTATTTTTCGAAACCTGTCGCCAGAGGGCGCTGTGACAGGTGATGACATCAACAGTCACATTTAAAAAAATGTCACATGTTTTTGTTCGATAAATTTCGCGAGGAAGAACAAGAAGCTGAAGAAGAAAAAATAACAAACAAACAAACAAACAAACAAACAAACCGAATACTAAAGAGGTGTTCGCGCTGTCGCACGAACACGTAAAAATGTTTCTTTAACCATAGAGAAAGGTGACCTATTTTTTAAAAATTCTGAATAGCACCCCAGGGGGCACAGACCACGGCAGGGGATACGTGCCCCCGTGCCCCCCCATAGTTACGCCACTTACTGTTACATACGGGTCATTCCACGTCAAATCACACACTTTCCGAGGTCAATCTCACAGATGTTTTTTTACTTTCTAGGTTTGTTTGGTTATATGAGAAAACTCAAAAACTGAAATTTGAGCATTTTGGTAATGTGGTTTGTGAGTTACAGGTCGTTGAACATTTTACGTTTTGTTTGACCTCTACAACTTTGGAAATCTGTAACCCGGTTAAGAATATCGTAAGAAAGTGATTTTATGTTAAATGAAAGCTTTTATCATCACAAATTATCCACTGTGCAATTTGGATTTTTTTAAATAAGCAAGTCGTGAATTAAAGTGTACTTTGACCTTTGACTTGCGCGGCCGCAAGATTAAAATTAATGAAATTATGTCAAAAAAGGCTCAAAGAATACTAATTGTGTATACCAAATATAAAAAAGGGCTCACAAGTAATTAAGGTAGGGTGTACTTTTAAAGATGGGCAGGGCACTCCAATGCTGATGTATGCATACACGTATGTATAGTACATATGTATACTGTACATGATGTACATGTACATTGTATGCATCATTTCATGTATAGCTACACTCAGCAGTGTGACTGGGGTTGGTTCAGCAGTGTGAGTAGGGGAACGATGATTTATTTGGGGGAGTGGGAGCACAGACCTTGGTTTGTGGGGCGGGGGGTCATGCAGTGTGTACACTTCCATAATTACTTAAATAATTATTTTACTTCTGTTGTACATTTTCAAAATATATTTTTATGATGATATGAGAGGGCGCTGTCCCCGGATAGGGTCGACACACGTACACTGTAAAGCGAGATCAATAACTAAGTCGTGGGTACAGTTGTGCATTGCGACCTCGTATATGTTCGAACTCAATCAACAGCCTTGGATCTTCTGTAATCGAAAGTTTATGTGTAATATATCTTTATATTCCTATTGAAAATCCGATGGAAATTTCTCACAAATTGCTACAACAGCCTTGGTTAAGGCTTACGCTAGCCTTTTGGTTAAGGCCCACGCAGCACCCAGATCACAACACACGAAAAAAGACCACGCACGAGAGTACCGGCTGCGCCAAGGGACTTCATCAGTCCGTTCTGAAGTCTTGTTTTTTTTAAATATTTTTCTACCAATTTGGTAGAGAAATGTTAATACATAATTCTAACTAATTTGTTATGCTATTACTTATTTGAATATAGATGAATCCAACATTTTGCTTACGGTGATTGGTTTAAATAAATTTGCATACATAAATTATTCATTTTGATTGAGGTTTATAAATAATTCATAGTAGCGTCATCGGAACGGACTGGCAAATGCGCTCGTGACTTCGCCACTCATCCCATGCGAGGTCTTTTTCGGGCGTTGCTACATGCGCCTTGACTAAAGGCTAGGCTTCCACCAGAGAGGCCCCGCGGACGTAATGGGCCGGACATAATGGGCCTGCGGACATAATGGGCCTGCGGACATAATGGGCCTGCGGACATAATGGGCCGGACTTAATGGGCCTGCGGACATAATGGGACGGACTTAATGGGCCCGCGGACATAATGGGCCGGACATAATGGGCCGCTAGCAATTTTTTTCTGCAAACGAGAATTGCCATCCCGCGATATTTCAGCCAATTATATGGCGCGTATTTTAAGATGACATAGGATATCATTATGCATATTAGATGCAGGCAAACTGATCCGTGCGCGCAAATATTTACAGTACATGTGTATGTACGGTGTACGCAAGCAGTATGGTACATGGGGGTGCTAGACCACCTCCCAAAAACATCCACCCATCCCCCATCGCCCCATCTACCCATCGCCCCATCTACCCATCCCCCCATCCAAATAAAAGATTTTGAAAAAATCACTAATAAAATTGAAATTTTTAAAAATTAAAATCTAGTATTATTGTAAACATGATGGTCAAGTATTTATCGAAGTGGACATTGAACGAATTGTGGAATGGACTATCGGTGGAGCTGGAGAGTGGATTGAGTAAGAAAGAAAAAAGAAGGCTTATTATAATGCGGTAAAAAGATACAAAAGACAACAGAGACCAACGCCATTGAATAAATTAAAATTGTCTCAACTTAAAGAGCTAGTAGAAGCGGAAAATATTCCGCTACCCGATCATTTCAGCGAGAGAAGGGGGAATATCAAAAGAGACTACATAGCCGCCATTAAAAGGTTTCGTGAGCCCGAAGAAGAGTTGTCTTTTAATGAACTACCTATTGATGGTGGAAAATATTTGCGGCAACAAAATATGACTGTACCGCTCGGTCATAGCGAGGAAAAAGATCCAAACACTTTTTTTGACGCGGTCAAGTCAAAGAATACCGACAAGTTAACCTCCGACTTGCGAGAATTTTGAGGGATAAAGTTTATGATATACTTGCATATTCTATTTTATAAAGAGAAACCAGATGGTACGACCGTTTATGCCGAACCAAAGCTTCACAATAAAATCTCGCTCGTTTTACTCGATCCGAACGAGATTGGAGATAAATTAAACACAGCATTTGCGTGAAATTCATGAGGCTTTTAGGAAAAATGGACGCACGACGGTTCTAGATGGATAATCGATCGTGTTGTAGCTATGAATATTACCATTGCGAGATATCAACCTTTGAGAGGCGGTTCTTATATCGAACTACCGAAATACATAAGAGACAAAAAAGCATGCATCAACGTACAAATCAAAGATGATGATTGTCTGAGGTGGGCGCTGCGTTCTGCTCTTTTTCCCGCGGATAATCATGCGGAGAGAATTTCTAGATATCCGTCGGAAGATGGTTTACATTTTGATGGGATTGATGCTCCAACTCCAATCGATCAAGTTAAAAAAGTAGAGAAACAAAACAAGATTGCTATAAACGTTTTCGGTTACGAAAAATCATTCATAGTTTACCGACTTAGCGAACAGCCTGCGGATATGCGCCGTATTAATTTATTATTAATCTACAAAGAAAATAAATCACACTACGTTTGGATCAAGGATATAAACCGTTTACTTTACGATCAAACGAAGCATAAAGAACGTAAACACTTTGCGTGAGGTGTTTACATGGTTACACCACGGAAGCTCTTCTCCAACTTCACATCCCCGAGTGTGAGTGAATTGGCTACAGAGCGGTTAAAATCATAATGCCGGGGTATAAAAATAATAAACTACGTTTTACAAATTTTTGTAAAAAGATGAAAATTCCTTTCGTCATATACGCAGACTTTGAAGCGTTACTTGAAAAGATTGATGGTGCGAGTGGAACCAATACTAAAAAAAATTCAAAAACATGTAGTTTGTGGGTATGCGTACATAGTTGTAGAATAAACTTATATGTCACACAAGTAAATCCTCCATGTGTTCATTTTAGGGGTATTATCTTTAAAGTTGTTATTCGTGTACAACTTATTTAACTTAATAGCTGGGTTACTCACAAAAAAATCACAAGTAATTTTGTTTAACTTGGACATGGCTCATGATACCCTTACAGAGGTTGTTTTTTGTTATAAATATGAAATTAAAATGGGATCCTTGTCATTTGGTAAGTGGAACACACATCACGTGCCATCCTTTTTTCCCCATATAGGACAAATCTTCCAATGTTTTGTCATCCACTTAGCAAAATATTTCACTCAGTGAAATATTCTGCTACATTTTTGCTCAAATGCATCCAATATTTGTATATTAAAATCCAAACAACATAATAAAATGTTCACATTGGATGCACAAACAATTTAAATAACTTTAATGATTTTACTTTTAAAAAACAAAGCTATGTCAAATACATGTACCATGGAATGGACGATAATCTGAACAAAGGAGGGTAGGCCAACAATCAGCAGGCATAGTATTTCCTTTTATTCAGTGACCTATGGAAGTACAATTTGAGACACATTCGCTTATTATATGGGGTTACTGGCCGCCGCGACTTGGTACAATGAAATGGAAGATATGTAATAGGCTGTCGCGATTAGGAATCATGAATATGTATGAGACGTCTGATTGGCTGAAATATTGCGGGATGGCAATTCTTGTTTGCAGAAAAAAAAATCGCGGCCCGCGGACGTAATGGGCCGGACATAATGGACCCAAATTGGCTTGCGGACATAATGGTCCTTGCGGACATTATGGTCCGTAACAGACGTGGAATGACCCATACGAATATTTAAGGGGATACATTAAAGAACTTTAAGTCGACAGTTGAACATTATAGCAGTATTAACTTTCCGTCGATAGAGCCACATAGGGAGATGTTTCACAAAGATTGGATCTTTATTAATGGACAGTTCTCCCATTATGCATTATCATAATATATCTGTGAAATATTCTACTTATTTCGTTATGTCCTTTGAGAAAAAATAGTGGAGATGCATTCAGTTTGTTTGTAGGCCTATTTCACTTTATACTGTGGAATGTTTGTCTCATAAATTTGAAACTTTATGAGACAAACGTCAAGATCAGAACTTAAATATAATTTACAAAACATTTACATGTGTTTTACAAACAAAACAGGGTGTCCATTTACAGAATAGGGAATCCTAATTGATGCCTAATGACTATATGTGTTCAATTTGGTAACTACCCTCAAGTCCTCCAAAATCATTCTCCTGCTTTTGCCTGATTTTTGATGTATTCAGTTCTCCACGGCATAGCCCAGCAGAAATGAACATGTAGCCATGTGTACCAAATTCAAACTGCACCGGCTGCTTTTGTTGGATTCAGGACTGGGTATAGGCCCTACCCAAGCCATGGATGCTTTGCATTTCCACTGTACCAATTCCATCAAAGTCCAACAATTGGGATATCTTTACTCAATGTTGATGGATTTGGAGGATTTGGGATGGTTCCCTAGCAAAAATGCTTTAGGAGTTAGGGTTACCTGCTCCTAGTGCCAAGGCAAGTGTTAGTCCTACAACACTGGTGGTGAAAGAAGCGATAATCAGCGATATTCCGATCATAACGCCACTCACCATGATCGTAAAGCGGGTCCCAAGTACAAACTCCAATGGTGCCGCAAGGGGACCTGCATGCAACGTGTAAACAAAATAATGATAAAATACTTACTCGAGCAATAAAGAATATCTAACCTTTGTGTTTTTGGAGAAATATTATAGATAAGTGGATAAGTTTTAATGAATACACTTTACGAAACATTTGGTTTGTGTCTGGGATTGAATTGGTTTTCGATCCATATCAGGTCTCCGCGCGCGTCGCCTCAGACCCGCAGTAGATGGTGTTTTGACCGAACCCTGACACTTTTAAAAATCTCATCAAAATAAAAATTTCAATGATGTCATCATTGAAGAGAGGTATTTGATGACGTCATTGAAGATGTTGAGGTTTGGGGTAGGGGATAGGGATTTGAGGTTGGTTAGGTTGGGTTTTATGTTTTGAAGAAAAAAAAGGGTTACAAAAAAAATTTAGAAAAAAAGATATTGAAAATAAAATAAAAAAATTGAAAAAAACGAAATGATATTATGTAGTATTATATTAAAAAGACGATGACGACAAATCTATCAAAGTGAACATTAGCGGAATTTTAAAAAATTGGTCGCAATAAAAGACTAAATTTATTGCGAGATGAAATAACAAATACAATAAATAAACGGTCTTGGTATAACGCTGTAAAAAATTACAGAAGAAAAATTTCAAAATTTGTATTGCATAAATTAAGTTTAGCTCAAGAGTTTATAAGAAGAAAAAATATTGTTTTACCACCACACAGTAGTGGAAAAAGACGAAGAGAGCACTTAAAAAAGACTACATTAACGCGATTAAAAGAGTGTACTTAAGACAAGAAGAAGAGTTGAGATTTGACATAGAATACACCTACGATATTAATGGGAATAAATTTTTTAAACTTATAATGACCGTACCACACGGTCACAGCACGGAGCACGACGAAACTATTTTTGAATGCTGTAAAAGCAAAGAAAGGTTAATTTCAGTGCATGCAAGAATTTAGAAAATAAAGTTTCAGATAACTACGACTGTTGATTTTTATAAAGATAAAAATAGGTGGGGATCGAAGAGTATCGTTTTAATGTTAATCACAAATATTTTATAATAAGCGATCCGAGTGAGATTGAAGATAAATTAATACTGCTTATGATAAAATAAAGAAAAATAGAAAATGATATGCACAGGAGGTTCTGGATGGATCATAGATCGTATTGTGAAAATGCAAATAAAAATCACGAAATATGAACCACTTCAAGGGGAAGCTCTATAAAGTTGGACCCATAAGAAAAAAAATGCATGCATCAACGTCCAAAAAAAAAAGGATGAAGAATGTTTGAAATGGGCGCTTCTGTCCGCCTTTTATCCCCCAGAAAAAAAAAAAAAAAAAAACCCGAATAGAACGTCTAAGCTACTCTGAATATCAACACGATTTAATTTTGACGGTATTGATTTCCAACCCGATTAATCAAATCAAACAAGTAGAGAGACACAATTTATCGATAATTGTTTTAGGATACTATTCAGAAGAAAAATACTTGAACCTCAGTATATTAGTGATCAACCTAGTGAGAAGATAAAAACTATAAAGGAAATTGATTTATTATTATTTCACAAAGGGAGGTAAATCGCACTATGTTTGGATTAAGAATTTAAACTCTTTTTATCTAGTCAAAAACAAACATGACGGTTGTACTTATTTTTTCTGCAGGAGATGTTTACACGGGTTATTCCCTCCGAAAAATTACTAAATGAACATAAAAAATTGGGGTTGTAAAGGTGGTGAGAAACCATCACAAATAATATTCATTATGCCTACCAAGAATAAGGAACGACACGAAAGAATTTAAAACATTAAAAACATGATGAGAAAGCTCCTTACGTGATTTACTCGGATTATGGAATCGATACTTAAAAAGACTAACGAAGTGATAACGGTGATAAATTTATAACTACTAAAAAAAAAGATGAACACATCGATTGCGGTTATTCGTACGTGTATTCGTTCGTTGTGACGAGTGAAATTATTTCATCCAAAAAGATATACAGAGAGGGAAGATGCTAAAAAACACTATTTAGATGCGGGTCATCGATGAAGGAAATAAGATCATTAGATTATTAAAAAACTTTTAAAATTATTATGACAAACTCGGATGTTAAAAAATTATAGAAAAGCTAAAAGTGTTGATTTGTGAAAAAGTTTTACAAAGGCAACAAGAAAGTACGTGATCATTGTCACGTGACTGAAAATATAGAGGCGCGGCGCATAACTTATTATGTAACATACAACTGAGAATTGATCCTAAAAAAAATTACCGGATATTCCGGTATTTTTTGATAATCTACGAGGATACGATTCTCATTTCTTCATGCGCTGCAAGCCGCGAGTCGAGTCAAGAAATTTAAAATGTATTCCCAGACGACATGGAACTTTTCTTGAGCCGCTTGAGCGGTTTGAATTACATTGCAGCGCTAAAGTTATAATTTACCTTTTGAGCTTTAGCGTAGCTTGAGTGGTTTGAACTATTTGCTGTGCTAAAAAATTGACTAAAAGTTTCAGTTCATGGAGGAGCTTGAACAATATTTTGTGGTGTTGACATCCGAATTGAGTATAAATTGAGTCCAAGCCAACCCAGTTTGAGGGGAGATTGTTCAATTATAATCGACTTGAAAATAAAATTGATTTTGTGTAATGCCTTTATGCCAATTGGGCATAGTTTTTCATTTTGTGCAGTAGTCATAAAAGTTCATTATCGGGATATCTTTTTTTCATATACGCCGTGTTTAATACGAGTATCATTAAAAGTTTTTATCGGGCACGGGGTCCATACATCAGACGTTACATTATTATCAAAATACAATAAACCGTAACCTAAACCCCACGAGTACTTGTCTACTTGTTGTTTTCCAACTGGATGCTGGCGAGATGTGAAATTCTCGCATATTTTAAATTACACGCGCTATATTATTTTCAAAAAAAAGTGTTCCCAAATTGTGTTTGAAAGATTCAGGGCAACCTCATTTGTTTGAGCAATCGTCTAATTTGATAATAGACGTGAAATTCTAAAAAAAAAACTACATTAATCATCTTGTTTGAATGAAGTAAATGTTTATAACTCACACCACACCCCGTCGTACTGCACCACGTTACAAAAATGTATTTGATTCTGATAAAACTTATAGTAGATGATTTTTCCATTGATTTAATATCACGCTGTTATCGACGTGAGGCAATCTTATTTTAACAAATGGATTAGAGAGTTCTACATTAAAAATTCATAAATTCATTGGACGTAAATATTAATATTCGTCAAATCTCTCGCAGTAAAATTTGTCTTTGGTGCAAAATTTTGATTGCGGATACCGTTTTGATAAATTACTCTGAAATGTTTGGTGGAATCGACATATAATGACAAATATAAATTTTTAAATTTTAACATATATAATGTTTCATACGATCGAAATTTTAATTTAGCAAGTCGATTGTATTATCTAATATTCAATCTAACTGATAATCGAGACGGTAAAACTCACCATTTCTTTTGGAAAGACCGTTATTAACATTTGGGTCGGTTACTATAACGTGCGTAAAAAAAAAAAAAATAGGGGCGATACTGTAGTACGATAAACGAAAGAAAATGAACAGCAGGAGAAGAAGAGGTTGAGTTTATCGGAACCCGGACTTTATAATATAAAAGAAATTATCGACATTGTCTTAAAGAACACACCTTTGGGATTACGTTCGTTATCGATGAAAAATTGGCAAATCTTTTATAAATATTACTCAACAAAAATGAAAATCAAATTTTCACCGGGATTAGCTAATTTATTCGGGTTTATGAATGATTATCATTCAGCTATGGGGAGAGCAATGAAGGGAAAAACTTGATTTGCAACCTTTTAAAATAATGTACATGACCATTGCGATCAAATTTCTACGAGCGAAATTTCTTTTCGACGGTAAACCTTGTACTAATTATTTAAACGTTTTTCCGTTACAAGATAAATCGTTGGGAGAAAGTATGTGGATAGAATATTCTAACTGCTGCGAAAAATCTTAAAACTGGCAATTTTCAAATAAAAAGATTCTATCGGCAGAGACATAAATAATCACGGTATGCCGGTTATTTTAACCCTCGAAATTAAATTTAAATTTAAATGATTATTATATATATAAAAATGGCGAGTATTTACGGCCTCTAGTCGAAGAAGGGGTATCATTAACATCATGCTAATGATACATCAAACAATTACGATCCGGTTATTTACGAACGTCACGGATTTATCGGGAACTGAATGAAATTCAACAAACGATAACCCTTTGATAAATATATTTGAAAAACTTGACATTACACTCGGATGGCACGGTGGCATTTAAACTACCCTTTTTACATTCTGATAAATCACCGACGTACTGTTCAATTTTTGTAAATTTATGAATGTCGACGGTCTTCATTCGCATTCGGTAACGCGTAATTTTGAAGCCGATGTAGAACTTATTCCTTCTCCCGCCTCGAAATAATATTTTCTTTTCCCAGTGAAGAATCGCAGCATTTAAAATAATGAAATTTGCTATATAAACCTCGAGATAAAAAAGTCTTTGTCAAAGCGAGTTTTTCGGCGTTGTAAACACCGGAATCTGTTTCAATATGAAATAAAAAGTAGTAATCTCGAAATTTAGCTTTACAGCGTTTTACAGCAAATAAAAAAAAAAAATATTATATTAAATATGGCGAGTATTTACGGACCTACTCTGAAAGCGCCAATTATAACATTAAAAATCCATAATTTAAAACATCATTGAACGTGTTGGTCATGTTGTTAACTGAGTGAACTTTTTACAAGATATAGATTTTTTTGTTGTTTTCTTTTGCAAAAAGAACCATACATAAATATATATTGGTATAATCAAACAAATAAAATATTTATTTTTTATTCATGATTATTAACATTTTATTCAATTTTTTATGTTAAAATAAATAGTGGTGAAAATAATTTATTCTTTAGTAAAAAACTGAACAAAACTGATGATTCGTTAAATATTCTTTTTTTCCCAGTGAAGATCACTTGGATAATTTTTTGAATTTTCAAATGAATCAAAGTATTTAGGAAATATGTGGGCTATGCTCAACGTTTCATCAAATAAAGAGAAGATAAAAATACATCGCACGAGTAAACTTTTTTTCGGTGCTTTAAATACGGGAAATCTGTTACGATATAAATATAAAAGTTTTCCAATTATACCTTTTATCAAAAGCTAAAAAAATTTTAATCTTTTATTATTAATAGAAATAATGAGCGTTCCCTGCAGAAACAACGAGAGTTTATCCGATATTAGCGGCTGCGACACTTTTAACAATGTCGAAGAGTTAAACGTGGAACGCGTTTCGTTTACAAAAATCGACGACATTCAAAAGAAAATTTTAAAAGAGAGAAACGAGCGCGGAGGGTGTATAAAAAAAAATATAATAAAATCATCAAAACTTGTTCCATCGTAGAAACGATAACGGAACGATAGGGCTGTATATAGGAGCAGGAGCTCACTGAATTGCTTGCGTATCGCCAGCGTTATAGCATCGCCCGATCGGATTCGTTTTAGAAGGACCAGCTTTACGGCTGGTGGTATAGCGTTTGCTATCAGATACGCGAAAATCAAACTAAATAAAAAGCCTAAAAACACAAACGAGATTTCAGAGTTTTGTGTTAACAGCAAACCTCAACACTATCAGACAACCACGTTTCGAAAGCGATCGGAAGACGGTGTTATAAGCCAAGAAGAATTTCATTTCCACGACCTGCGAAGAAAGCGAGACAAATACTGCAAACGAAAGAAAAACATCAGAACCAAATTACCCCCTAAAAACAAGTCGTCGATGACAAAAAGATGTCAAACCCGTCGTCGGACAAAAGAAAAAAAAGAAATCATGAAAAAATTGAATTGAATTTAAAAAAAGTAAACTTTATACTATAGAAAAAATCATACGATGAAAAACCCGCTTCGCAAATTATCAGCAGAGCAGTGAACAAGCAATTACACCTAATAGATTTTTAGTTTTTTAATATAAACGTGTTGTTTTTTTCAACCCAACTCTTTCATCACTAAATTATATTTTCTTCTAGCTCTTCCTTCCAACACGCTTTAAAATAATTACTTTTTTAATGCATACTTATATTCGAACATAAATTTATCTTTGTTTTTGTACCATTTTTTACATCTTCGACATGGAACTGGTAAACTTCTTCCGTGCCGAATACGCCACAGATGTAGCGAACAATATACATCACCACACGACAATTGGGTATACAACACTTGTCCGTTTTTCCAACTAAAAGTCATTCACACGGAATAATTGCTTTCGATAAATATTTTGTCGTCATTGTTACGTGCGCCTAATTCATGTAAATTAAAAGAACTAGAGCACGGCAGAAAGAAATAAAAAATGGTACGAAACAAACCATAATTATATTTACACAACACCGAATAATTTATTTCATCACAAAAAATTTAAATTTTAATACAATTTAAATACCAGGTAAGATAACAAAATAAGGGGTTTTGCACGGCTGTTCTTCCCGTCGATGGACTGTCACATCGTATGGCTGGCAGATAAGAGCTCGCTTTTTCACTGACCGGTCTGGTTCTAGACATCTAGGAAGAGCAATGAACCGGGTTTGGGGTTCAGGAGCCATCTACACAGCAATGAACCGCGTGGGGTTCTAAAGCCATCGACTGGAAGAAGAGTAAGAACCGATGGTCTAGGCCATCAACCAGAAGGAGATGGAACAGTGCAGACTCACTGTCTCATTAGAGGCCGAAGCACCAAGGTACTGACTAAACCATGGTGTGGCAAAGGCTGAACAAGGGACACATTTCTGATAGTAAACAGAAACAGAGCCTACGGCTGGACCAGTTGGTGTTGCTCAGATGAATGAATAGATCATGATGAAAAAACCAGGTTTTATACAACCTTGCACAAAAATACAATGCATGGTAGTTATATAATGTTTGTGCCAAATGCACTGAAATAGACAATAGCCATTTAGTGTAATAAAGAGCACTGCTGCTTTTAACCACAGTGCTTAAAACATGTGCTTTTTAAATAAACCCAAATAAAGTTACAGCTGGCTCAGAAAAGGAATATACATGTAACATTCTCCCTTTAAAGAAAAGTTTCTTGAATTACATGAAAACTTATTTTGCCATTACATAAAATTTAAGCTGATTCATATAATACAATGATTTTACAAGAAAACAATTAACCATATCTATATCTCATGTCTCAGATGAAACAAAGCATTTAATACAACATATTTTTTTGATAAGTTAATATTCCTAAAGTTATGTCTGATAATGCATCACAGTAAAGATTGTCTTTCCCCTTTTAACATGAACAATCTCAATATCAAATTCTTGTAGGATTAAACTCCATCTCAAAAATCCTCTGATTCTGATTCTTCATTTTATGAAGAAAACTAATGATTGTGACTGTGTGTACACCATACAATTGAACTGGCAGGAGCATTAACATACCTCAAAATGCTTCAGAGATAAAAACCTAAAGCAAGACACCCTTTTCAATAGTAGAAGTAGTTCATTGGTTGTTTGTTCAGTTTAGAAAATAACAAAACCGGATGATTAATTTTCTGATCATCTTCTTGTATTAAAACGAAACCAATGCCAATATCACTTGCATCTACTAACAACTTAAATGGTTTATGAAAATCAGGAGCTATCAAAACTGGTTCAGTTGTTAGCATGGTTTTTTACTAGCTCGAAAGCTTGGCTACATTCTTCTGACCAAACATATTTGTTTTTCTTTGCTGAGCAAGTTGGTCAGTTGAGCAACAACATCTGGAAAAATTCTTGCAAAATTTACGATAGTAACCAGCCATTCCCAGGGAAAACCGTATTAACTCTTTTTTGTTGGCTGGGTTGAGGGAAAACCTTTAAAAATTGTTTCAACTTTTTGGCCCTTTGACAGGTTGAACTTCACCTTTGGCCCAATGACATGACCCCAAGAACGTAACTTTAGCTTTAACAAGCTGACTTTTTACAAGATTTACTGTTAACTTAGCTTAGTTAATCCTATCAAATGTTAACGAACACTTTCATGTGCTCTTCCCAAGTATCATTAAATACTACGTTATCAATATAAACCTCAGTGTTTGGTGTAAACCCTTTATCACCTTATTCATTAATTTTTGAAATGATGCAGGAGCATTCTTTAAACCAAAAGGGAGAACCTTGTACTGATATAAAACCATGTGGAGTTACAAAAGCAGAACTTGTTTTGCACGAGGGAGTAAGAGGGACCCGTCATCATCCCTTTTAATAAATCCGCAGTACTACTAAATTTTGGATTTACCAACATTATCAATACAATCATCTACTCTAAGTAATGGATACGTATCAGATTTCTTTTGGATATCGAGGGTTTCACTTTTTCTAAAATCTGTACAAAATCTAAACGAAGAATCAGGTTTTTGGGAACCAAAATAACAAGGTGAACTCCAGTTACTAATACTTTCTTCAATAATATCGTTATCCAACATGTACTGAATCTCCTCGTTCATACTTCTTGACTGTTTATTGTAGGCCTACTCTGTACGGATGTTGTTTACCGGGTGATGCACCCCCCACATCAATATCATGAACAACAGCATCAGTTTTACCTGAACATCGGGAAATAAATGGTTCCTGTATTAAATTTGATATTTCAGATTGTTGCTGGGGAAAACTGGGTGATCTAATTTTCACCAAATTTTGACAAAATTTGTGAATTTTTCAATTTGAAAACCTGTATCCCAAAATATTAGATGTACTGACTCATCGTTCTCTCGAACGATTTATAATTTTGTATTTACACCGCAAACCGGTATACAGATTCTTTTTCACCGATTTTTCATTTCCTGTCATGACATGGTTCTTCAACATATTAATATGGCAAACCTCGTTTCTGTTTACGTCTATCAGGAAAGTTCTAATCAGTCAATCTAAATCATTGCTTAGCATCAATGACATAAGGTCCACTATAACGAGCTTTTAAGTGGTTGGAACCCAGTACTATATTAAACTAAAACCTTATCCCCAGGATTAAAACTACGGTTCACAGATTTCGTTTTCATACCCAAATGTTTTCATGCCCTGTTGGAGCGGGTTTTCATACTAGATTGGCCTAACTCACATGCTCCCATGCAAACGATCTTTCAACTTAACAATGTACTTAATGAGATTGTCCCCCGTTTTTCAGACAACCACTTTCTTTAACTAATTTGAGTGGTCCTCAACAGAACGGCCAAAAACTAATTCCTAAAGGGGGCTAAATCCCCAACGATTCTTGTACTACTCTGCACTGCAAATAATAGCAAAGGAATTCCTTGGTCCCAATCTTTCTCATTCTCCATACAATATGTTCTCATCCATAGATTTTAAAGTTTGGTGAAAACGCTCACAAGCCTTTGACTTTGGTGGGACGATATATGCACCAAGAAGTAACCTGTCAATGCCTAATGCATACAATTGTTCTTTGAAACAATCTAGAAGTGAAATTACCCCTTGATCACTGAACAACCCTGGGCAGTCCCAAAAACAGTGAAAAAAAACCCCTTAAAGCTTCGCCTACTGGTTTGCTTTTAATGGATCTAATGGCATTGCTTCCAGCATGTCTAGTTGACGCACACATAATTGTGGCAAATACTCATGTCCTGATCTTGTCTTTAGGGCCAATGGCCCCACACAGTCTACAATCACTTTACTAAACGGTTCTTCAAATGCAGGTATAGGCTGTAAAGGTGCCTGGAGGGAGGTTTTTTGCTGGGCTTACCAACCACCTGACAAGTATGACATGTGCGACAATATTGGGCAACTGTATTTCGGAGTTATACCAGGCCAGTAAAAATGCTGCAAAATTCTATCACATGTTTTAGAAAGACACCCAGGTGTCCAGATACAGGAATGTTTTGAGCCAAAACTCAAAATGTGTGTACGGTAACATGACGGGAACCACAATCGATACAAACTTTCCATTCGTTGTCAGATGGCACATCTGGCGGTCGCCACTTGCGCATGAGCACACCCGACTTTAGAAAAGAAACAAGTTGACATTATTACTTGCTTCAGTTTCAGTAACTGCTTGGTTTAAATAGGAGTTAATAAATCCACATCCTTACTCTGTTCGGATATAAGCCTCACTCAAAAGAATGTCGAAGAACACCTAATTCACTCAATAAAGCTGAGTCTTATGGTTCTGGGGAGGAACAGTGTTATTTTTTTACATCTAAAGAATTAAAAACTTCATCACAAGAAACCCAGAGGTTTCATCAAGTAGATTAGACAAAAAGTCTCAGAAAGGTCTACATCTACATCAGTATAATCTGTTCTTTAAGTTTACTACTCATGGATCAGGAGTTGTAAATACGCGGGGAAAATACCAGGATATTCTTCTTCTAATAGTCTAAGTATTATTATTAAAAACATGGCACCTAGTCATTTCAAGGTTCAACAACTACCTAGTACTCATTACCTATTACCTAGCAGTAGTGTAATACCCTCAAGCCCATAGGAGGCAAAGTGGGGTAATACCCACATTAATGGGACCTGAAACTAAGTCCGAATTGTAACAATACAAACGATGGAGAGGCACATCAAGAAATTCATTATTAATACCCGTAATAGATACATTTGTATCAAGAAGAAGATCCCCCTTAGTTAGAGGAACCTCCCCAAGTAACAACAAAGACTGAGTGGACCCAAGTATCCTCCAAAATAGTTACTGGGTACTAGGCGAATCAGAAAGCTCTCACTGAGCGACACAAAACCCCTTTGTACGTAAAAAGCAAAAATTTCTCTCGAATGTCAGACAAGGACCCCTTTTAGTGGACTATTCAAACCTAAGTTTGCATCAGATGCACTAGTGGTAAAAGGCAACAGGTTTTTGAGTGGCTAAAGCTGCATTTTTCTCTGCAAAGTATAACAATTGGAAATGGTATACCCAAATTTCTTGCAGTATGAACATTTGCAACTGATTTGGTGGAGTCCAAATTGTGGTTTTTAGAAATTGACTCTTTAGAACTTGATCAGAGGTGGAACTGGAGATTTTTATCTCAGTCTTGGACCCGCTTATCAAAATTAGACTTAGAGATGGAACAAATGACTTTGGATTTAATTTCTTTCGATCATGAGAATACAAAAAACTAGGGTTTTTGTGTGTCAAAACATAGTCGTCAGCCAAAACAGCTGCTTTGTCTAACTTTGTAAATATTCTGTTCTTCTAAGTGGGTTTTGACAGCATAAGGCATACTACTTTTAAATTCCTCAAAGAGGACCGCTGTCGCAATCCTTCAAAATCTTCCTCAATTTTATGTGATCTACACCACTTATCAAACAAAATCTTTTTCATATGCAAACCCAACATAAGTTTCGGCTTCTTTCTTTTTCAAGTCTCGAAATTTTTGTCTGTAGGCCTCTGGTGTTGTGTTTACAGGCTTTCAAAATGGCAGCTCAACTAAATCATAATCAGCATTTTGTCAACAGGAAAAGTAGGGAAATAAACTTCCTGTGCCCAGCCTTACCCACTAAAACACTCTGTAAAGCAAAGATACATGTCTTTGGCCAGTTTAATCTATCAGCCATTTTCTCAAATGAGCAAAAGGACATTTTTTCCCACATCTTTTCCCCCCTAAAAGGGGCACCAACTTAATGAAATTTTGTAGGATCAAATTTATTTGCCGGGAAACAGTAGAGCTTGGTTGTTTAGATGTTTTAGTTTGTTTTAGCTGAAACAATTCCGACTCCATTTGTAATTTCTTAATTTGTTCCCCAAAAGACCACTTCTAACTCTAACTGTTTTAGTTTAATAGTTGTTTCATCTTTGGGAATAAATCATCGACATGCATTTCTTTGATAACGGATTCTTCCAAAAATTTTCTCATCAATAAGATGTTTCTAAAATCACTGCCCGAACGTCAGGCCTTTTCATACTGGTGTTACAGAAATTTTGTAATATTTGGCAACCTCCCAAACAACTTCGGACCTTTTTTAAAACCAAACACCTTTGTCCTCTGAGGGACTTTTCTTCAAAGTTAGCAATAAAGTCATGTATTGCAAACTTTGCTATCTGATTAAATTGCTGGTAAACTGCAAATGCCGGGGAACTTTGTTCACTTGAGAATTTTTTGTATAGTGAAATAAACTCACTAAATTTCTTGAAGTGGCTAGGGAAATTCACCAAATTTTGTTTAGTTCATTCCTTGACGTTTCCCCACTTGCCGATACGTGCGCCTAATCATGTAAATTAAAAAAACTAGAGCACGGCAGAAAGAAAAAATAAAACAGTACGGGAAAACAACCAGCAATTATATTTACACAATAATTGAATAATTTATTTATCAACAAAAATTTAAATTTTAATACAATTTAAATACCAGGTAAGATAACAAAATAGGTTTTAATGGCTGTTCTTCTCGTCGATGGACTGTCACATCGTATGGTTGGCAGATAAGAGCTCGCTTTTCACTGACCGGTCTGGTCTAGGACATCTAGAAGAGAAACAATGAATACGGGGAGTTCAGAGCTATCTACACAGCGCAATGAACCGGCGTGGGGGTTCCAAAGCCATCGACTGGAAGAAGAGTAATAAGAACTGGATGGTTCAGGGCCATCAACTAGAAGGAGACAAGAACAGTGTAGACTCACTGTCTCATTGTAGGCCGAAGCACCAAGGTACTGACTCAAACCATGGTGGGTGGCAAAGGTTGAAATAAGTGACACATTTCTGATAGTGGTTGTGAACAGAGTTTACGGCTGACCAGCGTTGGTGTTGCTCAGATGAATGAATAGATTCATGATGAAAACCCAGGTTTTATACAACTTGCAATAAAATACAATGCATGGTAGTTAATATAATGTTTGTGCCAATGCACTGAACAGGACAATAGCCATTTTAGAATAATAAATAAGCACTGCCAGCCAACCACAGTGCTTAAACATGTGCTTTTAACAAACCCAAATAGTTGCTATTGGCTCCAGAAAAAAGGGAATAATATGCAATATGTAAACATCGTCTTTTTAATATAATACTAATTTTAACAGGCCTTCGTTTTTTTAATTTTTTATTTTCAATAGCATATTTTTTAAACCCTTTTTTTCAAAACATAAAAACCCAACCCAACTCTAACCAAATCTCAAATCCTCTATCCCTTACCCCAAACCTCAACATCTTTTCAATGACGTCAATAAATACCCTATTCAATGATGACGTCGCTGAAAATCTTATTTTACGAGATTTTTTAAAAAGTGTCAGGATTCGGTCAAAACACCATCTTACACCCGCAAGCGTTGGCATTTTGAAGAAGGCCCACATATACAGTCTAAGTAACAGCTTTCTAAAATTTTTAAGGTTTTTATTTAACGAATGTACCATCATAGGCTGTCAAGTGTTGAGGATTGGTCATTACATAATTAAGTCCCTTCGGAAATCATGTTTTTTCGTTTTAAATCACAACACGAAACATACATGACCTTATCAAATTGTCAGGTTCCTGCCCATGACATTGAGGAACGCCCAAGATGATTAAGCATACTCCATCCCAAATCAGCCATGTTTGAGCTGTAAATTGTTCCTGAGTATCGGTAGCATCACCCAAGATACTTGATTACCTCCCACCCATAGTATAAGGGCCACATGCATACAAGAACTGCATACCAGCGACGACGACCAGCTGATTCGTTTCATTTTAAAACACGGTGGCATTTTCTATAATAACAACAGTTGTGTCTTCAGTGAACGAGCTCCGTGTTTTAGATCACGGTTTGCTGGCCCGTAGGGTTTCACCTAGGCCTGCGCGGCAACCTTCGCCCGGGAAAGGTCGTTTCGTCCATGACGAACGTAGCAATTTAACATAAAATGGGCGTGCTTAAACCCCAAAAGTACCCCTCACGTGCGTTACCATTTACCAAAATGCTTTTTGGACGGTTTTTCAGATAATTGAATCTCGCCCTCGATTACAAAGCAATTTCATCTGGTTTAGTTGATATTGTTT
>CM055824.1:18045788-18098238 GCA_029582265.1 Zoroaster sp. YZ-2022 | reverse complement strand
GTTCGGGACCCGCCATGCCACCCACACACACATTATTTTAGTTAGCCTACACCCCATATTTTTCTTAGCCAGAACTCCCTTTCTGAATTCAATGTAGCTAACATTACTAGTAATTTAGTAAGAAACTTCAACTTGAGCTAGGTACATGTATAATGTCGTATGTTGTTACCATGTACATAGGACTAACTGTCTCTGTCACATGATTAGAAACAATGCTAACATTGTTAACTCCCAGATACTGTTCGGCCTAGGAAATATTGGGCGTCCAAATTTGTTATTTTCTTTTTTTTTTAACAGGGTGTCCAAATGTTTAACTTACTTGCGTATTGCAAATAAAACAAGGTGTCCAAAGGACACCCAAAGGTATTATACTGGCTAACACTAGAATGAGTACATAGAATCGACTCAACTTCTGCTTTCTAAGTTTCAGGAACTTTCTTTAGTTTAAAGTCTGGAGAGTAAATTTTCAACAACCCAATCAACACTCACAACAGACTCAAGTCAGTCATACAACTCACCACTTTCTCTGCCTCGCGTTGCCTTGCGTACATCTTGTCCAGCTGATGCTGTCTAAATCTTGCTTCCCAGTGGTGAGCATTTGGCTCATTTTGACGAATTTGTTAGAATATTTAAGGGTAAAATTTTAAAATAAATCAGCACCCAGCCCCGTCAGTCTAAAAATCTAACTAATTCACGCACACTGACCGCTGATCTATCGTACGTATACTATGGATGTACTGTACTAGAAGATCAGACTACTGTGTACTGTATCACTCAACGCGTGGTGACGGGTCGGCGACCTTCTCTATGGCAACGCTTAAAGTATTTTGCATACAGTTCGTGACAATCCAGACGAATCGTTCAGGAAAACCACTCATCGTACGATATTCTTTGGTTTGTCTTCAACATCTCATATCGCAAGAAGTTATTTTGGTTGATTTAAACACGATGACATTGACTTAACTCGTGCGTAAAGAAATTTAACCAAAGAATGTTTCACTCACAAAGTACAAGTTCTTTTATTACATATACTGAACAGATAGAGGCGGTCTTTATCATAACACACATTAAATAATTACGCTAAGGGGACATTGACAGAGCTATGAGGGTACACTAATTCACTTCCCATTGCAACAGTGTAAAACAAAGTTCAGTGTCACGTTTCATGGATCCGTCATTACATACTCACACAGTGAATATTACTGGTTAAACAATCATCTTTTTTCTTTTCTGTTCCATTTTGGGGGCTTTTTAGCCAATTAATTGTTGAGATATTCACATCATTTCCCAAGCAGGCATACTGTTATTACACTCTAAAAACGAAAGTGTTGAATCAACATTACGGTCAGTGACCAACTCTTTATAAAGTTGGTTTTAACTTTTAAAAGTGTTGAATTAACATTAAGACAGTTAGCCTTAACTTGACTCAGTGTTAATTCAACACATTATTGAATTTAATTTTAAGTGTTGTCACCACCGAACTCTCATATGGTTGATCCAACACTTTAGTTTTAAAGATTTGATTATATCAATTCACTAAAATTGGCAGCCTAAGATATCGATGATTAGGCATATCCACCAATTGCACGAGCAAAACATGTGTGCTTTTTAAAGAAGGTTCGTGTACACATTATGCTAATGACTTACTATTAGATTTCTAAGTTGACACTCATTTATAATGCAGTGCATCCAGAGAAGTGAAACTAGGGTTTCAGGGTGTTTCGTTTGTTAGTAAATGATGTTCTGTCCAACTCCCGCCCCATAAAAAACATCACATTAAGCAATTAAAGGGTATATGAAATAGACTGTTTTAACAGTGTAAACAATAAAGTATGCCTATTGGAGAATATTTTTGCCCTTTGTCCATTTTTTCTGCATCCGTTTGTACAATTAAACAATTTTTATCTTAATTTAGGGGGGCGCCGCGCTCCTCCCATTCCTCCTTATTAATTATTATAATGATTAATTAACATAAAATCTGTGAAGTACACCTGGGAGATGTTAGCACCAGCCCGTGCTTACGTGGCAGTGTTGGGAGCATAGAGTTGGAGCGAGAGGCCGGGACCCTCAAGGCCAAGACCCTCAAGACCAAGTGTCGGGACCCTCAAGGCCAAGGCAAAACCACGATTATTATTATTATTATTATTATTATTTGTGTATTATTATTATTATTATTATTATTATTATTATTATTATTATTATTATTATTATTATTATTATTATTATTATTATTATTATTATTATTATTATTATTATTATTATTATTATTATTATTATTATTATTATTATTATTATTATTATTATTATTATTATTATTATTATTATTATTATTATTATTATTATTATTATTATTATTATTATTATTATTATTATTATTATTATTATTATTATTATTATTATTATTATTATTATTATTATTATTATTATTATTATTATTATTATTATTATTATTATTATTATTATTATTATTAGTATTATTATTATTATTATTATTATTATTATTATTATTATTATTATTTCAAGTTAAACACAGCAAAAAGAAAGATCTTGTTTTCCTTTTCGTTGGTTACACCTCGATCAAGCTGCGTCCATGTTAGATCTCGAGGTCCTTCGCATCCTTGCTGTCCGTAAGAGTGCCGCCTTCTGTAGTAATTCTACCACAGATGTTCCTATCTCCTTGAGATGTTTCTCCAACGCCTTCGGGATTGTACCCAAAATTGTGCCCCACCACCACAGGAATAACCTTCACCTTGACTTGCCACAGCTTGCGGAGTTCTCTCGCTAAACCTGATATTTCTGTACCTTCCTTTCCCTTCGATGCTACTCTACTATCACCCGGCATAGCTTTAGCTTATCAATAAGATGACACATCTTCTCAAGCTTATCCAAAGGCAACAACATCCGGCCGTCTATGTTCTACAACATGATCTGTCTGATTTGAAGTCCCAGAATCTTGACATGGTCCGTTTCTTCAACCTTTTCCGGCACATGGTCGTACCACTTCGATTGCACCTTGACACCGTCCTTCTTACACAGATCCCAATGGATCACCTTGGCCAACTTGTCGTGTCTGCCTTTGTACTCTGTCTGAGCATGCACTCTGCATTCGCTGACAATGTGAAATCAGTCTCCTCCGCCGCACATTCTGCACATAGAAGAGACATCTGACTTCTCGATCCTTGCCTTCATCACATTCGTCGGCAGAGACTGGTCTTGCGCTGCAGTAATCAGACCCTCGGTTTCTTTCTTTAGTTCTCCTCTCCTCAACCATTCCCAAGTCTTGCTACTTGCCACTTCTTCGGTACATCTCAGGAATTGGTCGTGAAGAGGTTTTTTCCTGCCAATCCGTGTTCTTTCTTCTCTTCTTTGATTCTTATACCCTTTTGGACCAATTGTCTGCCTTCATGTATTTCTGTGCAACAACAACCTTTCCCGAGTACTACTTATACGAAGCTCCTTCTCTCGATGTTAACGCTGTCTGATACACTAAGTAATCCTCTTCCTCCTGACCCAGTAGATAGAGTCTGCTGACATTCAACCGTGGATGTATCATACCGTACATCGTCATCACTTTCCTCGTTTTCCTGTCAGCAACATCTAGATCTGCCTTAGTCCACTTAGTCGACAATTCCTGCACTGTACCTCATCAGCGACACAGCCCAAGTGTTGATCGCCTTTATCATATTCCCTCCATTCAGCTTGGACTTCAAACACTTCTTCACTCGTCTTATATACTCTTTCTTAAGTCTCTCTTTCGATTCCTCGTGCAGTACGTGATCTGCTTCAAGCACTCCAAGATACTTATAACTTTCTTCTTCACCCAACGCCCTCAATTGTGTGCCATCTGGGAAAGTAATTCCATCTGAATGTACCCTTTTACCCCTCTTCATGGTCATCACAGTACATTTCTCCAGACCAAACTTCATGCCGATGTCATCGCTGAAGATCCGTACTGTCTGCACCAGGAATCAATCTCTTTCGTTCTTCGCAAACAACTTCAGGTCGTCCATGAAGAGCAGATGATTAATCCCATCCATCCTTCGTCATCTCGTATCCCGCACTAACCTTCCGCAAAATCATCGTCAAGGAATATATATATATATATATATATATATATATATATATATATATATATATATATATATATATATATATATATATATATATATATATATATATATATATATATATATATATATATATATATATATATATATATATATATATATATATATATATAATATATATAAACGGTTCGCGAGCAAAGAAAATTGGCTGATGCTGGACTCGAACCAGCCCCTATGTTGGTGGGCGGTCCACTTATGCAAATTATCTATTGCTCTATGGGGCCAGGTCAGAGGCCAAACCATATCTGCCGATAGGCAGGGATCAAGCCCCTGTCATATGCAAACAACCCAGGTAACGGTAGGGGGATCACACAATTAACGGGACATAAAGCCTTTTTATGTGGTTGCACAAAGTAATTTAATGGAGAAACTGACCTGAAATATTATAACGGTTCGCGAGCAAAGAAAAATTGGCTGATGCCGGACTCGAACCGCGACCTCTCGATTACCGTACGAGCGCTCTACCAACTGAGCTAACCAGCCCCTTGTTTGGTGGGCGGTCCACTTCCACTTCATCTAAATTTCTATTGCTCGGGGGGCAAAATCATATAAACACCTCAAAAAAAGAAAGTCCCCACCTGTATGTTTTAAAAATATTTTTAAATTTTAGAGACTTATGAGCATAAACATGATATGACGATTTAGCCTGATCATCGACACACATGTTGCAAGCAGATTTGTGCGGATAACGTTGCGCATCAGTGCACACAACTCGGTTGATTATTATTGGGTACCTGTTCATTTCTCACAACGTTGCATTGTGGCTCAAAATAACGCCCCTGAACTCAACCAAAATGGGTTATCCCTTTTGTCATCAGCTTTATTTGCCTGTTACATAATGTCTTGGAGCACTTTTAAACTAAAGACCTCATTATTGGAATGTTCATTTGCATGGGAAGGTATTGCCCAGGTCCGCATCCGTCGCCTCATACCCCTTACTGAACAAACCCAACATGCTGCTTATGTCTTAAGTATTGGTCAATAAAGCTGATGACAAAAGGGATAACCCATTTTTTTGGGATTCAGGGGCGAGCCACAAAGTTGTAACAATGACAAACTCAACCGAGTTGTGTGCAGGATGCAACAAATCACCGTTTGCTACCATGTGTATCAGGCATCGTCAATTGTTTTATGCCGCAGGAGGCGCATAGCTAAAAAAAAAGATTTTGGGTCCAAAAGTATTTTAGATCAAAACCTCCTATACCTATACAAGTTTTGGGATCAAAAAGCCAAACTTCAAAACGATATTTAGACAAAAAAAACCCCAAAACACCAAAAAATATTTGGGTCCAAAACCTCCTATACCTATACAGGGCTTTTTAGGGGTTTAAAAATTCTTTTTCTCTTGATCATGAAAACTTCACGTCCAACCCCACCCTAAACACCCAAAAAAAAAGTTTCCCAAAATAATTTAGCCTCATCAAAAAGTCGATGAGGCCAAAACCATCACCAAAATCATCACCAAAAAATCGATGAGGCTAAAATCGTACCTTTAAAAAATGAGACTTTAAAAAGTGAGATAATGAATTAATATTATATTGTTTAATAATAAAGATGCCTACTAAATATTTATCGAAATGGACATTGGATGAATTGAAAATTTTTGCACAACAGAAACAACTTCGTATAATTTCAAACGGCACGAGTGATAAACGTTCTTATTACAAAGCTGTAAAATTATATAAAAAAACCCATAAACAAAAACCATTGTACAAATTAAATTTGGTTGAATTGAAAAGGCGCATAGCTCTCAAAAATATTACAACGCCGTTACGGCTCGAAGCTAGATCGCGGTTGATTAAAAAAGACTACATTAACGCTATTAAAAGGTTTTATAACCGAGAAACCAAGTTGAGATTTAACCCACCGATCAACGTTGGTAGTGATTTTCGCCAACATTTAATGATTGTTCCGTTGAATCATAGCAAAGAAAAAGATTTAAACATATTTTACGAGGCAGTAAAACCAAAGATTATCGCTGAGTTGACTAAAGACTTGAAAGATTTTAAATCGTTAAAGTTAATAATATACGTGTGCATTAAATTACTTAAAGAAAAACTAAACGGCACGGAAGAATTTGTTGGCCATTTTCATAATAATGGCCAAATTGTAATATTTAATTTGCATGATATCAATAATGTATTATATGAAATTTTTTCACAAATTCAAGAGGCTTTAGAAAAATATACGCATGAAGGTAGTGGATGGGTAATAGATCGCATCGTTTCAATGAATCTACGCATCAAAAAGTATCAACCTCTGAAAGGTGGTTCTTATATCGAGCTATGCGACTATATAAGAAATAAAAATGCGTGCATCAACGTAAAAAATGCTGACGACGATTGTTTGCGATGGGCATTACGTAGTGCTCGTTTTCCCGTGAAAAAGGATGGACAAAGAACGAGTAAATACCCTATAAAAGACGGTTTTAATTTTAACAACATTGATGCGCCAACTCCAATCAGCCAAATTAAGCGAGTAGAGAAACAAAACAATTTAGCGATAAACGTTTTTGGTTGTGAAAAAAAATCGATAATTGTTTATCAAGTTAGCGATCAACCCGCGAAACTAGATCACATAAATTTATTATTAATTCACAAAGAAGAAGAAGAAGGAACTAGATCTCACTACGTTTGGATTAAAGATTTAAACAAATTACTTTTCGATCAAACGAAACACGGACATCGTCAGCATTTTTGTTTTAGATGTTTACAAGGTTTTTCGACAGAAGCATATCTAGAAAACCACGTAAAAATGTGTAAGGGAATAAACGCTAGACCGACGACTATCGAAATGCCAATAAAGGGTAAAAACGATAAAATAAAGTTTATAAATTTTCATAAAAAGATGAAAGTTCCATTCGTAATATATGCCGACTTTGAAAGTGTTATTAAAAAGACCGACGACGTAAATGATACCAATACTACGAAACTACAAGAACACGTCGTTTGCGGTTATTCGTACGTCGTTGTTTGTTGCGACGGTACAAGTAGCTCTCCCGTTACGTATAGGGGAGAAGACGCGGCTAAACATTTTTTAAATGAATTACAGAAAGAAGAAGAAAACATTAATACGATATTTAAAAACCCTAAAAAATTAAACATGACTGAAGAAGACTACCGAGATTACGACTCTGCTAGCGAGTGTTGGGTATGCGAAAAGAAGTTTTTTAATGACCCTGAAAACAAGTTTACTCGAGTTAGAGATCATTGTCACATTACCGGAAAATATAGAGGCGCTGCTCATAATAAATGTAATTTAAGACTGAGTTTAAAACCAAAGAAAACCTTTATTCCGGTCGTATTTCATAATTTACGAGGTTACGACTCTCATCTCATTATACAGGTTGCCGGTCTCATCGAGGGAAATTTAACGTGTATTCCAAACAATATCGAAAAGTATATTTCTTTTAGTATTAATCAACTACGATTTATAGACAGCGCTCAATTTTTACTAGCTCCGTTGGACAAACTCGTACAATCAAACGATTCTTTTCCAATAACTCATAAACTTGAACCCTCCTCTGAAAAATTCAATCTTTTAAAAACCAAGGGCATTTATCCTTACGAGTACATGGACTCTTTCGAGCGTTTCAATGAAACGCAACTTCCACCGATAGAATCGTTTTACAGCAGTTTAAACGATAGTAACATTACAATTGTAAATTACGAGCACGCTAAAAACGTTTACAACAAGTTTGGTTGTGAAAACTTGGGTGATTATCACGATTTGTACGTGCGTACCGATACTTGCTTGTTGGCGGACGTATTTGAAAACTTTAGAAATGTTTGTATGAAAAATTATGGATTAGATCCAGCTCATTATTATACTAGTCCTGGGCTAAGTTGGGACGCATGTTTAAAACATTCAAAACAAACTTTAGATTTGTTTACAGATGTTGACATGCATTTGTTAACAGAAAAGGGTACGCGAGGAGGAACGTGCATGGTGAGTAAACGATACGTGAAAGTAAACAACCCTTATTTACCCGACTACGATAAAACGAAACCAACGAGCTATATTATCGATTTGGACGCGAATAATTTATACGGCCACGCCATGAGTCAACCTTTACCAACCGGTAATTTTAAGTGGTTGAGCGAAAAACAAATTGACAGACTCGAGAGAGATGGATTTAAAAACAATAAAGGATACATTTTAGAGATTGATTTAGAATATCCCAAAGAATTACACGATTCTCACAATGCGTTTCCACTCGCGCCAGAGTCGTTGATAGTACCGAAAGAATGGATGAGCGACTATCAAAAGAATTTACTAAAAGATAAACCCGCTCCAAACGTTACTAAACTGGTTCCAAATTTATACAACAAGAAAAACTACGTGCTTCATTATCGTAATTTACAATTGTATTTACAACTCGGTATGAAACTGACTAAAATTCATAAAGTTTTACAGTTTGATGAATCGTGTTGGATGAAATCGTATATTGATTTAAACACTCAACTTAGAAAAGATGCGACGAGCGATTTTGAAAAAGATTTGTACAAACTCATGAATAATTCGGTTTTTGGAAAGACGATGGAAAATGTACGAAATCGCGTCAACGTAAATTTGAAGCGATTAAACGATCCAAAATCGGAAAATCAAATTCGCAGGCTCATCGCGAGACCAAATTTTGCAGAGGCTAGGATTTTCGATAACGATCTAGTGGCGATTCACATGCACAAAATAAAACTCAAGCTCGACCGCCCGATCATTATTGGAATGAGTATACTAGATTTATCCAAGGTTCACATGTACGATTTTTATTACAATCATTTAAAAAGCAAGTATAAAAATAATTGCGAGTTGATTTACACGGATACGGATAGCCTCCTCTTGGAAATTAAAACGAAAGATGTATACAAAGATATGAAAAAAGACAAGCATTTATACGATTTTAGTAATTACGACAAGAGTCATTTTCTGTTTTCTGAAAAAAACAAAAAAGTGATTGGTAAATTTAAAGACGAGTGTTCGAAAACTGTAATTTCTGAAGTTGTTTGTTTAAGACCCAAAATGTATTCGATACTTTTATCAAACAAAGACGAAATAAAAAAAGCTAAAGGCGTTAAAAGACAAGTTTTACAACAAAATATTAATCACGAGCGATATAAACAAGTTTTATTTCTTGAAGAAACTCTACATCACCCTATGAATTTTATTAGGCACGTAAACCATAGACTATATACAACTCGAATACATAAAATATCACTATCTCCTCTAGATACAAAGAGATACATTTTAGAAAACGGAATAGACACTCTTGCTTACGGTTATTACTCTCTGCGAATGATCGGGGGATTCATCGTATCTCTAGGAATAATTTGTATTTCTTCTCTTACAAAACTACGAGCGGGGCCTCCTTCTACATAATACAATATGGGTTGATTCGCACCTTTCATCGTTTTAGATATTCTATAAATTTTTAAACTCCATATAGGATCGGTCGCTCTACGTCTCGTATCTTTTTCAGCTTCACCGGGCGCGTATAAATAACGAACTAGCGAGTTTAATGGAATTCTTTTTTCATTCTTTTTACCTGGTGAGGCTGGATTTTGCTCAACGTTATCTAATTTAATAGCGTCTTTGGGTTTCGAGTTAATCAGTCGCGTCGTCTCGTTGTTTAACGCTTTTACGACCGCCGGTAATCTTTTAACCCATTCTCTATTTCTAACATTTTGTGCAATTTCTTGACCGTATTGATGCGAAAATAATCTTTCGCTCAAAGTTCTATTAAATCTCTCAACGATACCCTGAGCTCTGTGATTACCAGCTTCTCCTCGCTGAATTTTTACATGATGCTCACTCATCAAAGCATTAACGCTGCTCATAAATTCTTTTCCGGGGTCGACTTTTATAATTTTAGGCCAAACCAACGGCGATCGCTCGTAAATTTTTTTAAAAGCATCGCTGACTCGCGCGGCTGTTTTATCAATTAAAGGTACTGCAGCTTTATATCTGCTGGCTTCATCCACGACGGTTAACGCGTACTTGTACGTAATTCTACCGACTTTGTCGTGTGGAAGAAACAACAAGTCTGCTTGATGAACCTCGTTTGGTTTTTCGAGCGAGCTATTTGATGAAGTCGGTCTAGGAATATATTTAGGATAGGGTAAATAAATTTGCCACAGCGCTTGCTTTTTTATCCATCGTCGAACGAGTTTTACATTTACTTTCGTTTCTTTAGCCAGCTTGCTGATTGCTGCTTGACCTTTGTAGTATCCTCTCGGACTATAATAAGCGTTGGATAATTTTCGTTCATCCATTTAATATTTATAAATATTATTCTTAACATTCTATTCGGCGGGCATGAGTGAGTTTGGTAAAATTCCTTGTGTCACTAACCACATTTGCGTCGCACCGCTTAATGTAATCGTCGCGGTTAGTTTTAACCCATCTTTTATATCCAATTTTCCTAAATCGGCTGGTTTCATTTTAAATATTTTTTCACCTAGCATGCTGTATAAAATTACTAAAAGAGTCATAACTGAGCTGTGATAAATTGTATCGGCGATCGTTTTCGTATTTATAGGCATTGAAGACATGTTTATAATCGTTAAACATAATAAAAACTTTTTATTCCATTTCAAGTTCTCTGGGGGTGGTGAGTTTAACGCTAGCGAGTTTAACGGGTTCGTTTTTAACGGGTTCGTTTTTAAATGTTGGTTCTCTAAACAAGAAATAAGCTCCAATAACACCAACTCCAATAGCAATATAAAAATAATTGTAACTCGTTTCATCGCTTATAGTTTCTTTATAACCTTCGCTATGATGCTGGTTAACGCTTTTCGCGGGTTCTCTAGCGAGTTGTAGTTTTTTCTGTCTATTAAGTTCGGCTAGTTTTTTACCGGCAGCGACTCTGTTTGGGTTTTTTGACTTAGTCGCTGGTTTCGTCACTGTCTTTGGTGTTGGTTCTGAAATCTCCTTCGGTACAGTCGTTTGCTCGTTGGTTTCCATCGCTTTTATTAGGTATTGAAGATAATGTTTCTTCTTTTCTTTTTAAATGTTTTGCCGTAATCAGAGAAACGCTGATCGGAGCGAGAAACATACCGTACTTGTAGTATATTTCACACAACGTTGTATTAAGCATGCTATTAATGAACGGATCTTTTTCTAAATCTGAAATTAATTTACCTTCATCATCAATTTGAAATTTATGGCCGTACAAATCAATACGATTTAAACTAAGCTCCAATAGTTTAGCGTATAACGTTATAATGGCGCTACCTAAAGACTGAGTAATATCGCGACCTAATTTAGTTTCGTATTGCGCGTGTAATACTTTTCGCTCTTGCTCGCTCAAAGCTTCAATATCTCCAACGCTTAGTTCTTTACCGAAAAACTTTTTAGAGTCTCCTCCTATTACGACAGATAAAAGACGTTGTTTTAGCAATAAGCTATCATCGTTGATATTTTCGTTAATAAGTGGCGTCTGTATATTTTCGTTTAATACCTTATGTACTTCTTCCATTTATTATACGTACTAGAAGAATAATCGATTAAATTTATTAAAAAATATAGAAACCAATAATTAGTTTTAGATAGCCCATCGACGTTTAAAAGCTCGTTAAGATTTAACATTAGATCTTTTACTCGTTCAGCATCTATACTATGGTACATACCTTTACTTTTCAGTATTATCGTTTAATACTTGTACCAATTCTTGTCTTTCTTTCGCGGTATTTACGAGTTGGTTAAGATTATATATAAAATCATTTACTCGTTCAACGGATATATTCGTAAATACTCGTTCAACATTCATATTTATAAATATGCTTTATAATATTTATTAAATTACCCTTAACCTATGGGTAATCTATGAGTAATCTATGGGTAACCAACTCGTAATTGCTCTTGACCTATGAGTAATTACCCTTGACCTATGGGTAACCAACTCGTAATTGCTCTTGACCTATGGGTAACCAACTCGTAATTGCTCTTGACCTATGAGTAACCTATGGGTAACCAACTCGTAATTGCTCTTGACCTATGGGTAACCAACTCGTAATTGCTCTTGACCTATGAGTAACCTATGGGTAACCAACTCGTAATTGCTCTTGACCTATGGGTAACCAACTCGTAATTGCTCTTGACCTATGAGTAACCTATGGGTAACCAACTCGTAATTGCTCTTGACCTATGGGTAACCAACTCGTAATTGCTCTTGACCTATGAGTAATTACCCTTGACTTTATGGGTAACCTAAGAGGGGATCGCCCTTGACCTATGGGTAATCTAAATAATCTATGAGTAAATCGCTAAATGACTTGACGGTAATCACTCAGTCACGTATTTCATAACCGGTAGGCTGATCCGTTTTTAAAATTAATTTACGATGTTTAACTCTTTTTAATTTTTCATGAATTTCTATTCTCAACTCGCGAGTTGGTATAACATCATTTTCTCTAAGACAATTCTCGTACGAGTCTCTATCTTTACAATAAAATAAACATATCCATTTGAGTTGTTCTCTAAAATCTTTCAATACGCTATTATATTTTTGAGTAAGTATCCAACAGCTGTGTCGTATGTGTCTACCGCTAAAAGCTAATTGAGTGATCATACATTTATTATTCTCGTCGTATTTTTTATAATGCAACTGTTTATTCGCGCTGCAATCGTCTATAATAAACAACGTTTCTTTATTTTTGAAAGCGTCGCTATAAATTTGTATAGCTCTATTCAGCGATATGTCGTTTAAATCATTAACGTGTACGTTATCGTCGTTTAGAACCCATTTTCTATTTTTGTACGCATCATTGTTGAAAATGGTAGGGCATAATATAACGATATTTTCAAAATGTTTTAAATATTCTTTTTGTAACAAGTTTAAAATAAATTCAGTTTTACCACATCCCGTTTGACCGCAAATTAACGCAGCGTGTGGCTCTTTAGGTAACATTTTCTTTTTAATATTAAACGTTTTTTAATAATCGACCGATTCGAAACGCGAGTTTCTAATATTTAGTTGCGCGTCCATGATAATAAAAGTATACATGTTTAGTTCACCCGCACTCTCGGCTTCTTTTTCAATTTGAATGGTAATTCCTTCGGATAAGTTTTGTACTCGTCTTCCGCTTCCGTGTAATACATTATCGGTACTCGTTCTTAAATCTAAAAATAAACCGTATCGATTAAGTAAATAATTCGATAGTTTAACGTTTGATAAATCTAGAGCTTGTACAACTCGTATAGCGTGTTGTTTTCTCGAATCACCGAAATATTTTGAAATCTCTTCCCATTGTTGATATCTTTTCATTCCGTGCGCGTAGAGTTGATTGGGAACGCCTTCGATAGTAATACTAACTTTTGTTATTTTCGGATTATAAAACTTGTTGCTTTCTTTCACGTCGGGTTCTTTGAATAGAAACAATATTCCTTTCATACTTTTTGCTGGGGTATTTAAATTTATATTCCACATTGTATCTTTTTTGTTGTACGTAGTTACGCTCTGTCTCAGTACGCGATCAAACAATATACTCGTTCTATCGCTGTATTGATTTCTAATTGTTCTAGCGAGTTCCGGCATATGAACAACCTCAAATTCTAAAGAAATTCCACTTATAACATATTTTGCATTGTCGTCGGTGCTTTTGATCACATTTTCAAATTTATTAAACACGAGTTCGTAAGTCAATCGATCTCCTATACCCGACTGATAGTAAGGTTGATGATCGGTTAACAATTCAAAATCCAGCGGAATGTAATACCTATTTTTATACGCGTCTGCGATAGCTTTATCCGCTCCACCGTTGCCCGCGGGAACTTTATCGCTAGCGTCTATTCTCATTTTAGTTACGTTTTCAGTTTCGATTCCTTGATACACTAAATTTTCGCGTTGATCTTTGGTCAACCATTCGTCTTTGTAACAATTGAATACATCCGCATCGTCTAAACTAAATATTTCATTTCCTTCCATTTTAATGATTATGTGTTTTACGATAGCTCTACCGATGTTTTGTACCAACGTTCTATTTTCATCGTTGACGCTAACGAGTTCAATGTTGAAAGCTAATCGCGTTGTATTTGGAACGATGACGTCGTTCATTCCTAAATTTGGAAAACGAACCGTCAACAATTGATTTTCGTTTATGGTACTCGGATTGTTTGTAATGACGACTTTTTGGCGCATTCCTTTTACGCCTCGAGGTTCTCTTATTCTTCTGTGTGGATCTAGCGTATCTCCGTACGTATTACTCGTCATATTTAACGTTGTTAAATATAATAATTTTTATATATATATAATCTACGTAAAACTATATTTAACATCTATTATAAATGGTGTCTGTAGCGATGATGGTTGGAGGTGCTGTCATTAATGCGTTAGCGTTTACTGGATCGAATTTTTTATTTAGTAATTTACGTGGTAATGACGCGGAACAAGAACGTAAACGACACGATTTAGCGTTGGAACATCTTTCGAAAGCTAGAGACGAATTTAGTAAAAAGCGTTTAAAATATATAGATTATTTAAATGAGAAAATACAAAAAGAATCGGGCGCGATAAGAACGTTTAATAACATTAACGAAGCGATGCAAGAATATTCGCGAGTTACCAATACACGAGTAAATTTACCTCTCGATTTACGACAAGAACCGCGATTAGAAGATTTTTACGTTCCTAGCGAAGATCAAAAAACGGGGGAGATTGTATTTATCATTATTGGTATGAGTGTAGTTGGTTACGCGAGTTATAGATTGTTAAAATAAAAGATAATTGTAAATGGCAGAAGGAGGAAACCCACTAATAGAATTAGACCCAATGTTTAATCAACCCGAAGATGAATATTTGGATGATGAAATGCGTGTCAACAACTTGGGTGATATTCCGGTTGAACGAGTAACTTCTTTTAGTACACCGACTTTATCTCAAGAAAATAGATTACGTAAAGATATAGTCGATGATTTTTATACAAGTATAGGTTTTTTAAACTCTATAAAAGACTATACGAAATTCAAGTATAAACTAAATGAAAGAGGAGTGGGTTTACTTTATTTTATAAAAGGTAATACAGAAATACGATTAACTAATTTAAAAACGGGTGGATTTTTAAAATTAGGTTCGATCAAAGGTATCGTTAGAAGTGATTTAACAGCTTTCGGCTCCCAATCTATTTCTAACATTATAGACACAACAGAAATAGTAATAAAAGAACGAGGTAGAAAATTACCATCTATACCTCAACAACGCGTAGAAAAATCAATACAAGTTCAAGAAGCTATCGAACGTTCGAGAGATCAAAACACTCAAACAGAATTAAACATCCAATGGCGAGAAGTAATAGCGCTTGATAACATTATGGCTACGAGTCGAGGCGAACAATTAAATCTTTTAAGTAAATTAAAAACACTAAACCAAAGAATTTATAATATGAAAGAAGTAATTAGCGACGCTGAAGAAAGAGAGATTGATAAAAATCAATAAAAAGTATAGTCAAGAATTGCGAGAACTAGTGGATGATAAACGAGTAATCGTAGAGCAAATAGATGCGCATGATTATATTCTTCGTAGTCAAATTAATAGAATTAAAGAAACAGCTCAAAAAATGTTAGAAAGAGATATTACGTTGGGTGATAAAATTAAAACTTTATTTAGAGAACAAGGCGTAACGATCGTCAGTATATTAACAGCTTTTAGTGTGACCATTGCTTTTATCGTTAAATCGATCGGTAGTATAGTTATACCAAAACCCATTACACCAACTCCTGCACCAGAACCCATTCCACCGAGCGGCGGTGTAAAAGAGTGGATACAAAAAACATTAAAAAATCTAGCGAATGTATTATCTAAACTGGGGGCGAAAGCTTTAGCCGCTTTGCCAGCCATTATCGGTAGTATAGTAAGTTGGTTATTAAAAACGGCTTCCAACATTGTCGCGTGGACCGCGGAACATTTATTAATAACGCTAACTGGAGTCGGAGTATTAGTTTTAGCTGCCACTCAGAAAACGCTGACGCGTTAAAACAATTCATAAATCATAACGGTTACACCAGCTAAAATCGCAAAACCAAGTATTAAAGAATTTTTTTCTTCTTGATGACTATTTTTTATCGCATCTTCTAAATTGATTGCGTCTTCTTCTACATGTTTCGTAATTGATTCGCTGTCGCTAAGCAAAGGTAAAATAGGAGGAATAGTGGGCGTTGAATTTGTATCTAAATTGCCACCTAAAGATAAACCGCTCGTCGCGATTAATATATTATTGTTGTATCCCACATAATTACCTATTCGTAAATTCATATCGCTAGGCATCATGTATAAATTTTCTCCTACACAAAAGTTTAAACTACTGCGAGCGTATTGTAAAACATCTTGATATCGTTGAATAGAAGATTGTAAATCGACCGGAGAGTCAATCTCTGCTTCTACTATATTTATAAATTCGCGTTGCGCGTCTAAACCCGTACCACCCACTAAAAATGAGCTTTTTGCTTGCGCTTGAGCCCCTAAAATCGCGTAAACGTACGTTCTTAACGAGTCGTTAATTCGTTGCGTACCAACATCCGTAAAACCTTTAGACTCGCCGATTATAAATTTTAACCAAGCGAGCTTGGTTGAAGATTGTGAAATGAATGCGATCGTATAGGTCGAAGGATGGTCTCCAAAACTCATTTTAGTCGCGGTTTTGTAATAATCGTAATCGGTCACCTCGGTAGAAATAACGTTCAAACTACTGTTGTCATAGTTGTTATTGGGTACCGCTTTGATACCATTATCATAATAATAAGCAGTTCCTAATCCGTTTGAATTTAAATCGACTCGTTGTTTCCAATTGTTGTTTTGAGAAAGGTGAAATTCTTTACATATTTTTTTGTACGCGCTCACGTCTATATTATTGGTAAACGGATTATAGAAATTTTGAAAAGATGCGGGGCAGCTCATTTCTTTGAGCAATCGTCTAATTTGATAATAGACGTGAAATCTAAAAAAACTACGAATCATTGGGTTTAAATGGTTTAAATGTTGATAACTCACGCCGCATCTCGTCGTGACGCAGTACGTTACAAAATTTATTTGATTTTGATAAAATTTGAGCGGGTTAGAATACCAATCGTCTACAACATCATCGCTTTTAACGCGAGGCAGCTTGTAGTCGTTGAAAACATTATTAAAACGAACGTTAAAATATTGGAGCTTGTTTACGTAAATGTTTATACTCGTTAAATCATCATCGTTAAAATCGAGAGGCGCTTTAAAATTTCCAGATGTTGGATATGAATACGTAAAATTACTCTCGAATGCTAATGGAAACGTGCTTCGCGGTAACGTCATTTATTATATAATGTTTAATAATAAAATGTATCATACGTTTGAAATCGAAATTGGTAAAGAAGGTGGATCGATTTCTTTAGAAAACGTTATCGATAATCGGCTAGGCAATCTCTCGATTATATTACACAGCGTAAACATTTGGGTGGGATATTACAACATACGTAAAAAAGAAAGAATACTAGTTCGTACGGTTGGTGAATCGGAAGGTGAAGTAAAATTTATCGAAGCGGGCCTTTACAACATTATCGAAATTATCGAGATTATAGCAAAAAATGAGCCTTGGATAACGTATAGAATCGATAAATCCAATGGTGAATACACGTTAATATTAGCTCAAGCGAACAAGAGCGTTAAATTTACATCTGGGTTAGCTAATTTATTGGGGTTGCATAGCGAATCTCTAACCGCGGGAGAATATACCAGGAAAATTGACGTACAACTTTTTAAATTTTTTTACATTCATTGCGATCAAATTTCTACGACCGATAATTATTTCAACGGAAAAGCTTGCACAATTTTAAACTCGCTGCCTTTGCGAGACGCGTCGTTTGGTGAAAGCATGTTCATGCAATATACAAATCCATTAGCAAAAAAATTACAACTCGGAACTTTTAACGAGTTGAGTTTTCGAGTTAGAGATAGCAAAAGTAGAGTTATACATAATCACGGTTTCCCCATTATTTTAAATGTTGAAATAATATAAAATATGGCGAGTATTTACGGACCGAGTCGCGCTTACGTGAAGCGTACAACGAATATTAGAACGATCGCTAGCGATGAAGCGAAAGGTGAAATTTACGAACATCACGGATATCTAAACAGAGATGAAATTTTACAGCGATTAGTTTTAATCGAAAAGTCGACGTTATACTCGGATGGCACGATACGTTTAAACAACCCTTTTTCTTGTTTACGACCGCGCCCACGTACTGTAGTATTTTCACGCAGTTTATTAAAACCGATAGTTTCGTCACGCATTCAACGACGCGCGATTATGCTCCCAACATTTATTATATTCCTTCTCCACAACGAGATGAAAAGTTTCATTTTCTCGATGATGAAATTCAACATTTAAAATACGAAATGTGTTTTAAAATACGAAACGTTAGAAAAGTTTTTGTAGAAGCGAGTTTTTTTGGTTCTCTAAATTCAAAAATCTGTTTCAATATAAAAATTGCAAGTTTACCATCTAATTAATGTTGAAATTATATAAATATGGCTAGCATTTATGGACCTAGTCGAAGTAAAAGTCAACTTAACAATAATCAAAAAAGCGAACCAAACATTTTTGAAAAAACTGGTTATATAGACGTTGATGAAGTTCAACAAACTATAACGTTATATAAATTAGGTGATATATTTCTCATCCAATGGACTAACGAAAACGATATCTGTTATCCAAAGTTTGTCATCTTTGAAGACACAACGAATCTTGCAGCAATTTCTTATAAAATTACATATGGTGAAATAGCTTCTTTTAAAACAATTAAACGAACAATACACCCAGTTTACGATATTGATTTTTTTGTGATTGAAAGCGGAAGACGTGTTCTTTATTTCGCGGATGGTGAAGATTCAAAGCTTTTTGAAGGTAAAATTTGTTTCAAAGTGCAAAGTAAAAAAGTTTTTGTACAGTCGACCTTTTTAGGCTGTTTAGAAACTGGAATCTGTTACGATATGAAAATTATTACTTGGCCGTTAAATTAAAAACTTTTAAATAAAATATAATCTTTTCTATTAATAAAAACAAATGAGCATGCCTATAGAATCAACGAACGTACTTTATCCAAATTTACCACCTTTGACGAGTGACGCTAAAACATTTCGATTGCAAACAATTTACGATATTCAAAAAGAACTCCAAAAAGAAATAAACGAACGTGAGGGTGTATATAAAAAATATAATAAAATCATAAACGCTTGTAACAACGCAGAAACTCTCGCAGAATTGGGCTGTATTGGAGCGGGATCCATCGGAATAGCTAGTATCGCCACGGTTGTATCATCACCCGTTGGATTAGCTTTAGAAGGTTTAGCTTTGGGGTTGGGCGTCGCAGCTTTAGCTCTTATTTACGCTAAAAATAAATTGTATAAAAAAGCTAAAAAACACGATGAAATACGAATTTTAGCGTTGAGTAAACTCAACACGATCGAAAACCACGTTAGTAAAGCTTTAGAAGACGGTTACATCAGTCAAGAAGAATTTGTACTCGTGACTGAAGAGCGAGAAAAATATTATAAAATGAAAGAAAAAATCCGAGTCGCAAAGAGTATGGAGGTTAAAACGCAAGTAAACTCTGATGTCGCTTATGCAGAAAAAAAAATTCTTATAGAAAAACTTTTGAGTTTAAAGTAGCTTTAACGATAAATAAAAACTATTATTGTCAGCAAAAACACGCTTCGCGAGTAGCGGAGCGTGTTAAAACGTTCGATAGACCTCCTCCGTACGCCCCAGCGACGCATAATTATAATTTATAATCCAGAAAGAAATTTCTTTCTAACAACTCTTTCATCACTCTATTGTAACAACGTTTAGATTTTACTCTCACTACATTTAATATCCTCGTGCATTTCGTACACGAGCCCGCCTTTGCTTTTGTGCCATTTTTACATCTATAACATGCAAGTGGAATACTTTTTCCTAGCCGAATACGCCATCGATGCATCGGGCAATAGACATCATCGCGAATACTCATTCTACAACACTTGCAGTTTTTACCAACTAAAAGCCATTCACACATAATTATCGTTCTCTCCATCTTTACTATTAAACAATATAATATTAATTCATTATGTCACTTTTTAAAACTACGTTAAAAATCCATCAGATTATCATACAAGTGTTTAATAAACTTTTTTATTTTTTTATATCTATAAAAATTTATGGGGGAGATTTGGGGATAGTCTGTTGATAAACACACGCTCGCTAGATTTTCCAACGCGATTATTAGTTGAAAACGATGAGCGCGTAAAGCCCATTTCATCTCGTCGTTGGAGCAAGTTTTATTATAAGAACCATTTCTCAGAGGTTGAGGAATATCAATGTTTAGACGCATTTCTTCGATACGATCTACTATCCATCCAAAACTGCGAAACCTTTTAATAGCGTGAACGTAGTCTTTTTTAATCAACCCTTCGTTCTTTCCCGAGCCGTGTAACGGTAGCTCAAGATGTAATGAGCGCCTTTTCAATTCAACCAAATTTAATTTATATAATGGTTTTTTCTTTTGTTGATTTATCAACTTTTTAACCGCGTTGTACCAACTGCGTTTATCAACCTTATTCTCGCTGTTTTTCACAATAATAAATACATCAAGGTATAGGTATTGTTGTCGTTGTGCAAAAATTTTCAATTCATCCAATGTCCATTTCGATAAATATTTAGTAGGCATCTTTATTATTAAACAATATAATATTAATTCATTATCTCACTTTTTAAAGTCTCATTTTTTAAAGGTACGATTTTAGCCTCATCGATTTTTTGGTGATGATTTTGGTGATGATTTTGGCCTCATCGATTTTTTGATGAGGCTAAATTATTTTGGGAAACTTTTTTTGGGGTGTTTAGGGTGGGGTTGGACGTGAAGTTTTCATGATCAAGAGAAAAAGAATTTTTAAACCCCTAAAAAGCCCTGTATAGGTATAGGAGGTTTTTGATCTAAAATATCTTTTTTTGGTGTTTTTGGGTGGTTTTTTTTGTCTAAATATCGTTTTGGAAGTTTGGCTTTTTGATCCCTAAAAAGCCCTGTATAGGTATAGGAGGTTTTTTGATCTAAAATATCTTTTTTGGACCTAAAATATCTTTTTTTTAGCTATGCGCCTCCTGCGGCATAAAACATACTACTCGTCATATCATGTTTATGCTCATAAGTCTCTAAAATTTAAAAATATTTATAAAACATACAGGTGGGGACTTTCTTTTTTTGAGGTGTTTATATGTATATATATATATATATATATATATATATATATATATATATATAGGCCTATATACATATATATATATATATATATATATATATATATATATATATATATATATATATATATATATATATATATATATATATATATATATATATATATATAATGCAAATAAGCAGGTGAAAACAATAATGTTAATATTTATGTACGAGTAACTACCGTATAATGAGGCAATTTCAATTCAGTCTGGCTCATCCAGCTGTTACAAATATTTGCAGAATATTGTATTTGCAGAATATTAAAGGGATTGTAAATGCATCCATGTTTTATAAGAATCAAGAGATATGTACAGAAACCACACTGTAAAACATTTCTTTGTAAATTTACAGAAAAAGCGCCGGCAACAGATTTACCGGCACTTTGCGCAACACCGCTGCACGCATACACACGTCAACGGACACCAACGGTCACCTCTGCAGGCCTAAACCACGCTCACAATGCGCACGCACATTGCAATACCGCAACACAAAATCACTCACGCTGTCATACAATAGAGTACCGGTAATATAGTACCCGGCTAGTAGCAGACCGGCAGTATCCGTAGTACCTCCCTAAAAGTACTTTTTCATTCCCAAATTCCCTTTGGAATCACTTTTAACATTACACACATCGTTTTTAAAGGGGCATTTAATACCTCGTCACGATCAACAGGACATGGAATTTTAGCGTTTTAGATTAACTCAGTGACTCATATTACCCTTGCTGCTGCATAAATTAGCCAGTAATTTGCAGTCATTGTGTTCATCTTAAACTATACAATGTATAGGACATCGATTCCATGCCCAATTGAAAGTCTGCTCTTATCGGGACAATACTGCCTCTTTAACTGCATCTGATGAAGTAGCTGTAGCTACGAAAGCTTAGGCCTATGCCTATTTTTAAGTTTAGTTAGTCTTAAAAGTGCTACCATTTACATGTATATATTTATCTTATTCTACCTGACTAACACGGCTGCATACAGATCTATATTTAACTGTAGTGTAATCAAGTTTGACAGCCCCACTTAATTCACGGACCATGCTGAATAACGCAACAAGAGAAGCTATTGTTTATCACGATATCGCTAACAACGTGGCCTTCGACGAGTCGAATGGCTATGATCATAGGATTCTGTACTTTGTGTTTTTGTATCACGCGTCGCACTAGAAGTGTTGTCTCGTCATACTAAAAGTGTTGTCGCGTTGCACTAGAAGTGTTATCGCGTCGCCCTAGAATAATTTCAAAATCAAAGAGGAAACGATACCTTGAGTGCCTGGAATGTCATTCAGTCATGGGTGTCGATTGCTACCTAGAAGTGGGCGTGGGGCATTCAGTCGGCAAACCCATAGCTCTAGGCTTGCCGACTGAAAATTTATTATGGATCAACCCTTGTTCTAGTACCTTTGATTTGCCGACTGAGGCTCTAAATACCGACTGGGTCAAACCCCCCCCCACATCCCCCACCCCTGCTCGCTAAGGCCCTGGGCGAGTGAACCCTGTAGGCCTGCACAATATTTTTTCTGCATTAAAGAATTTATATTATTTTATAAATACAATTTTAAAAAGGTTCTTCTGTAATTAATTCACCAACAAATTCGAGTGGCATGGTAGACTAGTGGTTAGAAGGCTCACCTTTTTTGTTAACTACCACTTTAATTCAGAAGCAAAGCCTTTCGGTATAATAATAATGTTTGGGTGTGGAGGACTTTTTTAAAGCAATATAAATTTCAAAATTCATTTTTAGTACCGTATGCATGCTAGCTGCCGACCAATCTGGTCACCGGTTTTGTATATTTGGTTTTGCTTGTAAATATATGGCTTTACACATAAAAATATGGCTTTGCCATTAAATATATGGTTTGGCTATTTAACATTTAGTTTAGTCTTATATATTAATAAGTCGAAATTTAATCACATACGGCTCTTCATACGAGACAAAAACGCAACGGCGGACACTTCTAGTGCGACGCGATAACACTTCTAGTGCGACGTGACAACACTTCTAGTGCGACGCTTACAACACTTCTAGTGCGACGCGTGAATCCTAATGCGGCGCTTACACACTTCTAGTGCGACGCGTAAACACTGTTCTTGCAATGTGCATGTGTCCTTTTCAGAACACCATACGTTAGGGGCTATATTTAATAGTATCGATACATTACTGTATTTTGTGCATTGCCACACCACAAGCTTTTGCAGGAAAATACTACATTGTCTCCAATACAAAACATTATATCAACTAAACCAGATGAAATTTAACTGTAATCGAGGGCAGGATTCAATTATCTGAAAAACCGTCCAAAAGCATTTGTAAATAGTATGCACGCATGAGGGTACTTTTGGGGTTTAGGCACGCCCATTTATGTTAATTGCCTACGTTCGTCATGGACAGAAACGACGCTTCCGGGCGAAGGTTGCCGCGCAGGCCCTAGGTAACCTACGGGTAACCAAACCGTGATCTAAAACACGGGAGCTCGTTCACTGAAGACACAACTGTTGTTATACTATAGAAAATGCCACCGTGTTTTAAAATGGAAACGAATCCAGCTGGTCGTCGTCGCTGGTATGCAGTTCTTTGTATGCATGTGGCCCTTATGCTATGGGTAGGGGTAATCAAATGTCTTGGAGTGATGCTACCGATACTCAAGGAACAATTTACAGCTCAAACATGGCTGATTGGATGGGTAATAGCAATCATCTTGGGCGTCTCCAATGTCGTAGGTAGGAACCTGACAATTTTGACAAGGTCATGTATGTTTCGTCATGTTGTGATTTAAAAACGAAAAACACTGATTTCCGAAGACTTAATTATATGACCAATCCTCAACACTTAGCCTATGATGGTACATTCGTTAAATAAAAAACCTTAAAAATAGAAAAGCTGTTACTTAGACTGTATATGTAGGCCTTTAACTAAAAATGCCAACGCGCGGGTGTAAGATGGTGTTTTGACCGAATCCTGACACTTTTTAAAAATCTCATCAAAAAATAAGATTTTTCAATGACGTCATCATTGAATAGAGGTATTTGATGACGTCATTGAAAAGATGTTGAGGTTTGGGGTAGGGATAGGGGATTTGAGATTTGGTTAGGTTAGGTTGGGTTTTTATGTTTTGAAAAAAAAAGGGTTACAAAAAAATATATATATTGAAAATAAAAAAAAATTAAAAAAAACGAAATTATATTATGTAGTATTATATTAAAAAGACGATGATGTTACATGTGCATATTATTCCTTTTTCTGAGCCAGCTGTAACTATTTGGGTTTATTTAAAAAGCACATGTTTAAGCACTGTGGTTAAAGCAGCAGTGCTCTTTGTGTACACAAAATGGCTATTGTCCTGTTCAGTGCATTTGGCACAAACATTATATAACTACCATGCATTGTATTTTTGTGCAAGTTGTATAAAACCTGGGTTTTTCATCATGATCTATTCATTCATCTGAGCAACACCAACTGGTCAGCCGTAGGCTCTGTTCTGACACTATCAGAAATGTGTCACTTGTTCAGCCTTTGCCACACCATGGTTTAGTCAGTACCTTGGTGCTTCGGCCCTACAATGAGACAGTGAGTCTACACTGTTCTCTGTCTCCTTCTAGTTGATGGCCTGAACCATCCGGTTCTTATTACTCTTCTTCCAGTCGATGGCTTTGAACCCACGCCCGGTTCATTGCGCTGTGTAGATGGCTCTGAACCCAAGCCCGGTTCATTGCTCTTCCTAGATGTCCTAGACCAGACCGGTCCAGTGAAAAAGCGAGCTCTTATCTGCCAGCCATACGATGTGACAGTCCATCGACGGGAAGAACAGCCGTGCAAAACCTATTTTTGTTATCTTACCTGGTATTTAAATTGTATTAAATTAATTTTGTGATGAAATAAATTATTCAATTATTGTGTAAATATAATTGCTGGTTGTTTTCGTACCATTTTTATTTTCTTTCTGCCGTGCTCTAGTTCTTTTAATTTACATGAATTAGGCGCACGTAACAGAATTGGGGGCTTGTCCGAGAATGAACTAAACAAAATTTGGTGAATTCCCTAGCCACTTAAAATTTAGTGATTTTATTTCACTGTAAAAATTCTCAAGTGAACAAAGTTCGCTTTGCAGTTTTTACCAGCAATTATCAAGATGGCAAAGTTTTCAATACATGACTTTATTGCTAACTTTGAAGAAAGTCCCTCAGAGGACAAGGTGTTTGGTTTAAAAAGGTCCGAGTTATTTGAGGTTGCCAAATATTACAAAATTTCTGTAGCTGCCAGTATGAAAAAGGCTGACGTTCGGGCAGTGATTTTAGAACATCTTATTGATGAAGAAATTTTGGAAGAATCAATTGTCAAAGAAATGCATGTCGATGGTTATTCAGATGAAACAGCTATTAAACTAAAACAGTTAGAGTTAGAAATTATTTTGGAACAGACTAAGAAATTACAAATGGAGTCGGAATTGTTTCAGCTAAAACAGGCTAAAACATCCAAGCAACCAAGCTCTACTGTTTCCGCAAATAAATTTGATCCTACAAAATTCATTAAGTTGGTGCCTCCTTTTAAGGAGAAAGATGTGGATAAATATTTTGCTCATTTTGAGAAAGTAGCTGATAGATTAAACTGGCCAAAAGACATGTATACTTTGCTTTTACAGAGTGTTTTAGTGGGTAAGGCACAGGAAGTTTATTCTACTTTTCCTGTTGACAAATGTGCTGATTATGATTTAGTTAAGGCTGCCATTTTGAAAGCCTATGAACTTGTACCAGAGGCCTACAGACAAAAATTTCGAGACTTGAAAAAGAAAGAAACCGAAACTTATGTTGAATTTGCATATGAGAAAAAGATTTTGTTTGATAAGTGGTGTAGATCACGTAAAATTGAGGAAGATTTTGAAAAGTTACGACAGCTGATCCTCTTTGAGGAATTTAAAAGTAGTATGCCTTATGCTGTCAAAACCCACTTAGAAGAACAGAATGTTACAGAGTTAGACAAAGCAGCTGTTTTGGCTGACGACTATGTTTTGACACACAAAACTAGTTTTTTGTATTCTCATGATCGAAAGAAATTCAATCAGAAGTCATTTGTTCCATCTAAGTCTAATTTTGATAATAGGTCCAAGACTGAGATAAAATCTCAGTTCACCTCTGATCCAAGTTCTAAAGAGTCAATTTCTAAAACCACAATTGACTCCACCAAATCGGTGCAATGTTCATACTGCAAGAAATTTGGGCATACCATTTCCAATTGTTATACTTTGCAGAGAAAAAATGCGGCTTTAGCCACTCAAAAACCTGTTGCCTTTACCACTAGTGCATCTGATGCAAACTTGGATTTGAATAGTCCACTAAAAGGGTCCTTGTCTGACATTCGAGAGGAATTTTTACCTTTTATTACAAAGGGATTTGTGTCGCTCAGTGAGCTTTCTGATTCGCCTAATTACCCAGTAACTATTTTGAGGGATACGGGGTCCACTCAGTCTTTGTTGTTACTTGGGGAGGTTCCTCTAACTAAGGGATCTTCTCTTGATACAAATGTATCTATTACGGGTATTAGTAATGAATCTTTTGATGTGCCTCTCCATCGTTTGTATTTACAGTCGGACTTAGTTTCAGGTCCCATTAATGTGGGTATTACCCCCACTTTGCCTCCTGGGCTTGAGGGTATTACACTACTGCTAGGTAATGAAGTAGCTGGTACTAGAGTAGTTGTTGAACCTTGTATGACTAGTGTGCCATGTTTTTATAATAATACTAGACTATTAGAAGAAGAATATCCTGGTATTTTCCCCGCGTGTGTTACAACTCGATCCATGAGTAGTAAACTTAAGGCACCAGATTATACTGATGTAGATGTAGACCTTTCTGAGACTTTTTTTGTCTAATCTACTTGATGAAACCTCTGGGGTTTCTTGTGATAAGGATTTTTTAAATTCTTTAGATGTAAAAAATAACACTGTTCCTCTAGACACTAAGGGCTCAGCTTTATTGAGTGAATTAGGTGTTTATTCTGACATCTTTTTGAGTAGAGAACAACTTATATCCGAACAGAGTAAGGATCATGAATTGTTAACTCTATTTAACCAAGCAGTTACTGAAACTGAAGCAAGTAATGTCCCAACTTGTTTCTTTCTAAAGTCAGGTGTGCTCATGCGCAGTGGCGACCGCCAGATGTGCCATCTGACAACGAATGGAAAGTTTTGTATCAAATTGTAGTTCCGTCATGTTACCGTACACACATTTTGAGTTTGGCTCATGACATTCCTATGTCTGGACACCTGGGTGTCACTAAAACATGTGATAGAATTTGCAGCATTTTACTGGCCTGGTATCCGAAATACAGTTGCCCAATATTGTCGCACATGTCATACTTGTCAGGTAGTTGGTAAGCCCAACCAAAACCTCCTCGGGCACCTTTACAGCCTATACCTGCATTTGAAGAGCCGTTTAGTAAAGTGATTGTAGACTGTGTAGGGCCATTGCCTAAGACAAGATCAGGACACGAGTATTTACTTACAATTATGTGTGCGTCAACTAGATATGCTGAAGCAATGCCACTTAGATCCATTAAAGCAAAACCAGTAGGCGAAGCTTTAAGAAGTTTTTTTCACTCGTTTTGGACTGCCCAGGGTTGTTCAAAGTGATCAAGGAGTAATTTCACTTCTAGATTGTTTCAAGAACAATTGTATGCATTGGGGATTGATCAGATTACTTCTAGTGCATATCATCCTGAAAGTCAAGGCGCCCTTGAGCGTTTTCACCAAACTTTAAAATCTATGATGAGAACATATTGTATGGATAATGAGAAAGATTGGGACGAAGGAATTCCTTTGCTATTATTTGCAGTACGGGAAGTAGTACAAGAATCGTTGGGGTTTAGCCCTTTGAATTAGTTTTGGCCGTTCTGTTAGAGGACCACTCAAATTAGTTAAAGAGAAGTGGTTGTCTGAAAAACGGAGGACAATCTCATAATTACATTGTTAAGTTGAAAGATCGTTTGCATGGAGCATGTGAGTTAGCCCAATCTAGTATGAAAACCGCTCAACAGGGCATGAAAACATGGTATGACAAGAAATCTGTAGACCGTAGTTTTAATCCTGGGGATAAGGTTTTAGTTTTATTGCCATTACTGGGTCAACCACTTAAAGCTCGTTATAGTGGACCTTATGTCATTGATGCTAAGCTTAATGATTTAGATTATTTGATTAGAACTCCTGATAGACGTAAACAGAAACGAGTTTGCCATATTAATATGTTGAAACCATATCATGACAGAAATGAAAAATCGGTGAAAAAAGAATCTGTACCAGTTTGCAGTGTAAATACAAAAATTATAAATCGTTCAGAGAACGACGATGAGTCGGTATCTAATATTTTGGATACAGGTTTCAAATTGAAAAATTCACAAATTTTGTCAAATTTGAGTGAGAAATTAGATCATTTGATTTCCCAACAGCAATCTGAAATATCAAATTTAATACAAGAGTTTTCACATTTATTTCCCGATGTTCCAGGTAAAACTGATGCTGTATTTCATGATATTGATGTAGGGGGTGCGTCACCCATTAAACAACATCCGTACAGAGTAGGCCCACATAAACAGTCAAGTATGAACGAGGAGATTCAGTACATGTTGGATAACGATATTATTGAAGAAAGTGATAGTAACTGGAGTTCACCTTGTATTTTGGTTCCAAAACCTGATTCTTCGTTTAGATTTTGTACAGATTTTAGAAAAGTGAACTCGATATCGAAATCTGATACGTATCCATTGCCCAGAGTAGATGATTGTATTGATAATGTTGGTAAATCCAAATTTGTGAGTACTTTTGATTTATTAAAGGGATATTGGCAGGTCCCTCTTACTCCTCGTGCAAAACAAGTCTCTGCTTTTGTAACTCCACATGGTTTATATCAGTACAAGGTTCTCCCTTTTGGTTTAAAGAATGCTCCTGCATCATTTCAAAGATTAATGAATAAGGTGATAAAGGGTTTACCAAACACTGAGGTTTATATTGATGACATTGTAGTATTTAATGATACTTGGGAAGAGCACATGGAAAGTGTTCGTGCTTTATTTGATAGGTTAACTAAAGCTAAGTTAACAGTAAATCTTGTAAAAAGTCAGCTTGTTAAAGCTAAAGTTACGTTCTTGGGTCATGTCATTGGCCAAGGTGAAGTTCAACCTGTCAAAGCCAAAGTTGAAACAATTTTAAGTTTTCCTCAACCAGCCAACAAAAAAGAGTTAATGCGGTTTCTGGGAATGGCTGGTTACTATCGTAAATTTTGCAAGAATTTTTCAGATGTTGTTGCTCCGCTGACCAACTTGCTCAGCAAGAAAAACAAATATATTTGGTCAGAAGAATGTAGCCAAGCTTTCGAGCTAGTAAAAACCATGCTAGCAACTGAACCAGTTTTGATAGCTCCTGATTTCACCAAACCATTTAAGTTGTCAGTAGATGCAAGTGATATTGGCATTGGTTCCGTTTTAATACAAGAAGATGATCAGAAAATTAATCATCCGGTTTGTTATTTTTCTAAGAAACTGAACAAACACCAACAGAACTACTCTACTATTGAAAAGGAGTGTCTTGCTTTAGTTTTATCTCTGAAGCATTTTGAGGTATATTTAAATGCTCCTGCCAGTTCAATTGTGGTGTACACTGATCACAATCCATTAGTTTTTCTTCATAAAATGAAGAATCAGAATCAGAGGTTACTGAGATGGAGTTTAATCCTACAAGAATTTGATATTGAGATTGTTCATGTTAAAGGGAAAGACAATCTTACTGCCGATGCATTATCCAGACGCCTTTAGGAATGTGTAACTTATCAAAAAATGTATTTGTATTAAGTGCATTTCCATCTGAGACATGAGATATAGATATAGTTAATGTTTTTCTTGTAAAATCATGTATTATATGATCAGCTTAAATTTTATGCTGTGCTTGAAAATAAGTTTTTCATGTAATTCAAAACTTTCTTTTAAGGAGGGGAATGTTACATGTGCATATTATTCCTTTTTCTGAGCCAGCTGTAACTATTTGGGTTTATTTAAAAAGCACATGTTTAAGCACTGTGGTTAAAGCAGCAGTGCTCTTTGTGTACACAAAATGGCTATTGTCCTGTTCAGTGCATTTGGCACAAACATTATATAACTACCATGCATTGTATTTTTGTGCAAGTTGTATAAAACCTGGTTTTTTCATCATGATCTATTCATTCATCTGAGCAACACCAACTGGTCAGCCGTAGGCTCTGTTCTGACACTATCAGAAATGTGTCACTTGTTCAGCCTTTGCCACACCATGGTTTAGTCAGTACCTTGGTGCTTCGGCCCTACAATGAGACAGTGAGTCTACACTGTTCTGTCTCCTTCTAGTTGATGGCCTGAACCATCCGGTTCTTATTACTCTTCTTCCAGTCGATGGCTTTGAACCCACGCCCGGTTCATTGCGCTGTGTAGATGGCTCTGAACCCAAGCCCGGTTCATTGCTCTTCCTAGATGTCCTAGACCAGACCGGTCCAGTGAAAAAGCGAGCTCTTATCTGCCAGCCATACGATGTGACAGTCCATCGACGGGAAGAACAGCCGTGCAAAACCTATTTTTGTTATCTTACCTGGTATTTAAATTGTATTAAATTAATTTTGTGATGAAATAAATTATTCAATTATTGTGTAAATATAATTGCTGGTTGTTTTCGTACCATTTTTATTTTCTTTCTGCCGTGCTCTAGTTCTTTTAATTTACATGAATTAGGCGCACGTAACAATGACGACAAAATATTTATCGAAAGCAATTATTCCGTGTGAATGGCTTTTAGTTGGAAAAACGGACAAGTGTTGTATACCCAGTGTGTGTGGTGATGTATATTGTTCGCTACATCTGTGGCGTATTCGGCACGGAAGAAGTTTACCAGTTCCATGTCGAAGATGTAAAAATGGTACAAAAACAAAGATAAATTTATGTTCGAAATACGGTAATGCATTAAAAATAAATTATTTAAAGCGTGTTGAAGGAAGAGCTAGAAGAAAATATAATTTAGTGATGAAAGAGTTGGTTGAAAAAACAACACGTTTATATTAAAAAACTAAAAAATCTATTAGGTGTAATTACCTGCTCTGCTGATAATTGCGAAGCGGGTTTTTCATCGTATGATTTTTCTATAGTATAAGTTTACTTTAAATTCAATTTTTTTTCTATGATTTCTTTTTTTTCTTTGTCGACGACGGGTTTGACATCTTTTTTGTCATCGACGACATTTTTAGGGGTAAATTTAGTTCTGATGTTTTCTTTCATTTGCGAGTATTTGTCTCGCTCTTCGCAGATTAAATGAAATTCTTCTTGGCTTATAACACCGTCTTCGATCGCTTTCGAAACGTGGTTGTCGATGGTGTTGAGTTTACTTTCTGCTAAAACTCTAATCTCGTTGTGTTTTTTAGCTTTTTTATTTAGTTTTGATTTCGCGTATCTGATAGCAAACGCTATACCACCCAGCCGTAAAGCTAGTCCTTCTAAAACGAATCCGATCGGCGATGCTATAACGCTGGCGATACTGGCAATTCCAGTGGCTCCTGCTCCTATACAGCCTAATTCCGTTATCGTTTCTACGATGGAACAAGTTTTGATGATTTTATTATATTTTTTATATACACCCTCGCGCTCGTTTCTCTCTTTTAAAATTTCTTTTTGAATGTCGTCGATTTTTTGTAAACGAAACGCGTTCACGTTTAACTCTTCGACATTGTTAAAAGTATCCGCAGCCGCTAATGTCGGATAAACTCTCGTTGTTTCTGCAGAGACGCTCATTATTTCTATTAATAATAAAAGATTAAAATTTTATTATTTTGATAAAGGTATAATTGGAAAACTTTTTATATTTATATCGTAACAGATTCCCGTATTTAAAGCACCGAAAAAGTTTACTCGTGCGATGTATTTTTTATCTTCTTTATTTGATGAAACGTAGCATAATACATATTCTAAATACTTTGATTCATTTGAAAATTCAAAAAAATTATCAAAGTGATCTTCACTAGGAAAAAAAAGAATATTTAACGAATCATCAGTTTGTTCAGTTTTTACTAAAGAATAAGAATTATTTTCACCACTATTTATTTTAACATAAAAAATTGAATAAAATGTTAATCCATGAATAAAAATAAATATTTTATTTGTTTGATTATACCAATATATATTTATGTATGGTTCTTTTTGCAAAGAAGCAAAAAAATCTATATCTTGTAAAAGTTCACTCGGTTCAACATGACCAACACGTTCAATGATGTTTAAATTGGATTTTTTAATGTTATAATTAGCGCTTTTTCGAGTAGGTCCGTAAATACTCGCCATATTTAATATAATATTTTTTTTTTATTTGCTGTAAAACGCTGTAAAGCTAAATTTCGAGATTACTACTTTTTATTTTCATATTGAAACAGATTCCGGTGTTTACAACGCCGAAAAAGCTCGCTCGCACAAAGACTTTTTTATCTCGAGTTTTATAGCAAATTTCGTATTTTAAATGCTGCGATTCTTCACTGAAAGAAAAAATATTATTTCGAGCGGGAGAAGGAATAAGTTCTACATCGGCTTCAAAATTACGCGTTACCGAATGCGAATGAAGACCGTCGACATTCATAAATTTTACAAAAATTGAACAGTACGTCGGTGATTTATCGAATGTAAAAAAGGGTAGTTTAAATGCACCGTGCCATCCGAGTGTAATGTCAAGTTTTTCAAATATATTTATCAAAGTTATCGTTTGTTGAATTTCATTCGGTTCGATAAATCCGTGACGTTCGTAAATAACCGGATCGTAATTGTTTGATGTATCATTAGCAACGATGTTAATGATACCCCTTCTTCGACTAGGGCCGTAAATACTCGCCATTTATATATATATAATAATCATTTTTAAATTTAATTTCGAGGGTTAAAATAACCGGCATACCGTGATTATTTATGTCTCTGCCGATAGAATCTTTTATTTGAAAAGTACCAGTTTTAAGATTTTTTCGCAACGGATTAGAATATTCTATCCACATACTTTCTCCCAACGATTTATCTTGTAACGGAAAAACGTTTAAAATAGTACAAGGTTTACCGTCGAAAGAAATTTCGCTCGTAGAAATTTGATCGCAATGAATGTACATTATTTTAAAAGGTTGCAAATCAAGTTTTTTCCCTTCGTGCTCTCCCATAGCTAGATAATCATTCGCAAACCCGAATAAATTAGCTAATCCCGGTGAAAATTTGATTTTTCGTTTTTGTTGAGTAATATTTATAAAAGATTTGCCGAATTTTTCATCGATAACGAACGTAATCCAAGGTGTGTTCTTTAAGACAATGTCGATAATTTCTTTTATATTATAAAGTCCGGGTTCGATAAACTCAACCTCTTCTTCTCCCTGCTGTTCATTTCTTTCATTTATCGTACTACGGTATCGCCATATTTTTTCATTTTTACGCACGTTATAGTAACCGACCCAAATGTTAACGGTCTTTAAAGAAATGGTGAGTTTACCGTCTCGATTATCGATTGTATTAGATAATACAATCGACTTGCTAAAATTTAAAATTTCGATCGTATGAAACATTATATATTTAAAATTTAAAATTTATATTTGTATTATATGTCGATTCCGCAAGCATTTCAGAGTAATTTATCAAAACGGTATCCGCAATCTGGAAATTTTGCACCAAAGACAAATTTTACTGCGAGAGATTTGACGAATATTAATATTTACGTCAATGAACATGAATTTTTTAATGTAGAACTCTCTAATCCATTTGTAAAATACAAGTTGCCTCACGTCGATAACAGCGTGATATTAAATCAATGGAAATATCATCCTATAAAGTTTTATCAGAATCAAATACATTTTGTAACGTGGTGCAGTACGACGGGGTGTGGTGTGAGTTATAAACATTTACTTCATTCAAACAAGATGATTAGTAGTTTTTTTTTAAATTTCACGTCTATTATCAAATTAGACGATTGCTCAAACAAATGAGTTGCCCTGAATCTTCAAACACAATTTGGAACGCTTTTGAAAATAATATAGCGCGTGTAATAAAATATGCAGAGAATTTCACATCTCGCCAGCATCCAGTTGGAAACAACAAGTAGACAAGTACTCGTGGGGTTTAGGTACGGTTTATTATTTTGATAATAATGCTGATGTATGGACCCCCGTACCCGATAAAAACTTTAATGATACTCGTATTAAACACGGCGTATATGAAAAAGATATCCCGATAATGAACTTTTATGACTCTGCACAAAATGAAAAAACTATGCCCAATTGGCATAAAGGCATTACACAAAATCAATTTTATTTTCAAGTCGATTATATTGAACAATCTCCTCAAACTGAGTTGGCTTGGACTCAATTTATACTCAATTCGGATGTACCACAAAATATTGTTCAAGCTCCTCAAACTGAAACTTTTAGTCAATTTTTTTTAGCACAGCAAATAGTTCAAACCGCTCAAGCCGCTAAAGCTCAAGGTAAAATTGCAACTTTAGCGCTGCAATTAGTTCAAGCCGCTCAAGCGGCTCAAGAAGTTTCCATGTCGTCTGGAATACATTTTAAATTTCTTTGACTCGACTTGCGGCTTGCATGAAGAAATGAGAATCGTATCCTCGTAGATTATCAAAAAATACCGGAATATCCGGTAATTTTTTAGGATCAATTCTCAGTTGTATGTTACAATAAGTTATGCGCCGCGCCTCTATATTTTCCAGTCACGTGACAATGATCACGTACTTTCTTGTTGCCTTTGTAAAACTTTTTTTCACAAATCCAACACTTTTTAGCTTTTCTATAATTTTTAACATCCGAGTTTGTCATAATAATTTTTAAAGTTTTTTTTAATAATCTAATGATCTTATTTCCTTCATCGATGACCGCATCTAAATAGTGTTTTTTAGCATCTTCCCCTCTGTATATCTTGGATGAAATAATTTCACCGTCACAACGAACGAATACGTACGAATAACCGCAATCGATGTGTTCATCTTTTTTTTTTTAGTATTGCTCGTTATCACTTCGTTAGTCTTTTTAAGTATCGATTCATAATCCGAGTAAATCACGTAAGGAGCTTTCATCATGTTTTTAATGTTTTTAAATTCTTTCGTGTCGTTCTTATTCTTGGTAGGCATAATGAATATTTGTGATGGTTTCTCACCACCTTGCAACCCAATTTTTTTATGTTCATTTAGTAATTTTTCGGAGGAATAACCGTGTAAACATCTCCTGCAGAAAAAAAGTACAACCGTCATGTTTGTTTTGACTAGATAAAAAAGAGTTTAAATTCTTAATCCAAACATAGTGCGATTTACCTCCCTTGTGAAATAATAATAAATCAATTTCCTTTATAGTTTTATCTTTCTCACTAGGTTGATCACTAATATACTGAGGTTCAAGTATTTTTTCTTCTGAATAGTATCCTAAAACAATTATCGATAAATTGTGTCTCTCTACTTGTTTGATTTGATTAATCGGAGTTGGAAAATCAATACCGTCAAAATTTAAATCGTGTTGATATTCAGAGTAGCTTAGACGTTCTATTCGGGTTTTTTTTTTTTTTTTTTTCTGGGGGATAAAGAGCGGACAGAAGCGCCCATTTCAAACATTCTTCATCCTTTTTGTTTTGGACGTTGATGCATGCATTTTTGTTTCTTATGTATGGGTCCAACTTTATAGAGCTTCCTTGAAGTGGTTCATATTTCGTGATTTTTATTTGCATTTTCACAATACGATCTATGATCCATCCAGAACCTCTGTGCATATCATTTTCTATTTTTTCTTTTATTTTATCATAAGCGAGTATTAATTTATCTTCAATCTCACTCGGATCGCTTATTATAAAATATTTGTGATTAGCATTAAAACGATACTCTTCGATCCCCCCACCTATTTTATCTTTATAAAAATCAACAGTCGTAGTTATCTGAAACTTTATTTTTCTAAATTCTTGCATGCCTGAAATTAACCTTTCTTTGCTTTTACAGCATTCAAAAATAGTTTCGTCGTGCTCCGTGCTGTGACCGTGTGGTACGGTCATTATAAGTTTAAAAAATTTATTCCCATTAATATCGTAGGTGTATTCTATGTCAAATCTCAACTCTTCTTCTTGTCTTAAGTACACTCTTTTAATCGCGTTAATGTAGTCTTTTTTAAGTGCTCTCTTCGTCTTTTTCCACTACTGTGTGGTGGTAAAACAATATTTTTTCTTCTTATAAACTCTTGAGCTAAACTTAATTTATGCAATACAAATTTTGAAATTTTTCTTCTGTAATTTTTTACAGCGTTATACCAAGACCGTTTATTTATTGTATTTGTTATTTCATCTCACCAATAAATTTAGTCTTTTATTGCGACCAATTTTTTAAAATTCCGCTAATGTTCACTTTGATAGATTTGTCGTCATCGTCTTTTTAATATAATACTACATAATATCATTTCGTTTTTTTCAATTTTTTTATTTTATTTTCAATATCTTTTTTTCTAAATTTTTTTTGTAACCCTTTTTTTTCTTCAAAACATAAAACCCAACCTAACCTAACCAAACCTCAAATCCCCTATCCCTACCCCAAACCTCAACATCTTCAATGACGTCATCAAATACCTCTCTTCAATGATGACATCATTGAAATTTTTTATTTTTTGATGAGATTTTTAAAAAGTGTCAGGGTTCGGTCAAAACACCATCTACTGCGGGTCTGAGGCGACGCGCGCGGAGACCTGATATGGATCGAAAACCAATTCAATCCCAGACACAAACCAAATGTTTCGTAATGTGTATTCATTAAAACTTATCCACTTATCTATAATATTTCTCCAAAAACACAAAGGTTAGATATTCTTTATTGCTCGAGTAAGTATTTTATCATTATTTTGTTTACACGTTGCATGCAGGTCCCCTTGCGGCACCATTGGAGTTTGTACTTGGGACCCGCTTTACGATCATGGTGAGTGGCGTTATGATCGGAATATCGCTGATTATCGCTTCTTTCACCACCAGTGTTGTAGGACTAACACTTGCCTTGGCACTAGGAGCAGGTAACCCTAACTCCCTAAGCATTTTTGCTAGGAACCATCCCAAATCCTCCAAAATCCATCAACATTGAGTAAAAAGATATCCCAATTGTTGGACTTTGATGGAATTGGTACAGTGGAAATGCAAAGCATCCATGGCTTGGGTAGGGCCTATACCCAGTCCTGAATCCAACAAAAGCAGCCGGTGCAGTTTGAATTTGGTACACATGGCTACATGTTCATTTCGCTGGGCTATGCCGTGGAGAACTGAATACATCAAAATCAGGCAAAAGCAGGAGAATGATTTTGGAGGACTTAGGGGTAGTTACCAAATTGAACACATATAGTCATTAGGCATCAATTAGGATTCCCTATTCTGTAAATGGACACCCTGTTTTGTTTGTAAAACACATGTAAATGTTTTGTAAATTATATTTAAGTTCTGATCTTGACGTTTGTCTCATAAAGTTTCAAATTTATGAGACAAACATTCCACAGTATAAAGTGAAATAGGCCTACAAACAAACTGAATGCATCTCCACTATTTTTTCTCAAAGGACATAACGAAATAAGTAGAATATTTCACAGATATATTATGATAATGCATAATGGGAGAACTGTCCATTAATAAAGATCCAATCTTTGTGAAACATCTCCCTATGTGGCTCTATCGACGGAAAGTTAATACTGCTATAATGTTCAACTGTCGACTTAAAGTTCTTTAATGTATCCCCTTAAATATTCGTATGGGTCATTCCACGTCTGTTACGGACCATAATGTCCGCAAGGACCATTATGTCCGCAAGCCAATTTGGGTCCATTATGTCCGGCCCATTACGTCCGCGGGCCGCGATTTTTTTTTCTGCAAACAAGAATTGCCATCCCGCAATATTTCAGCCAATCAGACGTCTCATACATATTCATGATTCCTAATCGCGACAGCCTATTACATATCTTCCATTTCATTGTACCAAGTCGCGGCGGCCAGTAACCCCATAAGCGAATGTGTCTCAAATTGTACTTCCATAGGTCACTGAATAAAAGGAAATACTATGCCTGCTGATTGTTGGCCTACCCTCCTTTGTTCAGATTATCGTCCATTCCATGGTACATGTATTTGACATAGCTTTGTTTTTTAAAAGTAAAATCATTAAAGTTATTTAAATTGTTTGTGCATCCAATGTGAACATTTTATTATGTTGTTTGGATTTTAATATACAAATATTGGATGCATTTGAGCAAAAATGTAGCAGAATATTTCACTGAGTGAAATATTTTGCTAAGTGGATGACAAAACATTGGAAGATTTGTCCTATATGGGGAAAAAAGGATGGCACGTGATGTGTGTTCCACTTACCAAATGACAAGGATCCCATTTTAATTTCATATTTATAACAAAAAACAACCTCTGTAAGGGTATCATGAGCCATGTCCAAGTTAAACAAAATTACTTGTGATTTTTTGTGAGTAACCCAGCTATTAAGTTAAATAAGTTGTACACGAATAACAACTTTAAAGATAATACCCCTAAAATGAACACATGGAGGATTTACTTGTGTGACATATAAGTTTATTCTACAACTATGTACACATACCCACAAACTACATGTTTTTGAATTTTTTTTAGTATTGGTTCCACTCGCACCATCAATCTTTTCAAGTAACGCTTCAAAGTCTGCGTATATGACGAAAGGAATTTTCATCTTTTACAAAAAATTTGTAAAACGTAGTTTATTATTTTTATACCCCGGCATTATGATTTTAACCGCTCTGTGCCAATTCACTCACACTCGGATGTGAAGTTGGAGAAGAGCTTCCGTGGTGTAACCATGTAAACACCTCACGCAAAGTGTTTACGTTCTTTATGCTTCGTTTGATCGTAAAGTAAACGGTTTATATCCTTGATCCAAACGTAGTGTGATTTATTTTCTTTGTAGATTAATAATAAATTAATACGGCGCATATCCGCAGGCTGTTCGCTAAGTCGGTAAACTATGAATGATTTTTCGTAACCGAAAACGTTTATAGCAATCTTGTTTTGTTTCTCTACTTTTTTAACTTGATCGATTGGAGTTGGAGCATCAATCCCATCAAAATGTAAACCATCTTCCGACGGATATCTAGAAATTCTCTCCGCATGATTATCCGCGGGAAAAAGAGCAGAACGCAGCGCCCACCTCAGACAATCATCATCTTTGATTTGTACGTTGATGCATGCTTTTTTGTCTCTTATGTATTTCGGTAGTTCGATATAAGAACCGCCTCTCAAAGGTTGATATCTCGCAATGGTAATATTCATAGCTACAACACGATCGATTATCCATCTAGAACCGTCGTGCGTCCATTTTTCTAAAGCCTCATGAATTTCCGCAAATGCTGTGTTTAATTTATCTCCAATCTCGTTCGGATCGAGTAAAACGAGCGAGATTTTATTGTGAAGCTTTGGTTCGGCATAAACGGTCGTACCATCTGGTTTCTCTTTATAAAATAGAATATGCAAGTATATCATAAACTTTATCCCTCAAAATTCTCGCAAGTCGGAGGTTAACTTGTCGGTATTCTTTGACTTGACCGCGTCAAAAAAAGTGTTTGGATCTTTTTCCTCGCTATGACCGAGCGGTACAGTCATATTTTGTTGCCGCAAATATTTTCCACCATCAATAGGTAGTTCATTAAAAGACAACTCTTCTTCGGGCTCACGAAACCTTTTAATGGCGGCTATGTAGTCTCTTTTGATATTCCCCCTTCTCTCGCTGAAATGATCGGGTAGCGGAATATTTTCCGCTTCTACTAGCTCTTTAAGTTGAGACAATTTTAATTTATTCAATGGCGTTGGTCTCTGTTGTCTTTTGTATCTTTTTACCGCATTATAATAAGCCTTCTTTTTTCTTTCTTACTCAATCCACTCTCCAGCTCCACCGATAGTCCATTCCACAATTCGTTCAATGTCCACTTCGATAAATACTTGACCATCGTGTTTACAATAATACTAGATTTTAATTTTTAAAAATGTCAATTTTATTAGTGATTTTTTCAAAATCTTTTATTTGGATGGGGGATGGGTAGATGGGGCGATGGGTAGATGGGGCGATGGGGGATGGGTGGATGTTTTTGGGAGGTGGTCTAGCACCCCCATGTACCATACTACTTGCGTACACCGTACATACACATGTACTGTAAATATTTGCGCGCACGGATCAGTTTGCCTGCATCTAATATGCATAATGATATCCTATGTCATCTTAAAATACGCGCCATATAATTGGCTGAAATATCGCGGGATGGCAATTCTCGTTTGCAGAAAAAAATTGCTAGCGGGCCCATTATGTCCGGCCCATTATGTCCACGGGCCCATTAAGTCCGTCCCATTATGTCCGCAGGCCCATTAAGTCCGGCCCATTATGTCCGCAGGCCCATTATGTCCGCAGGCCCATTATGTCCGCAGGCCCATTATGTCCGGCCCATTACGTCCGCGGGGCCTCTCTGGTGGAAGCCTAGCCTTTAGTCAAGGCGCATGTAGCAACGCCCGAAAAAGACCTCGCATGGGATGAGTGGCGAAGTCACGAGCGCATTTGCCAGTCCGTTCCGATGACGCTACTATGAATTATTTATAAACCTCAATCAAAATGAATAATTTATGTATGCAAATTTATTTAAACCAATCACCGTAAGCAAAATGTTGGATTCATCTATATTCAAATAAGTAATAGCATAACAAATTAGTTAGAATTATGTATTAACATTTCTCTACCAAATTGGTAGAAAAATATTTAAAAAAAACAAGACTTCAGAACGGACTGATGAAGTCCCTTGGCGCAGCCGGTACTCTCGTGCGTGGTCTTTTTTCGTGTGTTGTGATCTGGGTGCTGCGTGGGCCTTAACCAAAAGGCTAGCGTAAGCCTTAACCAAGGCTGTTGTAGCAATTTGAGAAATTTCCATCGGATTTTCAATAGGAATATAAATATATATTACACATAAACTTTCGATTACAGAAGATCCAAGGCTGTTGATTGAGTTCGAACATATACGAGGTCGCAATGCACAACTGTACCCACGACTTAGTTATTGATCTCGCTTTACAGTGTACGTGTGTCGACCCTATCCGGGGACAGCGCCCTCTCATATCATCATAAAAATATATTTTGAAAATGTACAACAGAAGTAAAATAATTATTTAAGTAATTATGGAAGTGTACACACTGCATGACCCCCCGCCCCACAAACCAAGGTCTGTGCTCCCACTCCCCCAAATAAATCATCGTTCCCCTACTCACACTGCTGAACCAACCCCAGTCACACTGCTGAGTGTAGCTATACATGAAATGATGCATACAATGTACATGTACATCATGTACAGTATACATATGTACTATACATACGTGTATGCATACATCAGCATTGGAGTGCCCTGCCCATCTTTAAAAGTACACCCTACCTTAATTACTTGAGAGCCCATTTTTATATTTGGTATACACAATGAGTATACTTTGGGCCTTTGTTTGACAGAATTTCATGAATTTTAATCTTGCGGCCCGCGCGGGGTCAAAGGTCAAAGTACACTTTAATTCACGACTTGCTTATTTAAAAAAAAATCCAAATTGCACAGTGGATAATTTGTGATGATAAAAGCTTTCATTTAACATAAAAATCACTTTCTTACGATATTCTTAACCGGAGTTACAGATTTCCAAAGTTGTAGAGGTCAAACAAAACGTAAAATGTTCAACGACCTGTAACTCACAAATCACATTACCAAAAATGCTCAAATTTCAGTTTTTGAGTTTTCTCATATAACCAAACAAACCTAGAAAGTAAAAAAACATCTGTGAGATTGACCTCGGAAAGTGTGTGATTTGACGTGGAATGACCCGTATGTAACAGTAAGTGGCGTAACTATGGGGGGGGGGGGGGGCACGGGGGCACGTATCCCCTGCCGTGGTCTGTGCCCCCTGGGGTGCTATTCAGAATTTTTAAAAAATAGGTCACCTTTCTCTATGGTTAAAGAAACATTTTTAGGTGTTCGTGCGACAGCGCGAACACCTCTTTGAAATTGTTCGGTTTGTTTGTTTGTTTGTTTGTTTGTTTGTTATTTTTTTCTTCTTCAGCTTCTTGTTCTTCCTCGCGAAATTTATCGAACAAAAACATGTGACATTTTTTTAAATGTGACTGTTGATGTCATCACCTGTCACAGCGCCCTCTGGCGACAGGTTTCGAAAAATACTATTTTTTATCTGAAAAACCATAGGAAATTTTATTATAACTTGAATAAAGTGAATAAAGTGACTAGTGACATCTTATCTTTGCAAAAAATATGTTTGATGACGTCATCAAAGTTCAGAGCGCCCCTAGCGGCAGTTTTAAAAAGGGGATTAAACCAATTAAACCAAAGCAGGTACTAACATTATTTTTCCATGATCATGAGGAGGTCATATATGACCTTCAAATCACCTGATCTGACCTTTACTGCCGGTCCAAACAGGAAGTTCAAATTTGATTATCACAAACTTGATTATCTCCCTATTTTTTTCTTATTTTTCAGGACCTGGTTTAAGTTTCGCGTATATCCTGACAAGATCAACCGTTGGAGCTTGTTTCAGTACGCACTATACCACTGCCAGTAGTATTGGGCATGCTGGAACTTCACTGGGAATTATGATCCTTGTACCTTTAATCCAACTGTTTCTTGATACATACGGCTGGAGAGGTGCCCTGCTTGTCTTGGGAGGAATAACCTTTCACCTTGTCGTATGCGGCGCCCTTCTTCATCATCTACCGTCGTCTACCGAACTGAAGACGACAAATGAAAACTATATTCCCGTTCCCGCTAGCGAAGAGGGAAAAGAGAAATCGCGCATAAGCTCCTTTAAAGACACGTTGATGGCCCAGAAGAAACTTTTTGGAATTTCTGTCTGTTTTAAAATTTCGTTTTGGATAACATCCCTTGTATACATCTGCAACAATTTTGTTGCCAGTCTTTGGTTTATATATTACGTTGCTCACGTACAGGCGAAAGGTTTTACTGCACACGATGCTGTTGCATTTACCACAGCCGCGGCAGTGGGGAACTTGATTTTCAAAATATGCTACGGTCCTGTCTTTAGATAAAGGATTTGTGAGAGTTACGACCTGCAATTGTGATGTTGACAGTCATATCGTCCGTGTGTTTACTCATTGACCCTTGGATGAATTCGTATTGGTTTATGATGGTGAACGCGTTCTTCTTTTTTGGCAGTTGTGGAGCGCTCAGCCCTTTGAATGACTCATTAACGAAGGAACTACTTGGAACAGACCTTCTTGCTTGTGCTTTCAGCTGGATGGAGTTAGTGACGGGGATTTTAAACTTCTGCCTTGGATTCTTCCCAGGTATTGGGTACCAGGTAGTCTTGGTTCAGGACTGTGTTTGTACTTTTTTGATACAAGATCCATCGCCGCACGCCGCAGGAGGGCGCTATCTCTACACGAACTGCTATCAAACACAGTCTTGGATAACTTGTTAAATCTCGCCCACATTTTTGGTGTGCACGCTTATCAACCATTTAATTTGTTTCCCTCCAGCGGCGTGTGGCGATGGATCGTGTATCAAAAACATACAAACACAGTCTTGAACCAAGACTAGGTCTACATTGACGCCTCGTAGAATACCACCTAGAACCGTATAACAAAACCAATCTGTTCACAAAGTCTCTAGCAGGGGTGTGTAATCTTTTTTAACCAAGGCCGAATTGTAATTGACAAAATTTATTGCGGGCCGCAAGGATTAATAACTAACCCTTTCAAGGCGTACATTAATGCCCCTAAAATATCACCTCATAATAAACCGATTTTGAAAAATATGTAATAATAATAATAATAATAATAATACAAAAGATTTATAATGCGCACATATCCACCAAGATGTGCTCAAGGCGCTTTTACAGTAAACAAGAAATCATACAATAGCATAACAATACAATAGCAAATGCAATATGCATAAATGAATGTTAGTAGTCCTTATAGGCAATACAATATAAGATGAGGTTTTAAGTTTTTCTTGAAGGAGTAAACAGTTTGAGATTCACGAATGTACAGAGGCAAATCATTCCAAAGGCGTGGAGCCACAACTTCAACAGATCTGTCACCCCAAGAATGTTTAGACTTTTGTTCAGCCAGCAGAAATTTGTACTGTCATTGTACCGTCACTCCCGTTATTGTTTCCCTTTTATGAGATGATCAATGACAGATCTTTTAAATATTTGCCGTTTTCTAAAGTTTAAGTTTGAACAAAAATCGTCCGATCGTAACACGTAGTGTATTAGAAGGAAATTTCTTAAAACTCAGTGATGATAAAACTGAATTTGTGCTATTTGGTTCTCGTCAACAACTATCTAAGATTTTTATTCCAAATATTGTTATTGGTGACTCTCATGTGCAATCTTCTTCTCAAGCAAGGAACCTTGGAGTTATTTTTGATGCAAACATGACACTTAAACACTTTCAAATATTACTCGCACCGCAGCATTTCACCTTAGGAACATTGGAAAGTTACGCAAATATCTTAATTATGATGCAACAGAACAAATAGTTCATTCCTTCATAACATCTCGTCTTGATATGGCAAATTCACTGCTTTATGGACTTCCACAGGATCAACTACGACGACTTCAAAAGATTCAAAAACTGCTGCACGTATTGTGACTCTCTCTAAAAAAATCATGTCATATCACCCTCATCCTGAAAAGATCTGCATTGGCTGCCAATATCATATCGTATTATTTATAAAATATTGTTTATCGTTTTCAAATCTTTGAATGATTGTGCACCATTATATCGTCGCAGTTTTCACGAAGTGACATATTCGTCCACGTCGTGGTAAAATCGCGTTGCGAGATATAAGCGATTGAAGTTGGTCAAGTTTTAAAACCGCGGTTTCGATGTAATTTTAATCTCGAAGACCATTAATTTTTACTTTGTTAGAAAGCTGAAATCTCATATGATACCCATTCGTTTTGTAGAGGAAAATAACTATAAACGAGTAACAAACTTATAAACCAAACAGTCACTTCGTGAATGCTGAACACGCTGTTGTCAAGTTTTCACGAACTGACGTTTCCCGTGCATTAGTATAGGTACACGCGTCAACTTCGTGGAACACACGTGTGGCGTGATCGAATTGTGTCACTTCGTGAAAACTTAAAAACATGCCGTTCGCATAAAATACATGCAGTAATACATGCACAACACTTCGATCGGTCACTTCGTGAAAACTTAAAACCACAGTTTACTTCAATTTAAAAAAAACTTCATTACTTTAATTAAAAAACTAGATAGTTTTGAGGATTAAAACTTGGTGAAATAGTATTTGAAGTCCAAATATTGAGTAAACTCATTTTCCAAAAAAATACGATTTTTTAGCAATCCGTCACTTCATGAAAACTGCGACGATATATATCTGACTTGTTGAAATGTTATGCCCCCTCTCGCAAGTTACGTTCCAGTGCAAATTGTTTGCTGGCTGAACAAAAGTTAAAACATTCTTGGGGTGACAGATCTTTTGAGGTTGTGGCTCCACGCCTTTGGAATGATTTACCATTCGTGAATTTTTGCTTAGTATTATATTGCATTTGCTATTGTATTGTTATGCTATTGTATGATTTCTTGTTTACTGTAAAGCGCCTTGAGCACTTCTTGGTGGATATGTGCGCATTATAAATCTTCTGTATTATTATTATTATTATTATTATTATTATTATTATTATTATTATTATTATTATTATTATTATTATTATTATTATTATTATTATTATTATTATTATTATTATTATTATTATTATTATTATTATTATTATTATTATTATTATTATTATTATTATTATTATTATTATTATTATTATTATTATTATTATTATTATTATTATTATTATTATTATTATTATTATTATTATTATTATTATTATTATTATTATTATTATTATTATTATTATTATTATTATTATTATTATTATTATTATTATTATTATTATTATTATTATTATTATTATTATTATTATTATTATTATTATTATTATTATTATTATTATTATTATTATTATTATTATTATTATTATTATTATTATTATTATTATTATTATTATTATTATTATTATTATTATTATTATTATTATTATTATTATTATTATTATTATTATTATTATTATTATTATTATTATTATTATTATTATTATTATTATTATTATTATTATTATTATTATTATTATTATTATTATTATTATTATTATTATTATTATTATTATTATTATTATTATTATTATTATTATTATTATTATTATTATTATTATTATTAGGTGTTCGGGTATGTACCCGAAACACCTATTGTTTTTGTTCGTTTTTTTTAACTTCTTCTTCTTCTTCTTCTCCTTCTTCTCCCCATAGATTGTCTACAAAACACATACTTGCAAACTTCACATGAACTTGAAATTTGGCATATACTTAGAACATAACAAGTAGATGAAACACGAGTTGTGAGTGACCCCACTGACCTTACGTCCTGTCCAAACCGGAAGTCAAAGTTTAATATTTAAAAAAATCTAGTTTAATATTTTAAAAAATCATATCTCAACAACCACAAGAGGTAAATTGGCATTTTTTGTACTATTGTATAGATTGTTAATTGTTGAAAAATATTTACACAAGGTGACCTAATTTGACCTTACTTCCTGTCCAAACCGAAGTCAAAGTTTAATATTTAAAAAAAATCATATCTCAACAACCACAAGAGGTAAATTGACATTTTTTGCACCATTGTATAGACTGTTAATTGGCGAAAAATATTTACACAAAGGTGACCCCAATTTGACCTTACTTCCTGTCCAAACAGGAAGTCAAAGTTTAATATTTTAAAAAATCATATCTCAACAACCACAAGAGGTAAATTGACATTTTTTGTACCATTGTATAGATTGTTAAATTTGTCGAAAATATTTACACAAAGGTGACCCAATTTGACCTTACTTCCTGTCCAAACCGGAAGTCAAAGTTTAATATTAAAAAATCATATCTCAACAACCACAACAGGTAAATTCACAGTTTTGCACCATTGTACAGATTGTTAATTGTCAAAAACTACTTACAAAAGGTGACCCCATTTGACCTTACTTCCTGTCCAAACAGGAAGTCAAAGTTTAATATTTAAAAAATCATATCTCAACAACCACAACAGGTAAATTCACAGTTTTTGCACCATTGTACAATAGATTGTTAATTGTCAAAATATTTACAAAAACATTCTGACGTCATCATCACTACCCTGACAAAAATCGAACACCTATGTGTTTGTCATATGACAAACACTTAAGTCTAGTTGGGTGTTCGAGCTGCAGCCTGAGCAACCTATTGTTTTTGTTCGTTTTTTTTTTCTTTTTTCTTCTCCTTCTTCTCCGGATAGACTGTCTACAAAAAACACATACTTTAAAACTTCACATGAAATTGAAACTTGGCATATACTTAGAACTTAACACGTAGATGAAACAGAATTTGTGAGGTCATGATTAGGTCATTAGATATCGAATTACGATAATTCAAAGTTTAATCATTAAAAAAATCATATCAAGGGATCTGAAAAATCAATAAAATTACTGATTTAGTCGGGGAAAAATATGTAGTTTATCATGAGTGTAAAGAGTGTGAAATATGTGACATTAGAGACGAGGATATGTTTGAGTTTGATATTTATTTTACTAAAACACGACATTTTGTAAAAAAGAAACACACTTTTCTTGAAAAATGTACGTGCAATATGTTATTTCAACCACGTCCGCAATACTCAATCGAGTGGGCGGGGCATATAAACAGGCCGGCCGGCGGAACGGTAAGTCTATATGTCGCCCTCAATCGGCAGAAACAGATTCTGAAATATCGAACATTTTAGCAAGTGCTACGCTTATTATATTTCCCGATTTACTCAGAAAGAAATTGTATTTTATGAAAATAAGAGTGAAATATGTGATATTACTGATGAACTCGTGCCAGGGAGTGTAAATTGGATCGCCAACATAGTCATAAAAGGTAGGTATCTTGAATTTAATTGTTAAGAGGATTTCCTGTATTATCTTCGTATTTTATACAAGAAAAGCCATTTTTTAAGCGTTGGGTTGGCTGGTAGTTGCATTGTGCCTGTTTAGTGTTTAACTTAACGTTAATGTTAGTTATAGTACAATGTAAATGTGAACATACATGTACATGTACTTTGGACAGTAAACAACTCCCCTCTTTTAACAAAATATGAACAGATGTCACTAAAATGTATTTAGAAATAGAATGTAAATAAGGATAGGAAAATTCAGTTGTTTAGGTTATGGCAATTTTCAGTTGAAATTTTATGCCATATTTTGTAATTTATGTTTTCTCCAAAAATCTTCAGTTTGTGCACAAATTAATGTCAAGTAGTGATTGTTTACTGCACTTTCCTAAATTTTTACACTTCTTAGATACAAATCAACTTACATAGACAATTATTTCACAGGAAAATGCACAATATTCATGACACACCTGCTCCTGGGAGGCCTCTCTCAGACATCTCTCACATGAAATTATGAGACTCGGCAATTTCTTAAGTACCTTTCTCTTTTGATGTGAGTTTCATGCAAGAAAATTTCTTTAATTTATTACACATTGTCAAGAATAATTGTGTGCAATTTTGAAAACAACCAATGCCCTTTTCAATTTCAATGCTCAGCTAGGACCTCTCAAAATGATACACTGTTTTCCCCATTCATATTATAAATTAGAACTTCTCTGAATTTTCAAATACTTTATTCTTGGTCCATGTACTGTAAAACCTTACTATTTTTGTACAGCATGTTCACTGTGATGTATTATTTTCCTCATTCACATAAATTACAACTTCTCTGAAATTTCAAATACTTATTCTTGGTCCATGTACTTATAAAACTTTCCTGTTATTTTTACAGCATGTTGACTCCAATACATCATGGCTCACTAAGTTCCAGCCTACAGCACCCCGAGACAGCGTTGACACCACATCCAAATGCAGTATCGTAACTGTTCAAGTCAACAATCTTCAGTTTTGTAGGTTACATGATGGTATGGTTTAAAATCTTACGTTAACAGATCATTTGAGAATCCGTGCACAATTAATAGAAGTGGTCTTCATTACTTGGTTTCGTTTGAATGTACGTAAACTTTCACATTTTTATAGATGTATGTTCATTTAGTATAATTTTATAGATATTCATTACATAAAATATGTACCAAATATTAAACTCTTAACATAAAAGTTATTTGCTTTTTTCTATGCATCAGAACAGTGATTTTCACTCATTAGGTAATGACAGCTAATTCTTACTCTAGGCAGTTTGCCACTAAACATTGAACAACACTTCTTTGCTCTGAGATGAGCAACATCTCAAATGAAAGTTAGCACACAGCATGTCCATTCATAAGTCATCACAATAGCATCATTGTTGACATAAATACCCAGATTGCTCTGAATTTGCTTTGTATCCATGTCAAACCAATTATACTACAGGGATTTTGTACGAATGGACAAACAATTCGGGCAACTTTTATTAGTAAAGTTCCAGTCTAATTACATTAATCCAGACTTCTTTAGTATTAAAATGACAAACAATATCCAACTACACTCAATCTTAACAGATTTAAAATACTGGCCAGTAACACAGCTTATCCAGATTATTCTCAGTTGAAACTTTTATTCAGTTAAAAATAGACATAGACAAGTGGTTTTAGTAAAAGTTTCAATATTTTTCAGCCCCAGGACTGACTAGTAAACAAAACTACACCCTTTTAGACATGAAACAAAAATTTACAGTGCATAAAACACTATTAACATCACTGTTTCATGACAATTGTTGATGTCAACGTTATGACATGTAATTGTGGCAAGTACAGGTATATTTGTCAATGGCAGACTGTCATGAACAAATATATTGTCGCACCCTCAGCCCCATGCCAAAATACTTAGACAATTTCCTTTGTGCATTTCCTTTACAGAATTACACAATCAAAAATTCGTGGTTGTGCACACATTGTCCACATAATGTAGATGTATTTCGCCACATTGTAATGGATAATAAACAATACACATGCAAATAAGATATTGCAAACCAAAATTGTCAATGCCCCAATTCCAGACCTATTTAAAATGTATTTGTGTGCCTGTGTGCAAACAGTGTTCCTTTATCACAAAATACACAATAGGGTTTCCATGCTCTCCCACTTCCATTCTTGTGTGAATACATGCCTGGAAATAAACCACTATCGTCCAATTTGTAACATGTTTTTATTTAATGATTGCTTTAAATTCCATGATTAACATATAAATTGTTGTCATTGTTATGAACACAAATGACATAAAACCTACAAAAATAGAAGTAACATTCGATTACCAAACATTTAAAGGCATGTACTCTCCCATCTTGTGACAAACAACTTAGTTTCTTCACCCAATTCAGGGCACCCCCTTATTTGTTAATCTTGTATCCCATAGTGTGAAAGACCCATTTTCCAATTAGTTAACATGATTAACAACATATTTATCTACCTTTACAATCGTTTGCTTGGTTTTTGTTTTAACTATTACCAAGTATGTTTACTTATATGACCTCATATTTATCTCCCGTTACAATCGTTCTCTTGTTTATTTATTATAAAAGTATTACCAAGTATGTTTACTTATATGTCCTCCCACATATTTATCTCCCGTAACAATCGTTTTCTTTGTTTACTTATTATAAAAGTATTACCAAGTATGTTTACTTAGATGTCTCTCACATATTTATCTACTGATACAATCGTTTTCTTGTTTCTAAAAGTATCGTTACCAAGTATGTTTACTTAGAATGTCCTCCCACATATTTCTCATTCTACTGATACAATCAAGTTTTCTTTGTTTCTAAAGTAATACCAAGTATATGTTTAGCTTATATGTTCTCCCTACCTCCAAAACTTGTTTTATTTGTTCATTTTACTTATTTCAACAACAGTTTCACGTTATATTTATCTCACATTTTACTCAACAATAAAACAGTAATACACTAACAAACTATTTTGTCTAAAAAAAAAAAAACATAGAAAATATCATTTGTCTCAGCCTTCTCATAACTTCACATTGTAAATTTACAATGATCACACCTGCATTGTTATTACAATGTGTTTGCCATGGAAATAAAAAGCATTTACCTACATTTAATCACAACATACATTATTGTAATCTCTGAAATTTAACGATGTGTGATTTCAATCTGTAACTAACGTGTTAACCATGATACCTTGGTCACAAGCACTTCAACGTCACATTAATTAACCCTCTCTCCAAAAAAAAAATAAATAAATAAAATATACAAAAAAAAAAAATTAACAATTTCTGGTACCATTATTGTACAGTTATTTTGTGGCAATTTCAAAACGTGTTACACTGAAATAAACTTGACAACAAAATTACCAGATTACAATTGGTGCATATATCATTTACACGTAAATCCTGAACACCTAGAGTTTTGTCAAGACAAACTCTGAATCTCCTAGTTTTTTTTTTTTTCTTCTCCTTTTCCCGGATCAACATTGTCTACAAAAAAAAAACACATACTTGCAAACTTCACATGAACTTGAAACTTGGCATATACTTAGTAACATAACACGTAGATGAAACATAATTTGTAACGTTATTATTAGGTCATCAGATATCGAATTACGATGAAATCAAAATTTTAATATTTAAAAATCATATCTCCAACAACCACAAGGATGTAACATCACAATTTTTGTACCATTGTATAGAATTGTTAATTGTCAAAAAATATTTACCTAAAGGTGACCCCAATTTGACTCTTACTTCCTGTCCAAACCGGAAGTCAAAGTTTATCATGTTTAAAAAATAATTTTTCTTCCTACGTTCCTACGTCCAGAAAATGTATTTCTTTTCTATATCTACCTTCATGATGAAAATACACAATGAAAATAATACAATACCATTGAAGCACGAAGTATTTTGGTTTTAATTTGGTTTCGCTGAGCAAAAACACCTGCTTTTTAAAAATTC